>CM035225.1:19065897-19391588 GCA_020226215.1 Sindora glabra | reverse complement strand
GGAAACATACTAAATATATGAACAGGAATATGTCCTGAAAGGTAGTTATTGAAAGATCAAGGGGTCTGCAACGAGGAGCAATTTGCGATCACCCTGGAGGGAACTGACCCTTTAGCGACTTACGACCAAGTTCAATGGACAGGCACTGATCATCGTCATTGCAGTTGACGCCATAAAAAATTATTGCATATATCACTTTTTAACTTGTCTTTCGAAGTCCCATGTGTCTAATGAATCATGAGGGTCTTCCAAAGAGTCCTTGATTGGACTTCAAGCAAGAGATATCACTCTCAACCTCGGCACTCAAGAAAAACAGAAGAATGAACACAAGAAGATGAAGATGTGAACTAGAACAGCACTGAACTTTGTTCGGTTGAATAGCCATTGTTTTTCAGTACTTGCTAGTTCATTTTGCTGAAGGGAAAACCGGCATATATCGGTATAAATACATAATAAATATAAAATAAATCGGGATGGGATTATTTGACAACAAAGCCACTGGTGTAAATTTTAATTCACCCTGTAAAATAGCAACATCATTGGTCAATTTATAATTGAATGACGAGGGTTCCTGGTTCTGCATGGTTAGCATCAATGATTTCTCACCAAGCTCTCCAGGAAGTTTCTCACCAAGCTCCAAATTTAATGTCGCGTTGACCAGTGTTGCCCAAATTATGCGCCACTCCGATGGCTTTTAGGCTCACTGCCTTATCCATCTTTCCAGTTGTCCGGTAGCAAAAGGCGTGAAAATTTCTAATATTTGAACAACGTCGACGATGACCTTGAAGTCCCTCCGAAATTATTAGGTACGCAAAGAAATAGGTTGTATATTTAAATCAGAGTTCTTAATGGAAAAATTTGTATTATATTTTCTTATGATACATTTAAAGTTTAAGAAATAGAATAGATTACTTTATGCCTAAGTCAAGCCATGTTATTGTCTCTTTTAAAAATTTATAATAATACTTAAAAATTATCTAATCCATTAAAATAGTTGACAATGAAATTTGACTAGACTTAAAATATAAATAATTGAAAATATCGCCCCTCACTAATTGAGCAAGGGTTTAAAATTGTATTTTTATATCGAAAACTTTCCTTTATCATGAAATAGGAAAATGTGTCATTAGCCGGTAGTTCTCTAACTATAATTGTTCAATGCATACTTGTCACTTTTAGTAAACATGCCAACCTTCCATAAAACTCTTATGGCACTCTTAAAAAGGATAGCGGGACATCAAAGAATTATAACTCATACAATAAAATCTAGCAACATGTCTATAAGTCACAATCGAACATTGTTGAAGCATTTGTATATATCAAGGCACAAAAATTGTCCCATATATGGAGCTTCCAAGTATAACAGGTTTAAAAAGAGATGAATTTGTACAAGGAGAAAGACACTCTATTCACTTAGCATATATCTCATTCTATCATTTTGTATGTATAAGGGATAGTCATAAGTCAACATACTCAAGTTCCTAGCCCAACATTAAAGCACTCTGCTGGCCTTCCAAACATTTTATCTCTTAAAGAGTATTTTAAACAAAAACCCACCTAACACAAGTGAATATACTTTTTTCAAGTTGTCATAAGTCCTTTTTGTAATGTTTTAAGTGTTTGATTTCCACTAAAATGCACCAACATAAGGATCAAAATGTGAAGATCACAAATATAAACTTTTCAAACTTCTTCAAATTCTCAAACTATGCCAAAATTATTAAAATATCCTTAAAGTTAAGAAAATTGGAAAAATAGCACACAAGTTAGATTGATCACAAATTTCAAATATAGGACCTTCACAACATACTTGATTTTTTCATCATGTATCAACTAAAATCGAGCATGTTTGCCTATTAAATTGTTACAACTACTAGCTTATAACATTTTCCTCCACTTCAAATATCAATGCCTTCATGACACCTGAATTTGACATGACTCTATGAAGAATCTCTTTTCCTTCTTGAAACTTCATATTAGTCTTCAACCAACTCCTTTGAGTTACTATCTCAATTGCTTATGTCTGTCTTTTTAGGTGTTATGAAAGTTTTTCATCTCAAAGTTAGGTTATTGCCTTTACAGTATCAATATCCTATTAGCTAAATGCATCTTCCATAAAGCTCTCAAGAGGTTGCCTCTATAGACTTCTTTCAAAGTGTCCCAACACCCTTTAATATTGCTTACCCACTAACTCTATTAAACTCATTACCTTTGTAATTCATCTGATAGATAATTGCCTTTACAACTTTATGCGTACTACTTGTACAATTTGCATGGATGCTACCCCTGTAGCAAAACTGCATGCTAACACTATAACTTGTAAGCAATGCTTGGCACTTTGAACCATTTACTAATAAATTTCTTACACTTAGTGTCCCATTGCATTAGTTCAAAAGTCAAGATTTATGCTTAATCTATGTATAAGCCTTATAACTTTGCTTAGAAGTCTGCTTGCATCACTTTTAGTCAATTTATAATACTTTGCAATGCCACTTTCACACTTGATTGGATTATTCAATTTTTTTCTAAATTAATACCTTCTAATATCTCATTAGTTATCATAGCCTACACTCAAAGTTAATCCACTCTAGTATCATAGTCCTCAACACTTATCTCGAGTGACATCTCATAATGTCTAGGCTCTTATAGCCCTAACTTGAATGTGTCTTCTAGCAACTTCTAAAAATACATCATTTGATGGCTCCCCCACTTCAACATCTTGAAAGGGGTTGAGTATTAAGTATCCTCTTATACTTTAGCTTGAGTTTCATCTTTCCTGTACATGAGCAAACATGAACTTATGGTCATTACCATAAAATTTGTCGACAATGCGACTCTGTAATGTTAATTTGCTATCCTTTTACTAAGTCAATGTTACCCTTCTATAAAGCAACTATATTGCCTAGCCCATTATATTAAAGAATCTTGTAGGATATTGAGCATACTCTATCCAACCTATAGATTATGCATATTGCATCGATTTCTCTGAATCTTTGCCTCGCCTACTAGCTATGCTTTTTCAAGTAACATGAATGATCCTTCTGAACTATTTTAACATAATTTTAGATTCCTTTATCTAGAGAAATCTACTTATGCCTAATAATTATGGCCATACATTTTTGCATGACTAAGGTTTTGCGTACTAGCTCCACTAATCCTAAAAGAAAATGGTTAAATCCTCTAATAAGACTAAGGCTTATCCTTTTAAATAAGCCATCAATTCACTCATCCTTTTGGATGGTGGCTTTACATCCCTTGATGTTAATATAATGAATGAGTGCATAACTAATGTCCTATACACATAAGCAAGCTAACCCTCTGGCATAAATACTTGTGCTTGATAATTTTATGGTCACACAGATGCATCATCCTCTTGCATACTAACTTCTTAAGTCTATCTAATCTCTTGCACCTTCTAATCAAGTCTTTAGCAATGACTCTTTTAGGTTTAATAATGAAAGCTTTACATATCCCTCATGTAGTATCAGATCCAAACTAATTATAGCCCACTTGATCTTGGCCCTTTAGCACAAATCTAGCTTTAATACCAAATTTCACAGGCCAATAACTCTTTAATCGAAATCGTACAGTGCATACTTATCACTCTTGCCAAATATGTTAACCTTTCATAAAACTTTCTTATGGCACTTTTAAAAATGATAGCAAGACATCAAAAAAATATCACTCATATAATAAAATTACATGTAGGACATGTTTTTAAGTTATAATTAAATGTTACTAAAGCATCTATGTATATTAAGCCATAAGATCACCCTACATAAAGAGTCTTTGAGTACAATAAACTTAAAAGGGACAAATTTGAATAAGAAGAAGAATACTCTGTTTACTTAATATATGCCTCATTCCATAGTTTTAAGTGTGTAAAGGACAACCATAAGCTAACATACTTAAGTTTTACCTCAGTACCAAGCCACCCTGCTAACCTTTCAAATATTCAACCCCTTTAAAGAGTATTTTGAACAAAAATTCACTAGTATAAGTAAACATACCTTTTTTATGTTGTCATAAGCCATTTTCTCAATTGTCTAAGTGTCCAATTTGCACCAAAATGCACTAACATAAAAATAAAAAAAAATGAAGACTATAAACATAGGCTTTTTAAACTCTTCTAAATTCTCGAACCACACTAACATTATTAAAACACCCTAAAATTTGGGAAAATTAGGAAAAGTATCATACAAGTTAGATTAATCCTAAATTTTAGCCACAAACCTCCATAATATGTTTAATTTTTTAACCAAGTCTTAACCAAAATTGAGTATGTTACCTATTAAACTGCCATAACTATTAACTTGTGATAGAAATCCTAAACGTGAAAAAAATAGAAAAAACTATAAAGAAATTAAGCGAGATACATTAGTCTTCGCCAAATATAACATTTTTCAATCACTTATTGGATTATTTACTTTACCTCTCATAAAAAAATGCTTAAAAAATTTCATATTTAAGAAATGTTAGAAAGTGAGTTTTATAAAACAAATTAAAGTTTATACATGTAAAAGAGAAATTATGTCTACAATACGAAGAGGCAAGAATATATAAGAATCGCATAAAAAGTCCCTTAATTGTTATTAGACAATTTATTGGCTAGAATTACATTTTTAGTTGCTTTATAGATTTAAAAACTCAACAAATCTCATTATTAGGGACAATTTTTTCCCTATTTTCATATCTATGGATGCATCCCACAATTAACTAGGTGTTAAATAGAAATTAAATTTTTCAATAATTTTATAACTTTTTTTATAAATAGAAACCTTAATAGCAAGTCAAGAAACACAATGCAATAAAGCAAAGGAATAAGTATTTTTCTCAAGGAAAATAACACAAAATAGGAAAAGCAAGCCATAATATATATACTCACAAACCTTATCCTTTACATACCTCCTATTTCAACTATTTCATATCTACTAATAATAAGAGAAGTAACATCAAATCACTTGGACATTTCAAAATTTTCACCAAGTTCATGTTTTTCCTAAAATGTTGCTCATTTTAGCATACACTTTTAGCATTGTTGGCCTTTAGTGTAAAAATGGCTAAATATAGTAACATGCAATTATGAGAAGTATAAACATTTCATCACCAAATCCTTTACCAATGAGAAATTTGTCAATGGTATTGCAAAAGCCAGAAAAGCTTTTTAACAAGATAATAATACCAAACATAATAATTAAACTATCATAGGTTAAATCTCTTTCTAGCAACCAACTTTAAAAGTGTGGTTCCAATGTTGTAAACATCCATCATTTCAAAACCAAACTCAATATTAGACCGATTGTCTATATAAAACTCCTATTTAAATTATTGCCAATGTTTTGATTTATAAATTTGGCATCACCAAAATTTAATATTTTTTATTCAAAATTTTGATCAAGCAATATGTACTTAGAATATATATTGAAATGAACTACATGAAAGGTATGGTAAAGCTAGTATAAGCCTCTTGTTATGCTAATTGCAATTCTAACTCTCACTAGCCAATTCAATGGGATATTTTCATTTCTCATTGATAAAAAAATTTAAAACTTTGCTATTTGGCATGTATTGGTAAACCAAAATTCTTTCCATTCTTTCAACTTCTTTTTCTCAAAAACAAAACAAGGGGACCATGTTTTTATGTTTGTATCTTTCCAAAATCATTATTTCTACTTGGAATTGTCTCTTAAGCAACTAAGAATCATAGAATCTTTTAATTGCCATGAAACAACCATTGGGATGCCTGCCTTGTATGTAATGCCTATCATTCCAATGCTAATAACACCTTTTAAAATTAATTCAAGAATTCAAACTTTCATATATAGTAATCTATAAATGAAAAGTGAAAAACAAATTTCATTTTAATAATAATAGCAATATAATTAAATGCTAATCAATAAATTCTCTAGAATAAAAACTTTGAGAAATCTTATCTTTGCTACTAAAAGAAATAGTTTTAAAATTGTGGTTTAGAGTTGGGATATTGCTATTACATTCGCTTTCTCAATCATAATGTTTTACAATTTTACTATGTAAGAGTAGCATTTCTTGTATTTGTACATAACTTTACAAAATGCAACATAATCTTTGCTAACATTATGTTAAATTTATAGTAAATTAGTAAACAAAATAAGTCACTTAGTGTAAATATTCAATCTCATAAAAATAAATATGCTAATAGCGATATGGAATACATGTGATAAAATGTGATACTTCAGAAACAAAATTTCTAAGAAATATAAAAATCTTTCAATTGTACTAAGTTATTAACTTAAACATTTAAGTATGCTATAAAAATATTAATGTCAACTAGGAATGACTTCAACAATACTTGAAACTATTCATACACACACAGAGAGAAAGAAAAGGGAAACTTATTGATATTGTTTCTCTTGCAAGTGTAAGTGCAGCAAACTCTGGTATCTTTTTTATGGTAAATGTAGCTGCACTTTGTCAATCTAATTTTTTTCTCTCTATTGCTCCTTCTTAGGTAAGAATAATACCATATATATATATAACTATGAAAAATGTTATAGAGAAAACATAACCAATAATGAGACCATCCCTAAATTATTAGCGGGATTAATCATAAGGTTCAAAAGACCCCTCATAAAGTCCACTATTGTTCAAATAGCTTTCCTTGTTACGAACATCAATATATCTAGAAAACATATGCACTAGCCTCTATAAGACTGTTAGCAACACTAAATTTATTAAGAAGAGCAAGCTTGTTAACATTATAGGGAATTTCACTAACAAACTCGTTATTATTAAGTCTA
Source organism: Sindora glabra (assembly GCA_020226215.1). Classification (NCBI taxonomy): domain Eukaryota; kingdom Viridiplantae; phylum Streptophyta; class Magnoliopsida; order Fabales; family Fabaceae; genus Sindora; species Sindora glabra. The sequence goes on along the minus strand of CM035225.1, from coordinate 19,384,809 downwards.
AGGATATTCAAGCTAGTGGAATTACCAATTAGTACTGGAATTTTTCACCAAAAAATATATTCTAAGAAAGATCGAGCATATAAAAAATTGAAGTGTACCAAATATATAAGAAGGAATATATCCTAAAAGTTGGTTATTATTAAGTATAAGGATACCCAAGCTAGTGAGGTTACCAATAGATGTTGGAATTTCACTAAAGAATTTGTTGTAAAGGAGATCAAGCTTAGAAAGAGAAGGAAGCATGCTAAATATATAAGAAGGAAAATCATGTGAAAGTTTATTGTAGGAAAATCTAGTATTTCCAAGGAGAAGCATTTTTTGATGCCTTAAGGAAACTATCCCTTCAACCTTATATTATCAAGTTCAATAAGAACCACCTCTTGATACTTGTGGCTAACACTATGGAATGTGATAAGCTAGCAATTGTAACAATTCAATAGGAAAATATACTTAGATTTAGATGAGACTTAGTGAAAAAATTAAGCATATTTTAAAGGACCTATGGCTAAAATTTGGGACAAATCTAATTTATTTATTATTTTTCTCAATTTCCCCAAGTTTAAGGATATTTAGGTAATTGTAGTATAATTTGAGAATTTGAAGGAGTTTAAAAAGCCTATATTTGTAATCTTCACATTTTTATCTTTGTGTTAATGCATTTTAATGTGAATCATACACCCAAAGCATTATAAAAAAAGGCTTATAATAACTTAAAAAAATAATTTTACTTACGTTAAGTGAACTCTTGTTCAAAATATTCTTTAATGGATGAAATGCCAGAAAGGCAAGTGAGGTGCTTGGGTACTAAGTTAGAGAATTAAGTATATTACCTTGTGGCAATCTCCTATAGATTCAAAACTATGGAATGGGATAAAAACCAAGCAAAAAAAAATGTCACTCTTCCTATTCAAATTTGTCTTTTTCATTCTATTGTGCTCAGAGGCTTCTAGTATAATGTAATCTTATGGTTTAGCATGCAAGGGTGCTTCAATTATATTCAATTGTAGCTTATGAACTTGCACATTGCATTATTTATTCCAAGAGTGTCGTATGGGTTTAATGGGAAGGTTAGCATATTTATTAAAAGTGATAAGCATGCATCACATAGTTTCAGTTAAAGAGCTATCAGCTCATGACATAGAACCATGCACATACATTATCCATTGTTATACCATTAAAGACCCATGTGTGCAAAGAATCATAATGATCTTCCAAAGAATCCTTAATGGAATTTAAGCACAAGATATCACTCTCAATGTTAACACTCAAGAAACTCAATAAAAAGCATAATAAGATGTGAACTAAAATAGCATTAAACCTTATTCATTCAAAAGTCACTGTTTTAATTTACCATCTAATTCAATTTGCTGAATGGAAATGTCATTGACCAATTTATAATTGTATATATGACCAAATCTCTTAGTTGTTACGTACCATTGATGATTTCCACAATTCCCCTTATCATTAATTATTGATTGGCTTTATCAATGTTTTTAGTTGTATGAAGCTAGCTATTTTTTGTTAAACAATAATGTATTTAATATTCAGATGAAATGAAAGACAAATATATTGTAAAGATTTTTTATTATTACTTTTGCTAAGATCTTTTGCTTAATCTACATGAAGGATTGTAAAAAAAGGATTTACTTTGACGAGAAAGGAAAAGCACACCTAACAAACACATGCAAAAACTAAAAAAGCAATTTTGGTTATTTCTTACTAAATTCTTAATTCAATGAATTTTGTAACTCCAATTAGTTTCAATTCATTTGCTTTTTATCTTTGCAAAAGCTATGTATCAGAAACCAACAAAATTATTTTTAATATTCTAACGAGAACCCTAAGATCATCCTAAATGAGTAGGTGTGGAAAGAGATTTGGATCTAATAAGAAATGCATGGATTTCAAAGAAAAGTAAATATAAAATTTCTTAAAGCTATGAATATCTATAAAATAATGATAAATTCCAAAATAAAAATCATGTCTCATCTCTTTAAAATTTATAAGAAATTAACAGAAGGAAATGGAGAAAATCCAAATCCACACAAAAAGCAATAGGTTGCATATATACAATGCATGTATTAAAGCATATCTTAGTCTTAATAGAGATATAACAAATAGATAGGTTAATATAGATATAAATTAGGTCAAAAGATCATTATTGACTCATTTATATATTTATAACCTAATTTCATGATTCATCTATGATCTTTAGATATATGGTTAGTCTAATTTATCCATTTATCCATTAAATTATTATTATTTTATTTTTAATTATTTTAATTAATATTATTTTTTCACCATTATGTAGTGTTTGCCATTATCATTTCAAAATAAAATTATATTATTAAAAAATTTAAACTAAATTTTTATTCTTTCTTCAAAATTTTAATTTTTTTATCTTTTGTGACATAAATAACCATTTTTAAATATTATATTTCTTAAAATTGAAATTTATCAAATTAAATATAATTGATCAAATATTTTAATGTTGGCATACATTAAATAAAACTTATTTAATTCAAAATTAGCATTACAATAAAATAAAATAATTCAAAATAGTCAAAAACTATCAATTTCCCCTTTGATATTGATTAACTTAAAATCTACCTATTAAATCATGCCTAAATAGATTACAATATACTTTTTCAACAAAAATCATGTATCCAATTTTTAGGTATAATTGTTTCAAATCACTTTACTTTAATCTTGAGATGTTGATTTAAATGTTCATTATAATAATTATATATATCTCACATGATATAAAATCTCTTCAATTAACAAGAACAATATTTAAGATTATTTTTTATGATATTTTTTAAAAAACTAGTAAGTAACATTAAATTTATTTTTAAATTATATTTTTATATAATGTAAAAATAAGATTAATACATGTGGCTAAACTTGACTTTAATTTTTTTAAATGAGAATCGATACTATCACACACACACACACACACACACACACACACACACACACATATATATATATATATAGATATTACAGTAGTTTATTCAAGATATATAATTTTAAGATATTTAAATTTAAAATAAATTATTAGTATATATTTTTATGGATAAATTTCTAAGATATTTTAATAATATATTTTCCTTATTCATAATATTGATTTGTATAATACATGAATTAATTTCTTATATATATATATATATAATAAATAATTATCCATGGGTTAACCTATATTAATCCTTATTTCACAAAATCAATAATATCCTAACCAAATTTAACCCTAAAATTAATATGTATAGATATAGATGGGTTAAAATAAGAGTGAATATGAATGGATAATGGATATGGATTAAAATGATAATCTTTAAATTCTTACAAGAGTGAGTAGAGTTAATCATGACTATTTAATATTTCATTAATGGTTAGGAATAACTTATAAAGTTATATGTCTTTTTTAAGTCATCATCATCATATAACACTTAGTTATGTTTTCATCTTAAAATTTATAAAAATAAATACATAAATAAACTTAAAATTATGTGAATTTCATACACTATAAAGTTCGGTATAATTATTGATAGCTTAAAAAAATAAGCATAAGGTAAAAAGTCTCATCTAGTATATAGATCTGGAGTACTAATAAGGACTCTTGATTTTGATCTCTATGTTAATATCATAATGCAAGCTTTTACCTTAATAATAGGATCAAATATGAAATAGTAGAAATTATGTTCTTAAGTTCAAGACATTAATCTTATATCCATGAAAAAAAATAAGTGTATAATGCTTTCTAAATTATTTTTTCAATGAGATCTTACAAATATAATTGCAATAAAGGAATAGATGTCACTATTATAGAATTGTAATTCCACATTAATGGATAGATTTTGATAAGAGATAAAAATGATAGTTATATTAATGCAATGACATATTTAAAATTATTAAGAGTACTAAGATGAGAATTAGGAAATATGATAGATATATATTTTGATGCAGTAATATTTTTGAAATTTTTGAGAAACTTCAGATAATGATTTATTATTTAACCAATGTCATAAGGTATAACATTTAAAGGATGGTGGGAAAATAAAGAAACTTAAAACATTAGTTTTAGAATTAATTGACATCTATTTAGATGTGGTAGAATTTTTGCAATTGTTAGAAAACTTAAAATGATAGTTTTTTGCTTAATTGACATCATAATATATGACATTTGAAGGTTATTAAAAAAAATAAAAAAATTTAATATGTTATTTTTAAAATTAACCAATGTCTATTTGGATGCGATTTCATTTTTAAAATTATAAAAAACTTAAGCATAGGCTTTTCACTAAATTGACATCATAATATATAATATTTAAAGATTATTTGAAAAATGAGGAAACATGAGGTATCAATTTTAGAATTAATCAACATCTATTTGGATGTAGTGTCATTTTTTAAATTATTAAGAAATATAAGATGTCAATTTTTCACATAACCAACATTAAAATGTATAGTATTTGAAGGTTGCTAGAAAAATAAGGAAACCTAAGATATCGATTTTAAAAATAACTAACATCTAAATATATTAAAGTTTAGTAAGAACTATTAACACAATAATATTTTTACACTATAAATAAAGCATATCTTGTTATTTTTCTCATTATTGCTTTCACTTTTCTTTTTATTTGTTCTCAGGTTTAATTTTCATCTTCATCTAACTCCCTTTATAGAAGTTTAGATATTCTTTTATCGTCCATTACATATTAGTAAGCTATTAATACTTTTTTAATTAATATCAAGCATAAAGCAAATGTATACAAATTCAAAACATAAAAATTGCGTGTTCTAACTTCTATTTCTCTCAAATCTTTGTCTTATCAATTTTTATGATTTTTTTGCATAGGATTTTAATAGATTTTGGTTTGTGTTTTCCTTTTATAACTTTTAAGGTTGTATCTAAATGTAGATACTTATTATAGATTTAACAAAATATTGTAGTTAAAATTGAAGTAGTCAAAAAATAACAAAAAATGGAGAAAATGGAAAAAAATCCATGGAAATAGTCATGTTTCATGATTTTAGGAAGGGGCATAGATAGATAAATTAAGAAAAGTTATATGAAACTGACATAAAATTTGCTCTAAATGGATAAAGAAATGTGAGGTTATAACTTTTCAAAATTTTTAATTCAAAATACATATTTTTGTGTTGAATACTAAGTTTACTCAATTTAAGTATAAATATCCTAGCAAGAAAGCCAAAAACCAATTTAAAAAAATTGTTTGGCAAATATTTCACATTGGTTACTTATTAGAAAATAACATCTTCAACGTTGCACTGATTACTAAGTAGTTTATCGTATAAGAAATGACTATGATTTTTTTTGGTATAGAAACTAACATTACTTTCCTTTGTCATGATAATTTTGTAACTAATATCATAGGATATTTACCACAATGCTTGATAAAATGTTAGTCATATTCTAATATGAAATTCTCTATACACACAATGTTAATAAACTTTTTTATAGTAGTGTATGTACAATGCTTTCTAAGTTATTTATTTAATAGGATATAATAGATATAGTTGTAACAAAGGAATAGATGTGTTCACAATGAACCTAGTTAATCATTCCAAAGTGATAGGCCTTTGACATAACGAATCAAGAATTCTTCCATTTGATATGTACTAGTACTTCATAATCCTATACCTAAAGTCCCTCAAGGAACCATATTTACATGATTGAATCTACATTTGATTACTAAATTGGTTTCTTTTTAATAGCTTAGAATAGTTTAAATTTGATCCACTAATTATGCTTAAAATATATTACGATTATAGTAAAATAGATTTAAGCGTTGATTCCAAGAGGAAGAACTTAACAAAGTAAGTTAGTAAAGTAAAGAAACAATATTAAAGTTTAATAATGTGATTTATCAGAAAAATTGATTTGCATAAAATTTTAAATATAACAAGAAATTTAATATTAATAGAATAAGGCATTGAATCACCATTATATTTTATATATACATTCCCTACTTTAAATCAATTAAATCTTAATTATTATTTCACATCCCAAACAAACAATTGGAACATATGTGTTTGAAATCCATTAAAAAATTTGCATGTATTAGATATATGAACAAACTCTTACTAAGTTTAAAACATATAAAAAAATATCTTTTATGTTATCCAAAATCAATAATATATCAAATTGACAATATTGTAATAAAGAATTAATGTATAAAACTATTCAACTAGTAACAATTATATTTAAACAATGCCACATAAAAAAAACTATAATTGAATTTATATGAAATTGAAAAAAAAAATCTTTGGATTATTAAAAAAATGAAGATAATGAAAAGTTTTGAATATAAACTCATTTATAGATATTATAAATTTTGAAAAGGAATCAAAGTAGAAAAATAAAATATTACACATAAAGGGTCATCTCAAGCCTTATAAGAATTCTAACCTAACTTAAAGAGGATTTTCATAAATTCCAAGAAGAAAGTATAAGAAAGATGTAAGATTTGAATGGAGAATGGTGTGTTGAATGGCTAGCTAAGGTTTCAATTTATTGTGAATGGGAGTCTAAGAATTTCCAAAATTAACTTGCACTCCTTTAGATATATCTTGACAATTGCTTGACCATATTTATTGTTAACTCAACCATGAGTCAACATCCTTAAATTTATAGTTGCCTCACAGCTAATTCAATCTTGACCAAGTTCATTGCTGATGTATACCTAAGTCAACTTCCTTAAATTCATCTTAATTAATTGTTAATACCAAATTGAGTTAGTTTTCTAAAATGTATCAAAATAGTAACTTGACCAAATTCATTATTAACACATAGCTAAGTTGGTTTTTACAATCTAAAAGTATAAAAAGATTAGTAATGGCATTTATGAAACAATTATATGATAATGTCATATTTATTTCTCATAAATCCAAAATAATGTCACAAATAAAATTAATTTAAAACTTATTTTCATGCACTTATCATAACCCAAACTAGATAATTGTTAGTTCTTTAGCAAATTAAGCAAAACTTAGGAAGCACAACATGACGACTAGATCAAAAATAAACTAGCAAAATTTTCTGAGTGAAATTGTAAATTCTATTAATATTATTTCAATTAAACTTTCAAAATCATACTTATGCACGTGCTAAGACATAACTTTCTTATCACTAGCCACAATGTATAAAACTTTTAAAAATTATTTAAGGAATAGCCTTAACCCCATATTCTCCCATGCAAGTATATTAAGATAATTAATGTAAAAGATTTCACTCATAGGGTTAAAAAGTAGATAAAAACTTAAGAAAAAGCTACCTTTTTTAAGGCAAAAAAATAGGTCAAACATTGATTACAAGATAAGCACCATGCTTACTTGGAATTTTGACCATAATCATTATAAAACTTCTTTCTTTTCTTTTAAATTGGAAATTATTTTCTTCCTTTCTTTTTTTTTCTTCTTCTTCTTTTTAATTCATTTTCCATTTTTTCTTTTTTCTACTTAATTTTTCATATTTTTCACAGGAAAATCTTTGTAAAATTCTCAATGCTAAAAAAAAATTCAAAGATAGACCATTTTATCTTTCAAATAGAGCATATTATCTCTTGGTAAGTCACACTATCAATCATAAGGTCATGTTCTAAGTACCAAGTTAACTAGTTCAACTAATTAATACAAGCTTGTAAGTTGTTTTCTCATTTCTTTTTACTCACCATAAAAAATGTGCAAGACAAAAATATATGTTGTAGAATTTGAAAAAAAATTTAACTATACGTATTGACCATTAATCTTATCACAAGGCTAAGAAATGCACAAACATGTTTCAAAAATTAATATCTAACAATTAAAATAGAAAAAGTGGCTCAAACTAAATTATTTGGAATTATACCTAAATAACAAAGCAAAAATTTTCATTTTAAACTTGTCACCCATGCAATGTTCCCAAACTCATTTTTAATATATATATATTATGCAAAGGCATACCACCCCTAACCTAAACTAAACAATGTCCTCACTATCATAGAGAAATAGAAAGGAGGGGAAACTAAAGCAAAGAAAAGGCTTTATGACTTTTATGAATAAAATGAAATAGCTAGAAAAACCAAACAAACAACTTAATAAAGACAAAGAAAATGTATGGTATGAAATAAAAGAAAGAAAAATAAATAATAAGGAAAGATAAAACTTGATTAATCATATAAGTCATATTTATTACAATCATCTTTTTCTTGCAATTATTTTGCAATATGAAAAATATTTACTTCCAAAGTCATATTTTAAAATGAAAGTTTCATAAGACCATTTTTTAAATTGATAAGAGCATTAACTATAGCAAGGAAAGGTCTTGCTAAGATGATTAGGATCTTATACCTAATGTGAGATGTAGATTAAATGTCTAAGACCCAAAAATCAATGGGATAATAAAATTTATCAATTTAAAGTACAACTATTCCTCTTGGTCATTTTATTAAATTGTTAACCAGCTATAGCACCATAAATATTAGTTTGATCTCTCTAAACCCTAAGCACTGATAAATTGAACAGGGCATGAGATTTACACCTAACCCTAAATTTAGTAGAGCTTCATTCAACTTTTATGTCCTAATACAACAAATGATTGTCAAACATCCTAAATCTTTATACATCAATAATGTCATTTGTTTAATCATCATAGTCACTCTTTCTATTAAGAATACAATCTTCTTAACATGATGCTTTTTCTTTAAAAAAGATAAATCTTTAATAATCTTAGCATAAGTTTGTACCTACTTAATCACATGTAACCAAAGATGGTTAACATTAACTTGTTGCAAGTTTTTTAGGATCTCACCTAAGTTTTCCAAAATATTCCTTCTAGATTTAAAGGTTTGAAGGAAAAGCATTTAAATTGGAACATTCTTTTGTACTTTGTTACTTTAAAGTGTAATGGCATAAACACTTTTGATATTTTGAGAGTTTAATGTAGTAGTGTATGCCATTTGTTGCTCCTTTATATTGGATTGAGGTTGAAAAGTAAAATTTACTCACTCTTATATATCATTAACTAGTTTGGTGATTTATCTTTAAATCTCTTTATGCTTTTCTACCACTTATGGGAGCACACTTTCAAACTTTTAATGAGCTTTATTTTATGCTTCCATGAATGCTTGTAAAGTTGCTTCCAAAGAAAAAGAAAAGGTAGGACCTTGGTAGTTGTGCCTTAGTCTTCCATTGATTATTGAATGATGTAAGCTATTTGATATTTAATCTCCAACTAAAGTTTAGGTGGTTCTTCTAATTGTGATTGTTTATTTTTAAGTAAACTTTCTTAAATGTCTTTATGGCATTACATTTTTCCTCATATATCACTCTAATCTCACTTAAAGTAAGGCAATTTTAGGCTAGATATCCTATCATTCCACTAAAAAAAATTACCTTGTTACTTAACCTGTGCAGTTATATGGAAGTCTCTATTATCTGTAGTTTTTTATAGCTTCTAACTTATTAGTTAAGGCTACTACTTAGGCCTTAAGGTTATCTTTTCTCAAAAATGCTAGATTCCAATTACTCATGGTTTATAAGTGCTATTAGTAGCATTAGGTCTAATCCAGCTATAAGCTTTTTTAACAAGATCATTAAGGTATTGTGTAGCTTCCTCAAGGTTTTTTTGAAAAGATTCCTTATCATATATCATTTTAATAAATTAGCATTCCTTAATTTTAAGTTCATCATAAAAATAGATAACTAAATGCAAAATTTCATACATACGGTATGGACACATGTTTAACAACTCTATAAATCTTTCTTAGGCTTAGTAAAGGTTTCACTATCTTTTTGGGAAAATGAAGAGATTTACTTTTTAAACCATTTTGTTTTATAGTGCAAGAAGTATTTATTAAAAAAATGTTTAAGTATATTCTTCCAATATGCCTATGAGTCTTGGTCGAGAAATTATAGTACTGTCTTAGTTTGTTTAATTATGTAACTATTTTTCTATAAATAGCAAACTCTTATTGGTTATTAGCAATCTGAACTAACTATGTATGGTGCTTTTGTTGAGAGATTTGCTAATACTTCTAAACTAATTGTGTATGCTCTGTGGTTGTAGCCTTGTCTGATTTTCCACATAAAAAACAAATAGTTCTCTATATAATTAAGTGCTTAAACATGAGTGAAATTTTAGAATGAAGAGTATAGTATCCTTGAGAGTTTGGCGTTAAGGATAGCGTATGTGTCTTGGGCTGTTTACTCACCTTCTAAAATCACTATCATCTTTTTCTTAGAAGTAATTTTGCCACCATGCCTCACTAGTTAACTCGCTCTAAGTCCACTTCTTCCAGACCCTCTACATCTTCTTTGAAATATTTTCTACCTTTAAAAACTTCTTTATTTAAAAAGTTTACAACTCAAAAGTTAAACTATCTTTATGAAGCATCTTATCTTTTTGAGCATAGTAAAATTCTAGTCTCTTAACAACCTCTTATAAATCCTTATAAAGTTTTTGAGAAACAACAATAAACCACACTAACCAGAGTTATTAAACCCTTCTTGAAACCTAAATAGCATAATGTCAAAGAATATATCTAGATATCCTCTTTTGACCAACATCTAGTTTAGGCCACTCGTGCTAAGCAAATTTTTTTTATTCTATTTCCAAAAGAGTTTCTTCCTTAGTGGTATCAAGAAAGATATACCCATATCCATTTTGGTGCTATCAGAATAGCCCTTACTTTCCATGGAAGAAAATGATTGCTAATAGTATCTCGAGTTATTATCTTAGATACTAGGTGTGACCAATACCAGCAAACTTGTTTGGCTATAATACAATCTACTCTTAATGCTAGAACTATTTTATCACTATTTTTCATAACTTTAACATGCCTCTTAAGGATCCTACCCTTCCCACCTTCTTAAAAATTCAAGTCTAATAACTAGTTGTCCTATGACTCATGAAGCATATGTTACCACCCTTCATACCTAATTTGCCTACCATCTCTAAACCCACTCAATTGATCTTACCTACCTAAGAGAAGATGAAAACTCTCTTTACATAACCATTGACCTAAATCAGGATCCCATATGCTATTTTATCCCCAAATAAACTTCTTGGGATGAGCTTTTTTCCTTTCTTCCTAAAAAATAGGTGATGCATTATAAGAAACATAAATCTTTCTAAGCTCTACTCTAAATAATAGAACCATCCTTCCAGACCAAAGAAGATAGATCTATTGAAATAGTCTTCCCAAAATAATCTGTAATGCAAGCAAACTGAGCAACACAACAATTACCACTAGCTATGGTAACTTCTGACAATATAAAGGTTCTAATCTATGCCTTTAATGCTGAAGGCCAGTTGATTTATGAGGTTACTATAAGAAATGGCCATAAATGGTATGATTTTTTTGCTTAAACTTGTGAAGATTGCTTAGCATGAAATGATGATAAGGATGATCGCCCTAATTCAAAAAGAAATGCTTCTAACAACTCTTAAAGGAAGAATATGGAGAAGGAAATTCTTCCACAACAGTTATTGCGAACCATTTGGCAAATTTGATTACTATGTAAAATATTTTGCTTCAAAATATGAATCTGTCATACATGTTTGTATGATGAAGGATGATAGATGGGATTTAGAAAAGGATTTTCCTCTGTTACAATTTGTTTCAAAAGAATAGCAAACTTATAGTGATTAAAAGATTAAAAGTAGAATAACCTAGTATTCAATAGATCTTAAAAGTTAGAAGCCACAATTGTTGAGCAAACTCTAAACTAGCAATCTAAAAATGCTATTTCACAAATTAAGCTATTATGTTAGATTGTTAATAACTAACAAGAGCTTGCAAGAAAGATTGAAAAGCAGTAAACTTCAATTTTTGTACTTATTCAAAACTAGAGGCAAAAATTTAACCCTTTCATCAGGAACTGATGAATCTTGTATCGATAGCATAATTTTTTGCAATATCTCAAAAGGAGATTTAAATGAGAATCCTAAAAGACCAGCTAAATTCCTTGATTACACCTTATTACTCTCCCTTACAACCTTTTAGGATCAAGTCTGCCTCCAATAGCTTAACTACTAATCTTAACAAAAAGCTCGTACAACTTTGCTGCCTTTTTACCCCCATAACCTTAAATCCAAAACTTTTACCACCCCCTATATCTAAAAAAAGTCATAAACCTCTAATTGATCCTAAATAAAAATAGCAAATTGCAGTCCTTAAAGATAACCATCTGATAAAATTTCTTGACAAAATTACCAACGATGGTTCTTCCTCAAAAGATGAAAAACCTCTTTTTAAGTCCTCTTCCTATCGTAATGGCAAGAGGATCTGGAGAGGAAAATTTAGGAATTTATAATCATCCTGAAGAAGGAATCAATAATGGCAATAATCCCTCCACCAAGGATATCTTCCTTAACTCTATTAAAAGATTTAGTCTTGATGGTGTTCTTTTAACCTAGTGAAAAGATAAATTCCTAGAATTTTATTTCTGGATGACTGTTGTCTAGCTTGAACAAAAATGCTCTCTTGGTCAACTCTTCCAAGCATTTGCCTTCAAAATGCAAGAAAAAATGAAAGATTATTGGATGAACCTTAGTGAATATTAGCAGATGATTTATTTTAATTCAAACAATATTGATGAATTTCTTAGTCGATTACATCAAGAATTCCTAGGTGTAACACCTAACTTTGATAGTCCAAAGCTAGGATCAGCTTATGGATGGCCTAATCTCATCATAGGTCGAGAGTTTTCTAAGAAGAAAAGATTTGAACGGTCTAAATAATAAAAAACCAAAGTTCATTTCTTTAGAAGAAAGAAATATAGAGAAAAGTGTGACAGTGAGTGCTGTTTCATTTGTAAAAAGAAAGGTCATTTTACTAAATAATACCTTTACAAAACATCCTAGCAAGCTATCTTAAAACATTTTTGCAATGATGAAAATGACCTTAAATCCCTTTATGAAGAAGAAGAAGAAGAAGAAAAGCTCACACCAGACACTGTCTTTTGTATCAAAAGAGAACTTGATTATTCTAATTTAGAAGATAAAGAAGAGTTTCCTAAACTTGATCCTTGTTAAATGATGCAAATGCAAGACACCTGTCTAGCTGATGAATAGCTCACAGTTCCATTATTGAAAACCATAATTCTTATGGATAAATTTAACCAGCCAACCAAAGTTGCTGCCTTCTTTAACACTAGAACAACCTATTCCATGATTAATTCTGATGTCTTATCACCCTCTTATTGGACAAAGACTTATCGCCAATTCAAAAATAGCTAATGAAAAGTTAATAATGATAACAAAGATCTCTAAAATGATCAGACTCAAACTTTTCCCAAGATATGAGATCAAGCATAAATTATATGGCATATTTGGTCCAAGATGAGATGTTCTAGTTGAATTTAATCTTATCAGCAAATTTCTCCACCTTTTCTAATGAAATTATCCACCAATCCTATGTTGAAAAACATGTCAAATTCCTTCAAAAGTGTTCACATCCTTTATAGTTCAATCAAGATTTCTTTATTTGCCTTCCATTTAAGAAGAATGAAGATATTAATCTAACAAAAGTTACTCATTTTGGGATGCACCCTGACCATAAATAATTAACTGAAGAAGAATTATCTCAGCTAAAACAACAAGATATCATTGAGGAAACGACACCCTTATAAGCATGCCAAGCTTTCTATGTCAACAAAAGATCTAAATAAGTTCGAGGCAAATAAAAACTTGCATTAATTCTAAGCCTCTCAACCTTTTTTTTTTGTAGATATCAAATTTCCTCTTCCAAGGAGAGAGGTCTTATTTTAAAAACTTCTAAATGAAAAGATCTTTTCTAAATTTAATCTAAAAGTAAGATTTTGGCAACTTGAAATTCATTTGCATGAAATATTCAAAACGGCATTTTGTATTCCAAATTTTCATTACTAATGGACTATTATGACATTTGAATTAAAGAATGCTCCCTCAAAATTTTAAAAAGTAATGACCAAAATATTTGAGCCTCTCCTACACACTGCGATTGTCTATATTGATGACACTTTACTATTTTCCTCCAATCTTGATGATCATTTAGCCCTTTTACAATAATTCCATTCCCTTGTAAAGAAGTATGGAATTATATTTTCTCAAAAGAAAATGGTCATAGCCCAATCTTTCATATATTTTCTTGGATTAGTTATCAAAGATGGCCAAATTTTCCTTTAACCTCATATTACTACTAAAATCCAAGAATTTCCTGATGGGCCATCCTCAATCAAATAAGTCTGACAGTTTTTAGGCTTGGTCAATTATATCAAAGATTTTATACCTCACATAGCCATTACAAGTCAACATTGGCCTAATTACTTCAAAAGACTCATCTAACCTGGTCAACCTCTTATGCTATTGTAATAAAAAAATTAAAAGAATTATCAACTAACTTGCCAGCTTTTCAAATTCCTACTATTGATGGTAGAAGAATTCTCCAAACAGATACTAGCTATTACTATTAGGGAGCTATGTTACTTGATGAAAGCAAAAATCGAGCAATCTGCAGGTATCAAAGTAGAAAATTCAAAGAAGGTGAAATTCATTATCATTTCACTTTCAAAGAGATTCTTACAGTAAAAAAAGTAATTGAAAAATTTTAGTTTCATATGGTTGGCTGCTATTTCTTAATAGAAATGAACATGTCTGCTTTCCTAGTAATGCTTAAACAAAAAAATAATAATGGTACCCTAACCATAACTCATTTGGTGGAAAAATTAGTTCGAACAATGGAAATTTGATGTCAAACATGTTAAAGGAAAGAGAAATTTTCTTACAGATTTTCTTTCCAAACTTATAGTGTTTAACCCAAGCTCTATCCATATTTTTCTTCCTATTTTTATGATTATTGGAGAATCATTCAATTTACCTCCTCCATACCACAATCTTCCACTTCATATCAAAGAAGACATTCTCCACCAATTATTTGAAAAACAAGTTGCACCTTTTAGTGCAATTTGTATCCACAAACATAGTCAATATAATTCCCATATAATTAATCCTAATTATCCATACTTTACTATAATTAATCTGACTTACCCCCTCAAACTAGCCTAACAAATTAAAATGTGCTCTAATGAAAGCATTAATTAGGATTTGTACTCTTGAGTGCTATTTTGATAAAAATGCTTCACTATCTTGGCTCAATCTTGGCATTATTGGAAGACTGCCACAACTGTCTTATTTTTAAATATGGTTATCTATTTTCAAACCTTTTCAACAATGGGTAGACTATTGCCTTCGAGTACCTGAACAATATATTTTGATTACCTTTCACTCTCACTAGTATCTTATAAAAGAAATTAGAGAAGATAGTATGGTCACCCAATTTCATGAAGAATTTCATTATCAACATGAGCCTCATTATTCCTATCACATTCTCACTTATCCTTTTATAGCTTATGATTTATGGATTGAAATTCATGTTATACTTTGCTAAGTTAATAATGTCGATCCAAATGAACTACCATCTGATGTCTAGCATATTGCCATGTGGAACAATTAGCATAAACATCTTTTTTCACCACAATATCAAAAACTTTATGATCATGCATTTGAACCATGGCAATTATAGCATTCCAGCTCAAATAGTGATGATGAAGTCTAGTTTGGAAGATACTCTTCTAAAGGCCCCACCAATCCATAATTTCTTTTAATGAGAATATGCTTTTTGTAATGCTTTTACTATATAATTGTTAGGAATCTACTTTTACTATATAATTTGTCGAGAAATTGTAATATTGTCTTAGTTTATTTAGTTGTGTAACTATGTTTCTATGAATAGCAATGAAGTTTGCCTATTAAGGGCAAAAGTTTTTTAGTGTTCTTACAAAAGTTCTTTGGTGTTCTTATTCTTTCATCTGATGTTCTTATATGGTTCAAACAATGGAAATTTGATGTCAAACCAACTTTTAGTTTTATTTTCCATAAGAAAAAGGGAAAAAATTTTAATCTAACAAAATTTAGAGCATCGGGTTGGTTATAAAAAGTGGCTACTACCTCTTCAAATTCCTTTATATGCACATAGGGGTTTTCATTGTATAAACCATAAAAAAGGAAAAAGTTAAATCATTCTAGGTTTAAAATCAAAGTATGGTGTATTAAGGGGAAAATAATGCATGCAAGTGTGATTGTGCAAGTAAAGCATAAGTAATCTTTTAAAGACTTACCAGGAATGTCCTCATTTAGATCATGGTGTCAAAACTAGAAAAACATGAATTGGATAGGATTCATAGTTGGTTTTATGCTATTTCAAGTTCAATTCTCCTAAGGAAACTTATGAGTTTGTCTCTGGCAGATGCATACACTTTGAATATTATCTTTTATTTTATTTTCTTTTCTTTTCTTTTTTTTAACAAAATGTAAAACAAAACTTATGAACAAGAATAATAAAAGAGATTAAATAATTATATAAAAATGAAACTAATAAAAATAAACCTAATTCTCATTACATTTACTTAGCAATAGCACCAAATTTTGATTACACTTGAAATATATTGTAATTATTATAGTATAGATTGAAGTGTCAATTCCATGAAGAAGATTTTAAACTAAGTTAGTATAGAGAAAAGACAATATTAAAATTTAGTAATATAATTTATCAAAAAAATTATTTGCATAAATTTTTAAATACAATGAGAAATCTAATAATTATAGAATATGACATTCAAAGTCACCATTATATTTCATATATTCATTCCTTACTTTAACTCAATTGAATTTCAATTGTTGTTTCACATCCCAAACAAACAATTAGAAGATATGTATTTAAAGTCAGTTAGAAAATTTGATCACATTAGATATTTGAATAAAATCTTTTAAGTTTAAAATATATCAAAATTATCTTTTACATTATTCACAATCAACAATACATCAAATTGATAACAATATAGTAAAGAATTAGTGAATAAAATCATTCTACCAGTAATAATTATATTTAAATAATGTCACATAAAAAAATCATGACTAAATTTATATGAAATTGAAAAATATGATCTTTGAACTATAAAAAAAGAAAATAAAGATAATGAAGAGTTTTAAACATAAACTAATTTATAAACATTACAAATCTTGAATAAGAATCAAAGTAGAAAAACAAAAAAGTGCACATAAAGGATTATCTCAAACCTCATAAGAATTCTAGCCTAACTTGCAAAACATTCTCATAAATTCTAGGAGAAAATATGGAAAAGATGCAAAAGTCAAATGGAGAGTGATATGTTGAATAGTTAGGTAAGCCCTCAATTTATAGTGGATGGGAGACCATATTTATTACTAACTCATGGCTAAGTTAGTATCCTTAAATTTATTGTTAACTTATGATTGAGTTAACTTTCCTTAATTCTATCGAGATAGCAACCTAACCAAATTCACTACCTAAGTGTAACTGAGTTAGTTTCCTGAAATTCATCCTCATTAATTGTTAATGCTTAACTAAGTTAACTTTCTAAAGTGTACCAAGATAGTTGCTTAACCAAATCCATTATTAACTTACAGCTAAGTCAGTTTTTACGACCTAAAAATAGAAAAAGATTAAGAATGATAGTTATGAAATAACTACATGATAATAACACATTTATTCCTTATAAATCCAAAATAATGCTACAATAAAACTAATTTAAAACTTATTTTTATGAATTTATCATCCATTTTCAATGTAAAGTATCTTACACTATTAATAGTTGGAATATGTCATATTGTTAAAAAAAATCAAAAGTAATTAAGAAATTTTACTAATAGTAAAAGAATTTTTACAAGTTTTAAATGATATGACAACACATGGAATGGATGATAGTATAAAACTCATTCTAAAATGATGTTGGATTAATTTAAATCCATCTTTAGAATCATTATATTTAGACTATTCAAAATCAATCAAAACTTATCAGCATAAATCAAATCACTTCAAATAGCTTTTAAATTGACTAAAATTAAATACCAACTAACAATTTTTATCAATTTAAAATATAGTTTAGTTTAGTAGTTTGGCTTGGTTAATTTTAAAAAAATTATTTTTTTCAAACTAAATCAAACAACAATATTTAATATTTTATTTTCTAAATTTTTATGGCTTAAGCTTAATATAATTATTTATACATAGTCAAGTCTATTTACAATGCTTAGCTTTATACTAGTCTAATAACCTAAGGCTTTCAATCATATAATAACAAACCTATTTCTAATTAATCAAATATGTCCTTTTCATCTCTTCATCTTAGCGCCTAATGCAAAGTTGTCAAAGGCAACTTATAGCATATACCACATTTTCTTTACCAACACGTGAGCATAGACAACTTGTACTAGTTGTTCATTTCAATAGCATTTTTATTTCTCATTATTTGACTTTTACAATGTTAAAAAGGTATGATTTAGTGCTTGATACAAATTAATCAAAACCAAGCTAACTAAATTGATAGTATATTAGTTTGGATTGGCTTAACAGGTCTGATTAACATAACTTAGTCAGTCCCATATTTAAAAGAATTAATTATATTGGTTTGGTATCACTTCATTGATTAAACTATCCAAACCAAGACATTGAACAAGCCTAATTATATTCTATTGATTGTAATGGAACAACTACTAGCTAGTGTTGCCTTGTACATCACACTAATATATAATTAATGATTTACATTGGTCCATAAATATCGATTTAAAATAAAATTGATGTTTATTTTAATATAGTAGCATTTTTAAAATTATATGAAAACTTAGGGCAACAAATAAGAATATAATCAACATCTAAGCCTTATGCAAAAACTTAGAATGTGGTTTTTTACTTGAATATCTTCTAGAAAGCATTTCAAAAATTTCATTAGAAACTATAGAAGCATATGATGTCAATTTTAGTTAATAGTCATTATCTAAAAGGTATTTCAAGAGTTTTACTTGAAATCGTAGAAGCATAAAACATTAATTTTGTTTGATAACCATTGTATAAAAGGCATATCAAGAATCTTATTGAAAACTATGAAAGCATAGGATGTTGATTTTATTTTAGAAGTGACATCTACTATTTTTTTCATAAATCTTCATTCTAACTTTATCCTTCCATATGAAACACTTCTAACATCTCACTGTCTAATATTCTCTTGATATCTATCCAACAATTAACCACTTTCATTGCTAAAGTATCCAATATGCTTTCATAACTAATGTGGAGAAAAAAAGGAAACAAACTAAAATTTGTATCCAGTATGATAATTTTGATACATAATGTTTTTATAATGATCTCATTTCACTTTTATGAAAGAGTGTATAATGAGAGAACCTTAATTTTTATTTCTTTCTCATTATATACTCTCTCATTTTTAATGGAGTAAAAGTGGAATAAAAGAGCTATAGAATGATAATTCGATATGTGATTTTTCTAATTTTCACTCCATTTTCATATTCCCAATGTATACAAAATGGAGAAATTTAACCAACAATCCTAGAATTTGTATCAAAAGGATGAAAATTTTAATACATAGTAATTTTTTTGTGTATTTATGTAAATGTATAGTTTTTATTTATTAATAATTTAGTGCAGTTATTTTGTATAAATTTACAGAGATATTATTTCTATTTACTTATCTGTATATTGTTTTTACCTTAAAATTCTATAATAGGCATTTGGATTACATTGATTAACAAGAGAAAAAAGATATTTTGAAACAAAACAAATATAACATTATGTATTAAATTAGTTTAAAAATTACTTTCTTTTCATATATAGTTTTTTATATAATAGAAATCTATAATGGTCAAAAGGTCTCTATAAAGAAACTAACAGACATAAAAATATCAATTTTGATATTAACTAATGTATAATATGATGACATTTTCTCAAAATCTAAGAAATTATAACTGGCTACCATTTATGAAAAAGTTTAAATGAATAACATTTATGAAGAATTTTAAATAAATAAAACTAAAGATGACTTCATGAATAACATTTAATGAATGAATTTACAATTTTTTGTGGTAATTATTATGTATGTCCATTTTAATCATTATGATAATTTGTTAACCAGAAATTAAAATGATAATTTTTTATAATGACCATCGTTTAAGTTTATTCCAATCATCATAATAATCCATCAATAGTTTTCACATCATTTTAATACTTAACCAACATTTTAAGTAATTATAAAAGCACATATGGCTAAACCCATGATGTTAGTTATGAAAGGGCAAAAATACATTAAGAAAGGGTGAATTGATATTTAAAAATTTAAGTAGCTAAGAGTTTAAAAATAATTACTTTTTAATATTACTTTTTCATAATCCCTAAAGAGCAATCAAAAAGTAAATATAAAAGTTCAATTTAATAATAAATAAGGATATGCAATAAAGTACAAGTAATAAAAGAGTAAGGGAAAGAAAATATAGCATGGTGTTATGGTGGTTCAATTCTCTAAAGGAATAATTGTCCTTATTGATTTACTCCACTCTTTTAAGATTAAAACTAATCTTGGTAGTTATCTACTAACATTTTTTTTCTTTTACAAAGCCCAAAGTACATTTTCTCATTTGATCTTTGAAGGGCTCAAGCTATCTCATCTCAACACTTGATGATTTCCTTATCTTAACCTAAATTTAAAGTGTAAATAAGTGTTTCTCTCATACTCCACCTTAGCTAATAAACTTTTGTAGGGTAAAGTTTTGCATCTTAAAGAGAGAACAACACTCTATACACTTTAATAGTGTAACTTTGCAAGTTTAAGTTCAAGAAAAAAGACTTCAAAAGATATAAAGAATTTTAGAAAGAAAAAACCTTCTAGAAAGAAAAGGATATGCTTAATGTTTAAAATATTATCTATATCATTTCCTTCTATTTTATACCTTTTAACATGTTACATATGCTTAATTTTATAAAATAGGCCTTATTATGAGATTGGGTGATAATTTTCTAATGTTTTTAAAGTTAATGCTATATTTTTACATTAATTCATGCTTGTGGCTATAACATAAGTTCTAAATGCCAAAATTAGATGATCTTTATATCATTAGAAAGTTAAGAGTGAGTTCTAAAATTTCACGTCATTTCTGAAGCTTAGTTTAGATGTTTGGATGATAAAAAATGGTTGCAAAATGAGAGCTCTATTTCTATCTAAACTAAACTAATCATGATTTTTAAGCCACATCGGGAGCTCCAAATGTCTAATTAAGGTGAAAATAATACTCAAAGTTAGATAAGACCAATCCACCAAGTTTCATTTTGGGGTTTAGCAAAACTACACCATTTTGGTGGTTAAATGTTAGCTATAAGATGAATTATGAATTTTTATTGCAATAAACGTTATTAATAGTTTAATTTGTAGTTTAGGCTATGAACTTCTAAATTAGGAAAAGCCCCATTCTTTGTAATTCTAAGTGATATATTTACTTAGTTTATTAGATTTTGTAGTTGAGTAAATTAAATTCAGAGGATTTTATGCTTTCAAGGTTAAGAACACTTTTTAGACAGCAAATATTATTCTTTTTAGTTTTCTTTATATTCTACCATGAATGGTTGATTTTTCTTCAAGGTTTAAGGTTCAAGCATTCTTTAATTCAATTCAATTTGAGACTTATATCTTCAATTTGTTTATAATTCATTCATGTTTTATTTTTTGTTCTTTATTGATTGTGATTACTTTACTGATTAACTGATAAGTTTCATTAATTGATTATTCTTAATAATCTAATGCTATAAAATTAATTATGTTAATTCTCTCTTGTAGAATTAAAATGATTGATTGTAAATTAATAGCAAATAGATATCTATATTTTTCTTATTAATTTTATGACATCTATAAAAATCAGAGAACAAATTTTGCAATTATGGCTTATAAAATTGTTAGATTTAGCTTTATCTAATTTTAAATACTTAAAACTAATATTAATTAAATTTAATTACTTGTTATAAATTGAATTAGTAATAGAGGATTGATTACTCACTTGTTCTGCTTAATTTACATGAAAATTTGTCTAACTACCACTAACTTCAAGGTATTCATAAGTTAAATGTTTAAATTATAAGCTAAATTATTGAGTGTTAATAAAAATCTATGAATTGGATTGTGAAATCGCTTAAACTTGTTTCCATCATACATTAGTTTATATCTAATTTATTTTCATTGTTTATTTACAATTGCTTTTAAAAAAATCTTGCTTTTGTATTCTATTTATGTTCATTGGATTTATTCCCTTAGGTATGACTTAGGCTTGCCTCTACTAATTTTGAGCTAAATTTGGCATGTGTATCAATTTTGGTATCATTGTAGGGAGTAG
Source organism: Sindora glabra (assembly GCA_020226215.1). NCBI lineage: Eukaryota > Viridiplantae > Streptophyta > Magnoliopsida > Fabales > Fabaceae > Sindora > Sindora glabra. The sequence goes on along the minus strand of CM035225.1, from coordinate 19,362,563 downwards.
TTTAATTAATTTGTGATTTTTTTTAAACTCTTGTTTGTTTAACTTTTTAGTGTTTTTTAGGCTTTTCAGTGGTATTAGGTAACAAAATTCACTATGAAATTTAGGAATGAAACTTTCTAGTATAAGGTTTTCCGATGTTATATATAAGACTAACAACATCTTGGCCCTAGTATTTTTAGGCCATAAAACATTGTTTGGAACTATTATTCAATTTTTTAGTATTTTCTAACTTTTTTTATTTTTTAGTTTTCTATTTTCATTCAATTTTTATTCCTCTTAGTGTATAAATTGTTCCTCTCATGATTTTAAGTTGAATTTTAATTATAAAAGTATGAGGAACTTTCAAAATTTAATAAGTTAAATTTAGAAAATGTATATAGTTATTTATGATGATTTTAATAAGATGCATACATTTGGAATTAAGTGACAATTCTCTGAGTTAACTTCTCTCGTTAGTTAATTAAGTATAATGCAATTTTAGAAAACTCAAATTTATGTAGAAATATTTTTAAGCCTACCCTAGCGCTACTATGCTTCTTAGTTAATATCAATCTTTTCCTTAAAAATACCCATTAATATATCAATCTTAAATTTAAGAATGGAATTTGAGGTAATTATTGAGAATTTGCCAAAAGTACCTTAGAATTTCAATGAAAGACAAAGGCTAGTATTCTTAGATTGAGGACATAAATCACTCGCTTACCACTAAAGTAAGTAAATCAAAAGAAAATGCTTACGATATATTATTATGAAGTGAGGAAGAAATTAAACGCCTAACCCTTCCTAACTAAATTCAACAAGCGAAAAATTAGAAGGAAAAAAGGCCAAAAATTTTAGTATTCAACAAGTGAAAAATTAGAAGAAAAAAGGCTAAAAATTTTAGTATTCAAAAAATAAAAGTCAATACACCCTAAAAAAAGATTAATGAAGAAAAATAAGTAAAGCAAGAATCTAATGTATTTGATGGCATGCTCACCATAGAGCTTAATGGAGTGACTAACAAAGTCGATATTTAAGGTTATGAAACTTCCTCCTAAAATTCATTCCTTTTTTATTAACTTAGTTAATTTCATAGTGCAGGATGATTTTAAATTACAAAAAAAGAATAATCTAATGTTAGCACTTAGGAAAAAGCTAATGATTAAACTAGTTTAGGAAGTGGAACCACAATGTAACTATTTAAAATGTGTATCTTTAGAACCTTTTGAAGAAATTTCTTATGAACTGAATTAAAGAAACTGCATTATTTAGCCATAGATGTTAAAGAAATGAGTTTTTTTAAAGGCAACCTAAGTTTTTCATATTTGCTTTCTCTTTCTCTTCTTTTTCTTTTCACTTATTTATGAATTTTTTTATGTTCATATATTTTACATTGAAAAAAATGCAAATTTTATACTTTATTTTATGTTAAGATTTTTTTATGTTTTATTTTAATTTTTTTTCATATTTTCTTTTATACTTTTGAGTTTTTTTAAAAAAAACTAGCAAATAATTTTTAAAAAAATGTGTGCTTTTTATGTGTTTTTAGAGTCTTTTAAGTCATTTTAGTTACTTTTCATTAAAGAAGATTTTGCAATTTTCATGAATAAGAAAAAATTGAACTCGATGATTTCATAACATGATTTCATAAATTATTTTACCTCTTGAAATTAATTAGCGTAGTGATAGATTTTAAAGTAGTAGATTAAATTTTTATTAGCTTATTTTACTTTGTGAGATTTTGAGTCTTTCATTGAAAATTCATACTTTTTTCTTTCCTTTCTTATGTATAATGTTCTTTCATGATTTTATCTCTTTAAAACTTGCTTTAATTTTTTTTAATATTATATTTGCACATGCATGCATAAAAATGATAAAAGGATTCCTTGTTTGAGCTAGAGCTAAATAAGCAACTTTGAAATTTTATCTTTGTTAAATCTCTTTTAAGCCTAATTACCTTTTATTTATTATTTAGCCAATTAATAAATTTTTTAATAAAAAATAAATATCTTTACCTAACCTTGAAAATTAGTAGAGTATTTGAATCTTAGTGTAAAAAGTTCTCAAACAAGTATATATATATATATATATATATATATATATATATATATATATATGTATGTATGTATGTATGTATGTATGTATGTATGTATGTATGTAATGAAAAATCATTAACTTCAAGTTCAAGATTTGGTTTAAAAAAAGAAAACAAAATGACAAAAATGAATGAAGGAAAGAAAATAAAAAGAAAAAAAGGAAGAAAAAGAAATAAGGAAAAAAGAATCATGAAAGAAAGAAAAAAGTAGAAAAGTAGAACTTAATGAGTATTTAGAATTAAAAGTTAGATTGTTGTGTTGAATTTGTAATTATTCATGATTTTCCCATATGTTTATAGTTCAAGTACTATATTGGTTTCTTTGGCTTTTACCCATTCACATCTTCATGTTTCCTTCCCCTTTTTCCTATCCCTTTTATAACTTTGAATAAATTTCTTTTGATTTGTGTTGTACATATGGTTTAAATAATTGAGATCAAATGATAAGCAAGTTTATGTAAAGTAATATCATGTAATTAACTTGAGTAGAACACTTATCTTAAGCACTAGAAATTTAGGGAGTGAATTTTGTGATGGTCTACCAATTCGATCTATCCATTTTTAATAAAGTTATATGTTGATTAATTTTTAGCTTGTCAAATATTTTTTATAATGTGTTATGAATCTTGATATCTTTGATTGTCTCTTGCTTGTGCATTTTGTGGTTTTGAAATCTATGGAAAATAAGTCTTTTATTCTAAGTTTTAAATAAGGTACTCCCTTCATTCCTTTTTATCTGTCGCATTTTTTAAAAAAAATTTGTTCCTTTTTATCTGTCACTTTAGAATTTCAATGAAGTATTAAATATTTTTTTTCAAATTTATCCTTCTCTTTTATTAATAAATGCTTTATTATTCTACACTACTAGTTAACTTGTATTTATTTTTTTATATTTTTCTCTTTATCTTCAACTATCTTAAATTTTATGCATAAAGAGTAATCTTGTAAAGCCCATTAAAAATAAATAAATTTAACTACTTTTTTAATATATATAAAATTAGTTAATGGCAATAAATAAATAGGAATGAAGGGAGTAATGTTTAACCAAGATCATACAAAGGTTAAGTGTGGGGGAATTTGATATACAAAATATTATTTATATTATTCCCTCCTATTTTATGCTTTTTAATATGTTATATATATATATATATATATATATATATATATATATATATATATATATATATATATATATAATTTTACAGAATTGACCTTATTATGTAATTGGATAATGGTTTTTCAATATTTTTAAATTATTTAATTAATGATAAATTTTTACATTATTCCAAATTTTTAGTTATAACTTGAGTATCAAATATCAAAATCAAGTGATATTTACATTGTTGGAAAGCTAAAAAAGAGTTTTAAAAATTTCATGTTTTGATTGAAGCCCAATTTGAACTTTTAGAGGATAAAAAATAGTCGGGATGTTAAAGCTTTATTTTTTATCCATGCTAAGCTAGCCATAATTTTTAAGTTATATCTAGAGCTCTATAAGTCAGCTAGATGTGAAACTAATGCCTAACGTTCTCTAAGACTTAGCTTAGCAAGTTTGATGTTTGTGGTTTAATGAAAATACACCATCTTGATGGTCAAAATCGAACTATAAGTTGAATTATGAATTTTTACTACAATAAACACTGTTAGTAGTTTAATTTGCAAATTAAGTTATGAGATTTTAAATTAGGTAAGGCCCTATTCTTGAGGAGTCTTGTGTCTCTAAGGGTAAGAATACTTTTAAAATAATATACATTATTCTCTTTAGTTTTCTTTGATTCCACCATGAGTGGTTAATTTTCTTTCAAGGTTTAAAGGTTTAAAAACTTTTAATTCAGTTTAATCTGAGACTTCTCTTTTTAACTTGTTTATAGTTCATTCTTATCTTAATTTCTTACCTTTCATTGATTATGATTACTTTAGTAACTAATTAATAGGGTTTATTAATTAATTATTATCAATAATATGATGCTATATGATTGATTACTATTAATTCTTGCTTGTATGATTAATTGTAAATCAATAGTAAATAGATATCTAAATTTTGCTTATTAATTTTATGATTTCATGAAAATCAAAGAATAATTTTAGCAATTGTTACTTATAAAATTGTTAGGTTCAACTTGACTTAGTTCTAAATGCTTAAAATTATTAAGAATTGAACTTAGTTACTTGTTATGAAATGAACTAGTAATCAAGGATTGATTGATTACTTATTATGGTTAATCTACATTTAAAACTTGTATGATTGTGGTTGCTTTCTAGGTAATCATAAATAAGTGTTTGAATTATAAATTGAATTGTTGAGTGCAGATGAAAATCTAATAATTGAAGTGTGAAATCCCTTAAACCTAATTTCCATTATTTGTTAGTTTATATTTAATTTTTTAATTATTTATTTACAATTGCTTTTGGAAAAACCTCTACTTTTATATCTAGTTTACATAAATTATCTTTATTCTCTTAAGTACGACTTATACTTGCCTTTATTATATTTTAAGCTAAATTTGGTATTTAATTTTAGTGTAAAATTACGTACTTCATTGATCTATGAAGCATAGTCCTCTATTTATAGCCAAATAGTGAAAATAACCATTAGAAATGGCATAAATCTCAATAAGAAACTTCAATCCAAAAGGCTTATTCTCTTACTCATAGTTTTCTTTACTACTTTCTCTTTCTAGCTTATCATTGTCCAATTACATGAACTTCAACATAGTTTATTGTATAGTGCTTGCTCTTTCTCATGGTAACTTGATGTGTCATTTTTAACTTGTACTATGAAAATATAATTAACTTGCTTTTTCAGAGATAATATAATTTTTTATAGTGAATGGTCCTTTTTTATGTAATATATTAGCTTGCTCTTTCAAAATTTGGCCACATGTGAAAGTACAATTGCTAACTTAGCATTAAGTTGAAAGTCAAAAGAGCAACCAGTAAAAATTAAAAGTTCTGTGAAAATGCCAAACTCATCGTATGTAGAATAAATAAGCAACATGGACAATTATGACAATTTTAACTTGTTTTCTTTATATTTGATAAAGTAGAACATAAGTTTCTCAAATATGGGAAAGAGTAGCATACTACTTATTAAACAATTTCATTTTCTAAGAGATAAAGACATGTAAAGCATTTATGAAATTAAATTTGATAGATTTATATCAACGTAAAGAGTAATTGGACATTTCATAATAAAGTAGTAAACTAATCAACTACTTTTACTAACCAATAGATAATAAATATTAAATCAATTCCTATTTTTCATAATAAACCATGTATAGCATAGTTAGAATTGAATTTGACACTTAAACATCAATTCAAAAAGCAATTAGGTATATATATATATATCAATAAATTAAATCAATGCATATCAAAGCCCATCAACATTAATCATATCTTTGCAATTTAATAATTAAGCCATTTAAGAGTACAATAGAATTCCCTAGTATAATTATTTAGGAAGCTATTGGATTATTAAGAGGCATAAACCATGCTACTCCTTGATTATTAATAACTAATGTCTAATAATTTTGCTTTTAGCTTATAAATAAGGCTCTCTTTGCCAACAAATAAGTGATTTTTCAATATAGATCTCCTTTTATTAAAAAGAGAGCCTTTAGATTGGAGGTCATAAATTTTGGCATTTGACAATACCATAACATTTGGAAAGTCCAAAAAACTTTTTAAAGTTTCTTATAAAGACTTGTACCCATACCTTGGAAGGAACCCTAAAGGTCTTTGGATTTTCTAAATATCTTAAATAATATTAATAATGCAATTTACACCCTTCTTCCTAAAAACCTTTTCTATTAATGGATTTTAAAAACTAGTGCTTTTGGAAAGTTATAGAATTAATCCCCTCTAAGAACTTGTATCCTTACTTCAACCCTAAATGCAAGAATTTTACTAAGCATTTGGAAGGATTTCAAACAAGAATTGTAAAATGCTTGTCTTCATAGCTAAAATGCAAACATAAGCCCTTGGAAGAAACTTTGGGTGATTCCAATTCTTTCTCAATATTGAATACTGTGATCTACACTTTTTATCTCATTTCTTAGAAGCTATCTTTTATGGTTATGAGCATCACATAAAATTAGAATTATCTTTTGCACTTGAATAAATAATCATGAGTACAAGATATTCATTATTTAATGCAATTACCATAATTATAAGATTTAAAGCATAAATAATTATGTTGCATTAATGGCATATGCTGTCCATAGTTTCCACCTAGTACTTTGCTTAATTGCTTCATTTGCTATGAGCCTTTGATGCTCTATATGTTTCAATGCAAGAATCAACATATTGCTTGCTTTATATGCCAAGTCAAATTTTGATATACATAGACCAAGAAATATGACCATTTTTGCACTAAAAAAATAGGAACTCTTAGAGGCACATAACAAATGAAGCAACTAGGCACCTCAAGGTCAATAGATAGAGGAATCAAGAACCTTAAAATCCATCAAGTAATATAAAAAAATTATAAGTAAAGAATAACCAATGTTCCTTTTAATTCAAGTAGGCATGTCATGTATGTTGATTTTAAATGTAAACTATATTGTTCATTGTAAATAACTATTGTTTTCATTGTATATGTTCATGTATTGATATGAAAATAAATAAAATCAAAGAATATATCTTTGTAATAGAGTGTCTCATTTTTCATTTATTTCATTTATATTTAATTTATCTTTATTCTATTTAATTGTATAATAAAAAATGTCATAACACTAAAAAGAATTTTTTATGTCACTGATTTTACTTAGTAAGTTATGTTTTTTTTACCAATTTGATATATATAGGTGATGTATATATAAATTGTAAATTGTAATGTATATGATGTGTATAATTAATTGATTTTATTCTAATATACATATTTGTTGTATCTAATCATTTTGAAAAGATTTTAAGACTATTCCAAGATTAGTTATGAAAAAAGTTACAAAAAAAAGGAAATTTATTTTTTTAATATGACATTCATTTAAGATAACATCAATTTTTTTAGAAAATAATATTAAACATTATTTAATAGGACAATATTATTATATTAAATACAACGGTAATTTTTTCAAATTGACATAACTAACATGTAATATAATTTTTAAATGTCAGTTTTTTGTAGTAACTGACATGAAATCTTAGGCCACAAGCATGAATTGAAAATGAGAAGGTTAAAACATGGTATGATTTAAAAATAAAAAGAGTAAGATATGACATCGTTTATAAATTTCATCTTAAAACTTTTTTAATCCTATAATGATTTTCTATCTAATGAGATATATTCCTTTTTCAATCTTAAGATAATTCTCTTTAATTTTACATTTTTACTCACTAATTATTTTGCAGGATTGAGATTTAATTAGCCTATATTAAATATATGAGGTTTGACACTCACTAGTAAAGTGCAGAATATAAATGTCAAGATTTTTTCTTTTATATTTGTTCTTGTAATTTAGTTTCCTATTCAATCTAATTTTATTACTTATCATTTTGTTTTGATTAACTTTTACAAGTTTGCACAAGTGTTATATCCCTAAAATTTTTAGAATTTTAATTTATTTATCTAATAATTCTATATACATATTTGTAATTAGGAAATGTTGTAGATAAAGTTAGGATAGGTATTTATGATTAGAAAATGAAATCTTATTAAGAAAAAATATCATAATTAAGTTAATTAATTATAAAATTGTGTAAAGCTAAAATTGAAACATGATATGTGGAGGAGATTTATGAAGAAGTTTTCCCTATTTGTCCTAGAAAACCTTGAAAATGCCTAAAATACCTCGAGTGGACTTAAAACACTCAAATCTTACCAAATTCCCCATTTTCTTCTTCCACTAGCTAATTACCCCTTTCCTCTACCTTTTTTCTACATTTCTATACTTTACTCACTCTAAATATTGCAAGGATCATCAAGGAATCCAAGAGATTTTCATATTTCTCAAGCAATTAAAAGTAAATTTGTCATGACCCTTCATAATTATGATTGGTGTAAATCTTGTTACCAGTTTCCACAAACCTTAACATGTTAATTCTTTTTATTTAACAAGAGTTCCCAATTTCAAGGGACTTGAAATTTTCTTTAAAACTTTTATAGAAAAACAAACAATCTCTTCTATTTTTAAATAGTTTCTAAGGGCTACTCGCCCTATAATATTAAAACTTATATTATTTTCAAGTACGACACAATCATATATATACATTATACAACACAAGTCCCAGGACAAATACACAAATGTAAGTACAACACAACTACTGTTAAATTAGCTATAACTCCATTTTAAATGTTAATCCTAATTTAAGACAATCCCAACTATCAAATCTTTCATTTCGGGTGATATTGATTCTCCATGGATGTAATAAACTCAAATATGCTAATTATAACTTGAAAACATTAAATATACAACAAGGTGAGTTATGAGAACTCAACAGATATATATACCATACTTTGTAGGTGAAAAATTTTAGATAGTAATCATAAGTTAATTGTATATTAAACTAGATAATGTTTACAAACTATTTTTTGGAATTTTTGAAATAAGTACAACCATGTCCTGAATTGAAAATTCACTTGCACAAGACTTAAACTCTGTGTCTCATATTATAATTCGTAAAGTCTTAACTATCCACTAATACACATCATCTATATCATATTTCACACTACTTATTCTAGGTAGTTAACACATTCACAAATAACTAATAAAAGTTCAAGCACAAACAAATCATCTCGATCATATCATCGATAGTGTTCAATCACAAATAATCAAATTATATTATATATTCAAATACAGTGATCATATAGATATAGCTACTCTTTGGTATTAAGATCAATTCCATACTTCTTTCAACTGTTAACCTAGAATCTCTCATTCGATTATCAAATTCATCTTATATTCTTCTCAATTATTATTCGGGAATTTCTCATTCAGCTTTTATATCAATTCTATATTTTTCATAATGATTTACTAGAAATTCTCCGATCGATTTTCACATTATAGGCTCATCATCATTTAGTATCCAATATTACCATTAGCATGTTTCAGAAGTAATATGCACAATAGAGCTCATTTCTCGTATCACAATTATTTGTAAAATCATAAGTGCAAGATAACTATTTCATCATTAGAATAAACTATTATTATTATACTTCTATTGTGCACTCTAATTAATAATCAATCCCTCAGATAACTATTTGTAGTTATATCACAAAATTGAAGATATATATGTATGAATATAAAATTCAAACTATTAATAAGAAAAGACAATCCATAATACTCAAATCATTCTTTATCGAGATAAAAATTAATAATAAAATATATATTCACCTAATAGGACTGTCCATTCGTATTAGAAAGCTCCTGATCATCCACATTTCTTTTCTCACATGTTTTTCTCCTAATATCACCATTTACAAAGATAAATTTTAATTATATGCACGTTACTTGTTTTTTTTCCACACATTACAAGTCTTTACTCAAATCATAATATAATATGATTCCTTGATACTTGCTTCTTATATTTCCCAACATTAATTGGTAATCCAAGTATGTCACTTATTCATTTTAGGTTCTAGCTTTCTTTATAATTCTGAGATTAACTTATAAAATTAACATAGGCTTATGTATTCATATGTCATATTTGAATAGTTTAGTTAGATCAATTGCAAACACCAAAATATTAACTCTCATTAAATAAATATACTCTATGTGTAAAACTTAACATTCTAATACTTCAAATATATATATTGCCAAACTTATATTAATTATCCATATAAAGTGAATAAATGCAAGTTTTAGAATTGGATATAAAACAAGTTATAAAAGTACCATATGTCACAAAAATACCATATTCTTATCATTGTAGCATATCACAACTTAAAAATCATAATTATCTCATGTGTTGTGTTATATATATATATATGAAAAATGCCCTTAAGAATTAATTTTCTAACATATACAACTATCATTGAAATATTCTTATATAATATTCTCAAGAGACTTTGCCCATTCTATTTTAACACTTCATGATCATAAAAGTTATATTTTTTCAAGATAGTATTCAACCGCCAAAATACCCATAAATGAATTTTCTAATTTATTTCATGGTCTAGACATGTTTCAATAATCATACGTCAACATTCCATGGCACAATACAATCAAGTCATCAAGGGTTCCACAGTTTCTATTTGAAATTATTCATTCTGTTATTCTAAGGATATTTTTTTAAGAATCTTATTCACAAATTCCTAATATTTCTAACATCATCCCAGAAGAACTTTACAGGGCTCCAACGAGGGGTTTTCAATTTGAGCTCAAATAGCTAGGAAAGTATTTCATATTGGGTTGATTTCCTTACTCACGGGAAGCTGTTTCAAGTTTCTGGTGGCCGAAAATTATGGAGACTGCTGGCGCAAAGGGGACAGGTTGTTCCTCCTCCTTGGATCGTTTCCGCTTGGCTTCGCGTGGCTTCTCGCGCCTAACCAACGAGGGGACGCTGGAGTCTGATGGTAGCATAACCACGTTGAGAAGCAGCAGCAGCCATAGCAAGGCACTCCAGCTCGCAGCCACCACTGGACCTACCTCGAGTATGAGTAGCTAGCTTCAGATTGGCAACGGCAAGCACCACTGGCGAGGCAATTGCTTGGCAGAAGATGGCCACCGCACAACAGCACCCTGTTGAGGATCGTAAGGACACAGAGCTGCTAGGGGAAGAAGAAAGTAGAAAAAAGAAAGAGAGAGAGAGAGAGAGAGAGAAGGCTGAGGAGGTGGAAGGAGAAAAACTTGAGCTCTGTGTGTGTTGTACTTGGAGAGCAAGAAAAAAATTAAAAAGAAAAGCTGTTGTACCAAGAGAAAAAGGACAAGAGAAGTAGGCCGGCGGGAAGGAGAGAGAGAGTGTGTGGGAGTGCCGACAAGAAGTGGGGAACCCGAGAGAAAAGGGGAAATGTCGGTAAAAACTAAGAAGGCAGCCCCAAAAAAAATTCAAACAAAGGAAAAATAATTTAATCAAGCAGTTTAGGATTCTATTGTGCGTATTGCAACGTACTAAAAATTCCTCTCTCTCTTAAATGTCAACTATCCATTTTTGTTAATTCCAATCTCAATCACTCATCCAATTAAAATTCATTTCCATAATACTAACTTTTATTATATTCAAAATTTCAATTATTTTGATCTTTCCTCAATATGTAAACATATTTAAAAATTATAAAATTATTTAAATTTTTTCATAATTTTTAAAAATAATTTATCAATATAAATAATTTGATCCATAAATCTTTGCATTCATAGATAATATAATTATTCTCAACTTTTAGAAAAATTCTTGTAAAATTATTTGAAATGAGCTTGAATTAATAATTGCCACAAATAAATATATTTCAAACACTATCATCCATATTATTTTCATATTCCAAAATTCTTTAATCTCAAAAATTAATTTAAAATCAATATTATTCAAATCAATAATTTATCCACAAATCTCAAAATTTGTATAATTTTATATTTAAAGTAGGGATATTACAAAATTATTCAATGATCATAATAATGGTTATAGATTTAAATATCAATTGGGAAATTAAGATAAAGATTTTAAGCTAAGCCCATCTTCATCTTAATTATTGTTAAGAATCATTGTCAACTTCTAATAACCTCTCATCTCCTATATATATAAATATATAAGTAAATGATTTGCCTAAATTATTTAAATTACAAAATTTTATTGATTTATCTGACTTGTAAATGAAATTATAAGTTAATTGTAATATGATTTGAAACCTTGTTATTGGAATATGCTTTTGACGTCTATGCAAAGAGAATTGTTAGAAATTGTATGCATGTTAATTAATGAGCTGAAATTCTAGGTTTGAGTTGAAGATGGCAAGATTAAAGGTGGATTTCTTCAATTTTGTGTTGGTTTTCTCAAATTTCTAAAAATAATACTTGAATATAGTATTTGAGTATTTCCTAGAGTATGAACTCGAAAGCTAATACTTGAATATCTTACTTAAGTATAGAAAGAATCTAGACTTACTATTTCAAATATTCAAGTATGATACTCAAATATTGACCTAATTATTTTGAGGCCTTGTATTTAAGTACTATACTTAAATACCAATAATGCCTTATAACTATGCTTTTCAATACTCGAGTATAGCCTTATTTTAGAAAACCATACTTGAGTTTTACATTTGAGTACCTTGAAGTCTTACATCAAATTGGATTATGAAAATAAAATGCTATAGTAACATATATGTATTGGATTTTGGCTTGTTTCTTTATGAGGCTAAATGGATAGATTCAAAGGTATGACTTGTAATAGTAGTTTTATGTGATTATGATGATTAATTTGTGAAAAATGATAATATGTTGATGATGAAAGAAAGATGGAATATTGAATGAATTGATGAAATGTATTGTGTTAATATAGAAAATGTGATGAGGAAATGAAATGCGAAAATTAAATTATTGACACTGGATCTGGTTAACTGTTTATGAATGAAAAAGAATGTCTCAAAAGATAAGGCTAGGTTTGTGAATGAGTAAGGCTAACCGAGAGGCATAAGACGGGTTATTTATTATTTGATATGTGTGAAATTGAATTATGTTAGTTAATATTACTCATTTATTGATAATATGAAGTGTTGCAATGTTTGACATGTAGTATGAGATAAATATTTGAAATATTGATTATAAAATGGTGCAATTAAGTAGAATATCTACTTACTAAGACATCGTCTCATGTGTTTCTTTTAAAATGTTTTATAGATGTTTAAACCAAAAAGTCTATCCTAATAAGTGTATTAAGAAACCATAATTTTAGAGAGAAAGTTAACTTAGAAAGCATTATTGGGACTTTGCAAATAATTGCAAATATTTGTACATATAATAATATAACTCTTATGTAAACATTTATTTTGTTAAGAAATGAAGAAAAGATAGTTTATTTAGTAATTGTATAATGATACTAAGTTAAGATTAGACAGGCTCATAGACACTAGTAAGGGGATCCACGCCAATCATGGTTAGATGGATCATAACAACAAGTATGAATTTGATCTTATTCATTTTTTGTTATTCTATTGTATTATCTATTATTTATTTATATGAAAATATGTAAGATACTAATTTTTCATAAATACTTATTGTATTTACAAGTATTGTATTCAAAGAGTTATTTTAGGGAATGCAAACCTCAAATATTAAGCTACAGGTATTAAGATAGATTTAGTGAAGTATTCATCTTTGATTATGGTATTGTGTACTATCTTTTATCATGTTCAAACTTTTGTCATTCAATTTATTCTTTAAAGTTTTTTAAATTATGATTCTCTAGAATAATATGAGATATTAGATTTATATATCTAGCTAGGAATACAGGAGAAATAAGGAGGACAAGGGAGTGAGGAACATAGGGTTGCGTTTAGATTTTAGGATAAGGAAGTGGGAAACTAGGGGTTGGGGTTTATGTAGGTGGGGTGAATAGACATACAATGTTAATTACTTAAATGAACTGATGTGGTATTAATATAGGTATTAAATATAAGTTTTTTGAAAGTAAATGATATTTAATGTTATTTTTCAAGATTATAGAAACATATATGATGTCAATTTTTTCAGAATAAAAATTAACATTATTATTATGTTTTACGATAATTTATTAGTTAACATTAAAATCAAATGTACTATAATACTCAATTACATATCTATTATTTTTAAAAGTGTAATCCTCTAAATACCAAATGTCAATCTACTATTTTGTAATAGTGTCATCCTAATATTTCCCATCCCTATGTACTTTCCATACTATAATTGTCAGTTGCATTTAATAGTTCAACATAAGCTTAATATTGGATCCAAAAGTTCTAATTTTGAGAGGGATACATAGGAATATCTATAAAAGCTCATACTAATATAACAAGCTAAGTATATTTACTATTAATCCATTTATTTGTCCTAAACATTAAAAAATAAAATAAAATAAATCATAAATCTTAAAGTATACAAATGATTCAATAATGAAAATTCACTACCTCTTAGTGACATGCTAAAAATGCAATCGTACACTTTACTCTTGCTCTTTCATATGTTGTTTTGATGTATCATTTTCAACTTGTACTATAAAAGTATAGTCTACTTACTTTTTCTCAAAGTTTGAATTTTGCTAGTTGAAATGTCATTTTCTATATTGTAGTGTTTACTTTCTTTTTCATATTTTGTTAGATGTGGAAGCATAAATACTGACTCAGCTTTAAGTTAATAGTCAAATAAGTAACATATAGAAATAAAAAACTTTACAAAACATAAAATTGACAAAGTACATAATTTGAAAAGCAATTTGGATAAATTAATATTTTGAAGTTTAAAACTCCAAATTTTCACATAAATGGAAAAGAGAAACATTTCATAAATCAAATGAATTCCATTTTGAGTAAAAAAAAAAGCATATGAAACATAGTTGGAATTGACTCTAATATATTTATTACATAGGTAAAAAGCAATTGGACTTAAACAAGTAAACCATTGAACTTTTTCTTATTATCTGACTCCTTTAACAAATCAAGCTAACTTTGTTTAAATATTTTAACATGTGAAACATAAATGGAATTAAATTTGACTTTCAACCTTTTCTTCAAATAAAGAACTGGACATATATGCTAAAGCATATTATACTCTAGTGAGCTTTATCTTACTTCATAAATTCTGAACATAATGATAAAATGTGTCAAGCAAAATTTGGAATTTGGTATTTTATCCTATGTCCAAAAGGGCAATTAGGCATATAGCATTATGACAATATATCTAAGCCCATCATATCCTTGCATTTTACTAATTAAATCATTAACCTCTATCATTATCAAAACAAATTAAGTTAGCAAATTAAGCATATACTTGTGGGTCCCACATTTATGCATGTCTCTTTAAGTTGAATGCAATAACATGCAAATGTGAGGAGAGTAAACAATTCATCATCAAACCTTTTACCAATGAGAAGTTTATAAATGGTATTGTACAAGTCTAAGTAGCTTTTTGAAAGGCAAGTAATGCTAGTCATAACAACAGAGCCATTATTATATATGAAACAACCAGTACTTTTGTCAAATCTTTTTCCAAATATTAACTTAAGAAGCATAATTTCAAAGTTGTAATATCTATCTTTTTAAAATCAAACTCATTATTAGATTGGTAGCCTATGTAAAAGCTCTTGTGAAAATCATTACCAATGTTTTGATTTCTAAATTTAGCATCACCCACTTTTGATATTTTAGATTCAAAGTCCTTATCATGCAAAATGCACTTAGAACATGCTGTCATTGAGTATAAGGTTATCCAAGCTAGTGAGGTTGCAAACAGATGTTGGAATTTCATTAAAGATTTTATTGCAAGAAAGATCGAGTTTACAAAGGGAATGAAGCATACCAAATGTATGAGTAGGAATATAGCCTAAAAGCTCATTATTATTAAGTATAAGGATTGTCGAGCTAATAAAGTTACTAGTAGATGCTGGAATTTTAATATAGAATTTGTTGTAGAAGAAATCAAGCATGTAAAGAGAAGGATGCATACTAAATATATAAGATGAAATATATCCTAAAAGCTCAATGTTATTACGTACAATGATAAGGATATTAGTGAGGTTGCTAATAGATGTTGGAATTTCACCATAGAATTTATTGTAAGGAAGCATACTAAATATTTGAGAAGGAATATATCCTTAATGTTATTAGTATAAAAGATCTAGTCTATTCAATGATGAGCTATTGTTGATTTCTTGAAGGAACTGACCCTTTAGCTACCTACCACTAAGTTCAATGGAAGATACTTGATCATCATCATAGCAAATGGTGTATATATATAGATTAGTTTTTATAACTCCATGTTTAAAGCTATTGATTTGGCTTGCGCATTGCAAGCCAACCCATTTATTCACGAGCTCATGTAAATTAAACCTTTAAATTTGACATCCATTTAAATGTGGATCAAACTTGACCCAATTCACATAACTCATAGTTCATGTGGGCTAACCCATAAATGAGCTAGGCCAGCCTATATAATTTTTAATATTTTTTAATTTTTATATAGGTTCAAGTTCTCAATTTATACAAAATTACACCCCCTCTTTTACTTTTGGTTATGTAGAGTTAGATGATATTTTTATTTTTTGGATATTTTATGATTTATATTATATATGTAAAGTATTTTTTAAAGTTATATATAAATTTTAAATATATTATGATTTATTTATCAATGGATATTTAGTATTTAAAAAGATTTTAAATTTGTTTATTATTTAAAATTTTAATAATTTAAAACATAAAAAAAACTACAAGTCAATCCATTCACCCACACACTTTTTAAAGTTAGATTAAAACCTCTAAATTAGCGATTCAAAATACACAAGCTAACCTAGCTTAGCTTGCATAAGGCAAACTAGCATGTGCCATAGGCCAATAGCTTTCTAGCCGAAATAATGCAGCACATGCTTGTTACTCTTGATTAAAATGCTAGTTTTCCCACTAAAACTCACTTGAGACATGGTTTGTAAGTCACAATCGAATATCATCAAAGTGCCTACGTATACCAGACTATAAAATCTTTCCCTTTATGAAGCCTCCAAGCAGTATAGACTAAAAGGAACAAGTGAATAAGGAGATGGGCACTCTATTCACTTAATTTATGTGTTATTTTATAATTTTAAGTGTGTAGAAGATGGTCACAAGCCAACATACTCCCATCCTTGACTTAGTGTCCAAGTGCCCCATAAGCTCTTAAGACACTCCATCCATTTAAAGAATATTTTGAACAAAAAGTCTTCCATCAAGATTTAACATACTTTTTTTGAATAGTCACGAGCCTTTTCTGCCATGCTTTTGGTGTCCAAATTACACAAAAACTAATCAACACAAAGATAAAATTGCAATGATAAAAAATATGGACTTCTCAAACTCCTTCAAATTTTTAAACCATTTGAAATGACCAAAATACTCTTAAATTTGAGAAAATCAGAAAAAATAGTATACTAACAGGAATAATCTTAAATTTTAGCCACAAGACCACCACAATATCTTGGATTTTTTCACTAAGTTGTCTCAATTTGAATATATTTGCCTGTTGAATTATCATAACTGTCAACTCATGACACCTGCCAATGAGTGGCCCGACTCATTTTCCTGCTATCGAGGGTCCTCCAAAATGTCCTTGATGGACTTAAGGCTCGAGATATGACAGCACTCAAGAAAATGATGAAAGAACACAGTAAGATGTGAAAGTAGAACTGCACTGAGCCCTCTTCCTTCAGAAGCCATTGTTTTTTATTACTATTTAAGTATCTAGTTCAGTTGATGAAGGAAAAAAGCAGCATAATATGATAATAACAACATCAATTGATCAATTTATAATTGCAAGTATGACGAAGTCTCTTGGTTGCTGTATACATATCATAAGTGATTTCCACACCACCTATCAGTGACCGCTGACTGGCATTATCTAAATCATTAGTAAATGAAAGATGGTTACAGCTGAAAAAGAAAAGTTCAGTAGTATGAAGCTGCTTTTCACTAAACAAAATAAATAATCTAACGTTTAGAATTGGCAGAAAAATTATAAATAATTATAAGTGCCTTTTTAAAGATCTTTTGCTTTATTTGTGTGAAGGAGTATATAAGAAGACTGCTTTTTGACGACAAAAGGAAAGGCTTGCTTAACAAACGCGCTCAAAGACTAAAAAATCACTTTTGGTTTTTTCTTACTAATTTCCCAATTCAATGACTTGCCATACTCCAATTGCTTTCTATTTGCTTCAAATTTATTAAAACTAGTTAAATATATTTATTATTTTATTATTATTAAATTAGTAACATAATTTTTTTATCCAAATAAAAAAATAAAAATTACTAACTTCTATATATGATTATAGAAACTATCAATCCTCTATTACATAGGTGCCTATTTTTCTCTAATATAAAAATAAGAATAATAAGTATAAAATAAGAAATTATGAAAGTTGTAAAATTAAGTTTATCATTTTCCAACTATTTATTTAAATTTATAAATAACAAATATTTAAAATGTAATATAAGAATTCAAAAATATGATATATATATATATATATATATATATATATATATATATATATATATATAGTTACGTAATTCGATTAAATTCGATTCTCAACCTATATAAAAAATTGTAACAAAAATTTTCTTGTTACACTTATGTTATTGATGTCTAAGTTGCATTGAAATAAAGTGAACAAGAAAATACGATATATATATATATATATATATATATATATGAACGCCGAGAGACTACAAAGCACTCTTCGGTACGTAATTTCCTTCTAAACTCCAAATTCAATGACGCGTTGACTAGTATGCCCAAATTGTACGTCACTCCGATGGCTTCGGGTTGCTCTTCTTCTGATCTTTGCAATCGTTTAGTAGCAAAAATCAGAAATCTTTTACGGTACATCTTCCTACGCCCTTATTTTTACTTCCCATCAACATACTTTCGGAATGCACCAAATGTGATAGACTGATTTAAACCGATGGAAGCGTTTCAATTTTGGTCGGTGTAAGTTAGTTTTGAACAAATAGATATGCTTATTTGATAAGAATTTAGATAATTTTAGTTTGTAGCAGTCAATTAAAAATCTGCAGTTTGTAATAAAAAATTAATCGTAATCGACCGAAAGGAAAATTTATATATTTGACAAAGAAATTATGTAAATGTTAGTTTGCTGCTTGGGTACATTTAACTGCAATGAGAAGCATGATTTTAGCAAATTTATATCAGAACTTACATAGTAGAAGTTAGAATATAAAAGTACAATCTAAAGCAAAATTTTTTTTTTATAATAGTAAAAGTAATTAAATCACTAGATGCATATATAAAAGAATCATAGATCGAATTTTAGATATAGTGAAAGATGCAAAATTTTTAAAAGATATTAAATACCACTTAAGTAAACGGCTCTCGATGAATAAGAAGTAAATTTGTATCAATAGTATTTAGGAATCAGCTACCAAATTTTGCCTTTTCTATCAATTGTAACCAATGGGATATAATATTGAAACTTCAAAGCATTTGTATTCTTCTATGAATTTAATAAAAGGAGAGAACGAAGAGTCATAGAATGGTTTGGAAAGCTAATTTGGTTAAATAAAAAACTTTATGGAATCACCTGTCATAAGTCAAGTAAATTAAAAGTCAACACTCAATTGCTAAATACACCATTTATAGTTTATAGAAAATGATTATATGACTGGATCAAAAAATAATAGTTTTAAAGCTAGACTCAATGCATTTTAAAAACAAAAAAAAATTCAATTAATGGTAGTCAAGTGGAAGTATCCAAATATTCTCCCACTTTGATAATATTAATTATAATCAATTTAATTTATAAAATATTTTATTTTGACAAGAACTATCAGGTTGAGAATTAATTTTATTTATATGTGATCACAATTTTTAAAATGTACTACCTTATATATAATCACTAAAAATTGATTAAGTCATTATGTCCAATGATATCAAATCTTGGTAGCAATTACATTTTTTACTATTGCAAAACCTTCTATGGTTATAAAATATCACAAACCACATGTGCTTAGTCACTAATGTAATAGTATTGCATGAAAGATAATATCAAAATTATGATCAAATTATACTTATCTTTAATGTCAATCTTGGTGATTTTTCAAATGAGCTCAAATAAACTCAATTCATCAATTTGTTTATTATTATATTATTAAAATAAGGGTTGGTCCTTGCTATATGGTGACTTGCGATAGTTAGTTCATGCCATGTAATGTCATATAGTGAACTATTTTTTCTCACTTCTTTTGATTTTTCAATATTAAAAAAATATTAATTAATTATTAATTAGTTAATTTAAATTTAAATCTTCAAGAGTCAAACCTATAACTTCTAAGATAAAAAGTTCCATGAATTAATACCACTAAATCAATTACTCTAATGATTATTTTATTCTCTAACCTAACGTGATTAACATGATCAACTATTTGAATTGTAATTTTTCAACTTCTTGCTATAATAAATTATATATATTAATTATTAAATATAAATAGATAATTATTTTGTAATTAATATTATAATTATTAATTAATAATAAACAATAATTTTAATTTTAATATTACTTGAAATAATAAAATTCACTTTCAATCTTATTTTAATAAATAAATATAGTATAATATTTAATTTTGAATGACTTATGCACAATTTTTTAAGGAAAGAAAATTATTTGATAATTTTTATTTTTCTACGAAAGTCATTTATTAAAATATATAATGTAAATATTATTAAATATAATTGAAAAATATTAATTAATTATTAACGTTATAGTTAATATTTGATTCACTAGAAACGTATTACTCTTTATATTGTTAATGAATAAGAAGATAACCTTTTAGTAAGAATGTTTTGGCACTAATAGTGAATTCAATTCAAATCTTAGGGTTATCAATAAATATAGTAGTACTAATTTACCAAATTCATATTTATTATATGAAATTTATATATTTTTATAATGATTGATAATGTATAATAAAAAATAATAATATCATATTATTTTTAGTTATCATGTAATAAATAAATTAAGAAATAAAATCCACATAATTAAATACGGTTATAATAAATAACTATATATGTGTAACTATGAATATCAAGAAGAAATTAGGGATTATACTTATAAAAGTAAATTTGGATCCAAAAAATTGAATTTTTACATGTAAATTAGTGCATTTGATTAAAATTTATTTAGTTGTATGTCTCTTCTTCTTAAATTTATATAAATATAAAGGTACTATTATTAACACTAAAAAAACACGTGGATTTATTGCACCAATTGTTGAATTACAATGTCAATTTGTATAATTTTATATCAAATGCATTTTTTTTAAATAGAAGATTAATAAATCAATATATTCAAGACACAAAATAATTTTAAAAAAAGTAAGTAATGTGAAGAGATATAAAAACACATAAACTCAATTATTATTTTTTATCTTTAAAATTTTTATTCTTATTTCATGTTTAGTTTAAGGTTATTATAAATACATGCATTTTGTTTTAAGAAAAAATAAAAATATATTGCTTTCCAAAAAATATTTTTCTAATCCAAATTCCCCTACTAACAAGTTACAAAGATAAAAATATTACATTTATTAAATTTTAATTTTTTAATTTACACATGTCTTCATCTTTTCTTTTAAAGTTTCTAGGATAATTGCTAAATTAATTATATTTATATTTATGTAAAATGTGTGATAATATGAATTTTTTATAATATTCATTAATAGGTCAAACTAATAAATAAACATAAAATAAAAAGTGAGTGTGGACTTAAATTTCATCTTCATATGTATTGCATAATATTATAGAGCTAATAAAAAAATAATTTTATTTTCATAGTCATTACATAATAATCATAATATATAAATTCTATTCAATTTTAATTTTATAATATATATATATATATATATATATATATATATATATATAAACAACATTTTTTTATAGAAAATATCCTCCAATGAATCAAATGGTGCTTAATTTTTGATCAATTACTTTGGAAGATTATGGAAGGTTTTTTAATTTTTTTTTCTATTACTACATCGAATATGTTATACTAAAATTAGGGTAATAACTAAGACACACTAATTGTATTAGTGCACTATTATTAGTGCACTAGTGGATCTAGCCATTAGATTTCATTTATTTGTGCAATATTGTACAAAATGAATGAAATTTAATGATTAAATTCACTAGTACATCAGTGCACCAATGGGTTTTTGTATATTTTTTCTTTTTTCTTTTTGTAAATAGAGGAATGATCAAATTACTAGATATACATATAAAAATATCAATGATAGAATCCTAAATGCAATAAAATGTACAAAACTTTTAAAAGATATCAAATGCCACTTGAATTAAAACCTTTTAACAATTTTTTTTATTTATTGTTATATCAATATCATGTTGATTTATTTGTCTTAGCCACAATGCGGTGGCATTACTTAGCATACTATGACACTTTAAGTTTTAATATTGAAGTTTAACATTGATTTTTTGTAAATCACCAAGTAGGAGATAGATGACTGAGGATTAAAGTATTAATATATTTTCTTTTTCAATAAGTGTTATTTTCGATATTTGAATTCTTGTTCATTTACAAATAAAATCATTTAGGTTAGTATACATTTCTCTAAAACAACTTTTTGTTCATAATTTTGCATTTTTCATACCAAAGTTATAAAGCATTGAGTTTATTAATGGTGTTTGATTAACTTCTTGTTCCAAACACTAATTATAAGTTAGGTTTGAAAATGTTATATTCTAGATAGGCTAAAAATAGGTTAGATAGGTTAACACTTAGAGATCATTTAGTTCGAAACAATATCATGAGAAGTTTTATTTTTCAAAAATTAGAAAGGAGTGAGTTATTTAGTTAGTCATTATTTAATAAATTAGAGAAAATAAAACATCTAAGAAAGTTCTACTTTCTATTAACTATAGGAAATTACTTATTTATCTCCTCGTAGGTAAGTTTTACTTCCTATTTTATTTATGAATATATTGATAAAATTATCCTTATTAAATTTAAGTAACTAAAATTATCAATTTGCATCATAATAATATATAGGATATATTAGTTATTTTATTAATGCTTCCTATAAAGTTTGAAGTTGAATCAAATGAAAATATTGGAAGTTATTTTTTAAAAAGTATCATTTTCTCACTATTAACCAAACAACTTTAAGAAGTTTTTGAGAAGTTTATATAGTTAATTGCTTCCTAAATAATTTAATTTCTTGCAAAAGAGTATTTTTTATATGAATCAAATGACTTCTTACTACCCTCCCTATTCAATGACATGTTAAACTCTGATGCCTTTTAACTCATCTGCTTTCTATCTTTCAAATTGGTAATATTCCAATAATGACCATAACTAAGGTCATCCAAAATGATTAGGTAAGCAAAACAAGAGGTTGCATTTATATCCAAGAGACGCATCATGGAAAGTTTCTATTCATACCACTAAACCAATTTTTTTAAATTTCTTTTTCAGCCATTTTTTATCGTTCACAACCAATAAGCTTGAATTTAGCACTTTTAATAAATTATTAAAGATTAGTAACATCTACTCTTTTAGAAAAATTATACTATTAATTTAATGATAATAATATAATAAAAGATGATAAGAACCTTTAATTCAAATGGTGCCTAATGCCTATTGAAAATAGTATACGTTCTATTGCATCTAAAGTTTGATCTTTGACCTTTATATGTATATCTAATGGTTTAAACACTGCTTCATTTATCAAAAAATTAATATCATAAAGAATATTAAAGTCAGAATATCATTATTAATATTAATGAGTGTATTTATTGTTAAGATGAAAGAGTAGAATAAGTTAATTTAAGTATTTTAAATTTAAATTTTTACATTAAAATTACTTAGATCTCTTTGTTATCATATTACTTTTTAAAATTAAGAATATTTTTTCATCCAATTAAAAGAATAAAGGTTATTAACCTGCATATAAGAATATGGAGCTTGGGAATTCGTACATAATTTAAGCTTTTCAATGGTATATCCTATTGAATGATTTTGATATTTTAAGAAAATTATATTCTCTTCTTATGAGATTTAATATAATTACATTTTTTATTTTCAAAAATATGCATTGATCCTTTTTTTATTTTGTAAAATTATATCATCACCTCCCTTATTTTTAAAATCACATTTTAAATTTAAAACAGAGAGAACAAGAGGTAATTGCATGTGAAAAGAGAGCTTAATACATATTTTTGAAAATAAAAATAATATGAATATAATTATACCAAACTTTATAATAGGTGGATATATATCCATTAATCATTAATTTTTAGATAGAAAGAAGGAAGCTATATTTTTTGTATTTTCAATTTTAAATTTGCATTTTGTGTGATCACGATCGACTTTTGCTTAAATCCTATACAAAGAATGAGAGAGAAGTCATCTTTTGATAAGAAGCGTACATGTACCATTCACAAGGCCCTTAAGGGTATGTTTGGTTACTAAAATCATACAATCATAAAGATCATAATATTTTGAGTATGTTATTTTGAATAAAGTAGTTTCTAAAATGTGAAATTACCATGGTTTAATCAAAATTTTTTTTAGAAACATTGCAATATTATCTTTTAATCAGTTTATCTATTTTAAAAATATTAAATTATAAAAAATACTATCATAAAAAATTTAGAGATCAATCACATTTTGTTGTGATGGATGGTGGTTAACACAATGGATAGGAGAGAATAATAGTTAATAACGATCAATAATGGTAAACAATAATCATTAATTGTATATATTGATGGAACAATGAGTGCAACAAATGATGGCAAAATGAAATAGTAAGTCATCAAAGAATCATATAATCTCTTGAATGCTTTGAAACATTTATAGGGAAGTTACTCGAGAATAATGAGAATAAATGTATTTTAATATTTTAATAAAAGTAAAATTTATAAAATAGTAAAGATATTTTAAATGATATGCATAATTTTATGAAATTTTTTTAGAAAGTTAATGAAAGCATACACCCATACTGACATACGGCTTCACCGCTAGAGCATATGTTTCCTAGCATTTTCTACATTAGAAAAATTGTAAGTTGCTTTGCAACTTGCATGGTTCATTAAAGCTCAGCAACCATGACTCAACATTGGAAAAAGGTTTTCTATTAACAAATGGAGAATATACCAAAAAAAATTAGAAAATAAAGAATAATGTGGTTTGGTTGCAATGGCTGAATGCTACTACTTCATTAACAAGGAGAATTACTACTTAAAAGACAATAAATTCTAGACATAAACAAAGAGATCATAATTAGAAAGACTTGTTAAAAAACCAGAACTAAATCAATCTTTATAACATGTTGAAGAACTAGAAAAAGCATAGGAAAACAGAGCAAGAAACATAGAGGAGTTATTGCAGCAAAAAGGTTCATAACAAAACATCATAACATTGCATTTTTTATCAAGTGTTGCTATACTTAGGGAGTTTTCTCTCTTCTTTAAAGGCTCCATTTATAAAAGGATGAAGAATGTCTATTTGTAGGCATCCAATACTAACTACAACTTAAAGTATTACATTTCATATTTTACAAGTTAACCAAACCTAATACACATTTCTTTTCTTTTACTACACACCTTTACTAACTCTTTTCTTTTATTTGACAAAAAGTGCATGACATATTTTTTAATATTTTTTCTAGATTAGCTATTTCCAGCACTCCCCTTTAATTTAGAAAAAACATATAGCCTAGGCAATTTTTCTTACAACTACAAGTAGGAAGTGCCTTCTTCATGATCTCTATTTTAGGGAGGTATTTGTCATATTCCTCATGATTTTTTGCTACCTGGACTCGCTAGAGTTTCAGCTAGAATATTGTCATCATCAGCATCATCTTCTATTCTTTGCATTTTTCTTTTGATTTTACAACATCACATATTTCTTTTCCTTTTTCTTGTGGTGTCGCTACTAATTTATCTTCATCTTTATATGCTATCTCTTACTACTTCTCACATATCACAAGTTTCTAAATAGAATTTCATCTTAATTGCCATAAAAGGAAGTTAACTCCAATGGAAAAAAGAGGAAATGAAGCAAAGAAGCTATTTGAAGCCATGAACAAACACTTTGTTTTTAAGGTTTTTATGGAGAGGAAGCCTTGCTGGTTTTCTCTCTTTTTTCACAGCTTACTAAGATTATTTAAGTTCTAATACCATGTTAAAAAACTAGAACTAAATAAGATTTTATAACATGTTGAAGAACTAGAAAAAGCATAGGAAAACAAAGCAAGAAACATAGAGGAGCTATTGTAGCATAAAGTTTCACAACAAAATATCATAACGTTGCATTTTTTACCACGTGTTGCTACACTTGAGGAGTTTTCTCTCTTTTTTAAGAGCTCCATTTACAAAAGGTTGAAGAATGTCTATTTATAGAAATCCAATATTAACTACAATTTAAAATATTATATTTCATATTTTACAAGTTAACCAAATCTAATAAATATTTCTTTTCTTTTACTACACACCTTCACCAACTCTTTTCTTTTATTTGATAGAAAGTGCATGACATATTTTTTAATGTTTTTACTAGATTAACTATTTCCAACAAGACTAAACCCATAAGTTATCAACCTACAAGGGACATTACTTATTAAGTTGCTTTTATATAACATAATCCATTAACCATTGAATAATATCAAACTTAAATAACATAGGAAGATCTCAACCTTTTTGAGATCTATGGATGCATGCCACGATGGTCTATATATGTAGTAAAAGCAGAATTTTTCATTAATTTTATTACATTTATATAATAACATAACCTTAATAACAAGCCAAGAACACAGCATGTAATAAAACAGAGGAATAAGTATCTTCTTCAAGGAGCATGCCACGATATAGGAAAAGCAAACCATAGTATTATCCACTCGCACAACTCATTTTCTACATGCCTTCCATTTCAAGTATTTCATCTATACTGGTGGTAGCAGAAGCAATTTCAGATTGCCTGGACATTTCACCACCATTACCAACTTCAAGCGTCTCCCAAATGTAGCTCATTTTTATTGAAAACTTCAAGCATGGCTGGCCTATAATCTAAAAATTGCTGAACACAGCAAGTGCAATTGTAAGCAGAGTAGAGATTTCATCACCAAACCCTTTACCAATGAGTGATCTATCAATGGCCTCATGGAAGCCGGAAGAATCAGTCATTGGATTCAGTTTTCTTCCTGCAAGCAGCTCGAGAAGTACAGTTCCAAAGTAGTATACATCCATTTTCTCAAAACCGATCTCATTGTCGGACCAATTTTCTATATGAAGTCTCATGTCAAAATCATTGCCAATGTTTTGATGCATAAATCTGGCCTCACCAAAATTGGATATTTTGGGCTCTAAGTTCTGATCAAGCAAGGTATACTCTGAACTTATGTCTGAAATGATCTACATGCAAGTTATGATGGAGCTAGCATAAGCCTCTAGCTATGCCAAGTGCAATTCTACTTCTCACTGGCCAATTTTCCATTTCCTTCCCATAACCAATCGGAGAGTCTTCCATTTGGCATGTATTTGTACACCAGAATCTGTTCCTTTCTTTCAACTCTTTCAAAGCACAAGCCAAGAAGAGGAACTATGTTTCTGTGTCTGTATCTTCCCAAAATCATTATTTCTAAATCAAATTGTCTCCTAAACAGCTGAGAATCATGGGGTCTTTTTATCGCAACGGACCAACCGTTGGGAAGTCTTGCCTTGTACACAAGGCCAGTGGATCCTACCCCAATGACACCTTCCACATTGAAGAAGACAGTAGCATCACAAAGCTCTCTGAAGCTCATTTTACACGTCAACCCTTCAGTAGCCTGTGGATAAGAAATTCAATTTGATCAGCTTCCATTTGTTTTTCTGTAACAGCCTTAGTGCCTATCTTATCAGCTTCAACTTGTTTTTATGGATGAACATGCCAGAATAGCATATTGAATAATAATGGCAAAATTGAAATAAAAATCTTCATAGTTAGCACCGTAATAAGGGTAAGGTACACAGATAAGATAAGATATGAGACTTCACTGGCATATTGTAATTGTAATGTGCGGAGCGGTATGGAAATAACATGAAATTCCTCGCACAAAAAATTAAAACAGAGACATTTACTTGGCAATGACTTAAGTAGAAAGTCTATGCAGAGGGGGAGAGAGAGTACCTCTTGGCATGGCTTCTCTTGCAAGTCCAGCTGCAGTAGACTTTGGTATCGTTTCTCTGGCAACTCAAAGTGCAGTTTGTACACCTGATTTTTTTGTTTCTGCTCCTCCTTCTCCCTTTTCCTAGTGACGAAAGCATGATAGGCACCCACTTGTTCAGGTTTCTTCCTTTTGGCCTTCTTCAATTGTGTCCATGGTACAAAATACGACACGTAGACAACTGTAACAAAAGTTGCTGAGAAAACAAAACCAGCAATTAGGCCTCCCCTAAATGATTGGTGGAACGGATCACAGGATTTAAGAGGCCCCCCACAAAGTCCTTTATTGTTGAAATAGCTTTCCATGTTAGCAGCATGAACATTGCTGGAAAACACAGGCACTGGTCCCCATAAAAGATGGTTAGCAACATTAAATTCAGTGAGATTAGTGATCTTGCCAAGTTGAGATGGAATTTCACCAGTGGACTCGTTGTCATTGAGTAGAAGGATATTCAAGCCAGTGAGATTGCCTATAGATGCTGGAGAGATCAAGCTTGTTAAGGGAAGGAAGTATATTAAATATATGAGAAGGAATATTTCCAGAAAGCCCGATATTTGAAAGATCAAGTGTGTGCAATGAGAAGCAGTTCGCGATTCCTTGAGGGAACTGACCCTCCATTGACTTACCACCAAGTTGAATGGAAATCACACGACCATCGCCATTGCAAGTGACAACTCGAAAATCGTAGCAAATGTAACTCTCACTGAAGTCCCAAGCAGAGGATATCACTCACAACCACAGCACACAAGAATCTCTAGAGAGAGCAAAATAAGATGTAAACTAGAACTGCACTCAACCCTCTTCGTTCAAAAGCCATTGTTTTAAATTTCTATGAAAATTAGCATATTATAATAACAACAATATCATCCATCAATTGATAATTCCATGACCAAGTCTCCTGGTTGCTGCAGAGGTACCATCTATCATCGACTGCTGACTGGCTTTACTATAATTATCAGAGTCATCAGTGATGAAAGATGGCTACTGACAAGCTTTAATATAGACTACATGCACTCTGGTAATATCTTACCAAACTCCAAATTTAATTACTTGTGCTAACCAGTGCGCTCCAATTGCATGCCACTCGGAGGAGGGGAAAACTCAGGAAAAAAATTAGGCGCGTTGAGAAAAGGCTGAAGAATAGAAGCTAAATAAATGACAACGTGTGGGTTCCACCTATGAGAAATTTGGGTCAAGATAGGAAGAACTAGTTAAGTAATTTGATTATTTAAGTAATTTGATTAAATTTTAATTTTAATTTAATATTTTTATTATAAAAAATATTGTGTAACATTTATATTATTTAGTGATATTCATGTTTAAGTTGTAATGAATAGTGGTAAATAGTAAAATACAGAAACAAAACATAACATGAAGCAAATAAAAGAAATAAAAAATGTATGAACTATAAAAAGATATATTTAATTTAAAATATAGTATTTGAAATTTAAAAATTGTTATAAAAATATTAATAAATTTTAAGTAAATAAATTTCACTTTAAGTCATTAATTTTTTTATTACAAAGTAAAAAAATTAATTATATAATTCGATTAGTACTTTCTAAATTAAAATTTTAAATTATTTAAAATATTTTTATAATGAAATTAAATATGTCATATTACACACACACACACCATTTCTAGTGATATTAGTGTTTAAGTTGTAGATAATAAAAGAGGATATGAAAAAAAAAATGCAATGTAACAAATAAAGAAAAAGAGAAATAATGAATAAATTGTTAGTAATATAAAAGTAAAAAATATAATTAGTAATTAAATAATTCAAATAAATTAAATCTTTAACTTATTTAAAATAAAATTAATAAAAAATAAACTATATCACATTATATTTATAATTCTTAATGATATTAGCATATAAGATATGAATAACATAAGTGGTATTAAAAAGAAAAAAGAAGCTACAATGGGACAAATAAGAAAATAATATGGCTTTAATATTGAGTAATATAAAAATTAAAAATATAATATATACTTAAATAGCTTAATTACATAAAATATTTAATTTATTTAAAATATTTTTATAATAAAATTAAAATACATCATATTTTATCTTCATTATTTAATAATATAAGTGTATAGAGAATCCCTAGACAGTGTAAAATATTTTTACACTATCAATGGATAAGAAGAAAATACTTCATTAAAAAAATAACAATCATTAAGAATTTTTTATAATAATAAATGAGTTTTGATAATTTTTTATTAAGATAACAATATAAGGATGATTGATAATATAAAAATGATTTGTACTAATAATGTATTAGATTTAAATATTGTAAATAATGTGAATGAACATAAAAAAAATAATAATAGAAAGTGAAAAAAATGCATATGGCATAAATTTTTTATAAAATCTCAATTTATTTCTATGTAATTTAAAATATAATAAAATAATATCAAGATAATATATATTGATAAATTTAGATTAATAAATTTGATTTTAATTTTTAAATATTTTATAAAATAATATAATATGTAATTAATTATTTAAATTAAAATTTTTTATATCAAATTTCAAATTTATTTGAAATATTTTAAAAAAAAAATTAAATTTATTACTTTTATATGTATAATACTTTGTAATGTTAGTATCTAAATTATAAATAATACTAGGCATAAAAAAGGAAAATATACAATAGAAAATAAATTGAAAAGGGACAATGAATGAACTATATAGTATTATAATAGTTAAAATTAAAAAAATATAGTTAAATATTCAATTGAATTAAATTTTTATTTATTCAAAATAAAAAATATCTTGTTATTTGTGTAATTCTTAGTGATATTAATATTTAAACCATGAATAATGAAACTAATGATATAAAAAGAAAAGAAACAAAAATGCAAATGAGCAAACAAAAAAAAGGTACATGGGATTCTTATGTTAAGTAATATAAGAGTAAAAAATAGAATATATAATTAAGTAATCAATTAAGATAAATATTTAAGTTATTTAAAATAATTTTATAATAAAAATAAAATAAATCATATTATATTTATATTAATCCATGATATTATAGCATTTGAATTATAAATAATAAAAGTGAAAATTTATAATATATATAGTATCTAAAAATATTGAAACATGTGTAAGTTTACAACTTTAACAAATTTTCAATAAATATATATTAAATTTAAAATATAAAAGTTAAAAATTAATATCAATACAACATTTATAATGATTTTTCTTTGTTGATAATATTAAAATGATCACTTTTTCCTTATCTTTGTCTTCATTTACCAACTTAATAATCTTAACAACCTCGTCCACTTTGATATCCTCTACAATTTTATTGAATTATCCTACTTTGTAAAACTTACTCAAAACTTAAGCTAATAGTCTTTTAACTCATTCAATGTTTGTGTAAGTACAACAAGCTTATTAACCTATCCATTGATATGGATAATATATTCCGCAATTCTTCAATTATTATGATAACATATTCAAATTTTATAGTTAAAGATCAGATGATCTTTTCTATAACTCTGATGTTTGAAATATAGTCACTGTTAATTCTTAACTGATTAATAATAATATAAAGTTGATCAAAGTATTTTGAAATAAATTTTGAATAATTTATATTTAAAGACTCAAAATCACTTTATAATATTTATAGTCACACTCGTCTAATATGATTATCACCTTTGTAGGATTTCTACTAAATATCCCACTTTTTTCTTAATATATTTGTAAACAATATTTTTTTCAAATATATGTTCTTCAACAAATTTAAAGATTGCATACAATACTTTTTTTTAGGTCTCCACCAGTGCATCTTTTTTTTTTTTCTCCAATGTATCAAATTCCTATTGATCCTTTTACCTCAATATAACCAATTTATACCAAGTTCTATAAATCTTGAGATTTAAATAATACTCTAAACTTAATGCTCCAGTTGTTAGAATTTTTGCAATTGAATTCTATAACTTATAATTGGACTGAATTTGTTATCATTGTATAATTGAGTTTTGATAATAAATGCTAGAATCAATATATTTATTAATAATATTGGCACTATAAATTAAAAAAAAATATGAAGAAGGAGTAGAAATAAGAGAAAATTCTCTTTTTTTATAAATATAATAATTCTTATAAATAAAAATATACTATATTTTTCTCTCATATACTATTATAAAATAATACTTAATTTTTTCTACGGTGATAAAATCTCCAGCAAAAGCTAGCATTAGTATACTCTTATTTTATTTGCTTTCTAATAAATCTCTAATGATGTTGCATTAAAAATATGCTTCCTTATTTAGCCTCTTGCGCGGGTGGGTCAAGTTACAAGACAATTGCATTAAAATATTGAATTTCAAGTTCGAATGTCTGCTTGAATGGCCTTTTGCTTTGTCCTTTTATAGATAATTTCAGCACAACTTGATTTCTCTGCCTCCCGTTGTATTGCAACTTACTTTATTGCAACAAAGATCCCGTCTCCAATGTATATGCCCGCCGCCTCTGTTTTCTTTGTAATTAATTTAATTATTTTTAACAAAACCGGCAGGCTTTTTTACCCTAATGCTCTGTTTCGGAAAAAAAAAATTTAAAACATTGCGCCGTAAAATTTATTTACCTAAATACTTAAAGTAATTTTTTTTTGCAGAAAATCAGCTGATCACTGGATGGGAAAACTTGTGATCAGTGGCTGGTCATGGGTGGGCCCTTCCCAATAATTTTTTTTATTTTTTTAATTGTGTATTTTTTATTGATTATTTTTTATTCCTATTTTTTATTAAATTTTCATTAATTTTTTTTCAACTTGAACCCAATTTTTTTAAAATTTTGTAATAATTTTTAATTTATGACCCATTTATTTTTTTATTTTTATCAACTTCTTTTATTTTGATAAGTTTTTTCTTTCTATTTTTTTATCTAATTTGCAATAATTTTTTTTTATTTCAACCTGGATCCAAAATTTTTAAAATTGTGTAATAATTTTTAATTTGTGATCTTTTTAATTTTTTAAAATTTTATGAATTTTTTTATTATTATTAGTTTTTCCTATTTTTTAACTAATTTACATTAATTTTTTTATTTCATCTTGGACCTAATTTTTTTAAAATTTTGTAATAATTTTTTGTTTGTGTCCCTTTTATTTTTTTAATTTTTAATGTTTACTTAATTTTTATTTAATTTAATTTAATTTATTAAATTTTAAATATTTATTTGATACTAATTAATCAAAATTCTAAATAATAATCAATAATATTAAAAGGGTCACAAATTAAAAATTATTTAAAAATTTTAAAAATTTTGGATCTAGGTTTAAATAAAAAAATTATCGTAAATTAGATTAAAAAATAGGAAGAAAAAATTTATCAGAATAAAAGAAGCTGATAAAAATTAAAAAAAATAAATGGGTCATAAATTAAAAATTATTACTAAATTTTAAAAAAAATTAGATCCAAGTTGAAAAAGAATTAATATAAATTAGGAATAAAAAATAATCAATAAAAAATACACGATAAAAAAATAAAAAAATTTATCGGGAGAGCCCACGTATGACCAGTCACTGACCATGGGTTCCCCATCGTATGATCAGCTGATTTTCTAAAATATATATATATTGATTGTGAGGAAATAATAGTGCACTAGTGTGGAAAGG
Organism: Sindora glabra; assembly: GCA_020226215.1. Lineage (NCBI taxonomy): Eukaryota > Viridiplantae > Streptophyta > Magnoliopsida > Fabales > Fabaceae > Sindora > Sindora glabra. Next base: position 19,329,040 of record CM035225.1, on the reverse strand, counting down.
GTTGAAAGATTGATCGTGAGGAAATAATAGTGCACTAGTGTGGATTAAATGTGTTTTGAATATCAGTATAAGTGAGCTTATTTGACGTATCGGCTAACCATTTCCAATGTGGTTAGCATCAATGATCTGCGGTAACAAACGTGCTAAAGATTACAGAGTACTCTTGCTAATTTCTTACCAAGTCCCTAATTCAACAACGTGTTGACTGGTGGTGCCCAAATTATACTTCCCTCCAATGGCTTTCGGGCCCTCTGCTTTCTTTCATTGCAATTGTTTGATAGCCAAAAAAGGCAGGAATAATTTTAATACTCCAACCACAACCACGATGTTTTTAAATTACTAAATCTTTCTTATATTTTTGAAAATATTTTAAATGAATGTTAAATTTTTATATTTGATTCAAATTTTATAAAAATATTCTTAAGAATATAAATATTTTTAAAAATATTTTAAACTCAATTTGTATTTAAAATATTCTTATAAAAAGAGATGGATATCTTATACTCACATGATATAAAAATGTTTAATCAATATCAAAGACTATTTTACCTATCTTATTATTCATTGCAATCAACTACTATGTGCACCACATGTCACTCGTGACAATCATCTACTACTATTTATTGCTAGCCATCACTTATTTCTAGTAACTATTTTTTGTTATTATTTACAATCAGTGACCACTATCCGTTACCATTACTCTTAATCAATTATCATTGTTGACCATAATTCATTGTCAATAACCATTATTAATTACCATTCACTACTAGTAATTATTATTTATCATTACCTATTATCAATTACTACCATTCACCACTACCATCTATTATTGATAACAACAACTAGCCATCATCCTTCATTGATATCCACCGCTAATCACTACCTATCATTAGTGACTATTGCCAATTACTAACTATCATTAGCTAACACTTATTATCAATAATTATCACCGACCACTATTTATTAGTAGTAATTATTGTTAACCAGCATCTAATAATTGGTGACCATTGTTTATCATTATTGTCATCACAACCTATTATTAGTAACCATCATCAACTATCATATACAACCAATAACCATTAAATTTTTAATAAGGATATTTTTTATAATCAAATAATATTTTTAAAAATATTTAAAATAATTAAAATATAATATTATAATATTCTTAAGAATATTTCTAATTAAACAAATATGAAAATATCATATTCTCACAAATTAAATTTTCAAAAATTACACTTTCAAAAATGTTTGATTTCATAAATTAAACACCATTTTAAGGTCTTTCAAAAATATTAGGTCAAAAAACAAATAGGCTGCATTTAAATCTAAGAAATGCTTTATGGAAAGGTTGCATTATATTTTCTTTTGATAAATTTAAAGATATAATAGATTGCTCCATTTTAAAATCAAGGTATTTTATTGAATTTTTTTGACAACTTTACAATATTATATATAGATTGATTAATCCATTAAAATTATAACAACGATATTTAACTTAACTTAAAATATGGATAATCAAGGAGAATAACGTATGTTATTACATGAGCAAGGGTCAATATCCAATCTTGCCAAACCAGAAGTATTATCATGTCTAAGAAGTCTCTAATTTAATTTAACATCTTTTTTTTAAGAACACTCGGAGCATGGTTGGTGGCTCGTGATCGAGAGATTGCTCAGCTTTTACGGTTACCCGCGAACCATTGAAGACAATACAAAAGCCGTTGTTCACTCGTTTGGAAAATACAATCATGCAAGTATACAACCAAGCTAACAACTTGAATTGCACGATTATGTATTAATATTATGATGTTAGATGCATCTATTTTATTGTGTATAAAATGTCATTAAATTGTTTATATATCACAATCTAATTTAAATTTTCCATTATTAATAATATTTTTTATACATTAACAATAAAGATGTTCTATTATACGACCTCTATTATACGAGTTTAAAGTGTAAAGTTTTTTACATCACTAGTAAATAAGAATATGTTAAGTTGTTAAAAAAAATATGGTCTTTTTACCAATAATAAGAATATTTTAATGATTTACATTAATATGATGGTATATAAATAGATGATAGGGTAAAATTTATTTATACTAATGATGGATTAAATTTAAATCTTTATTCTATTACCTAAATCCTTTGTTAGTATATCATATCTAATGACATTATTGTTCCTAATTATTGAACTAACATGACACACAAAATATTGATCGAAAGTTCATGTATAATCTTAAATACACACCAAATATATTTAAACCCTTTGCCTTACACAAAAAAGACATAAGAAAACTTATTTTTCCTTTTTAAATTTGAGATATGCTCCAATGTGAATTTTATAAGAGAAAATTCACACACATACATACACACACAGTGTGTGTTGAGAGAGAGAGAGAGGTTATGTTTATAATGCAAAGAGTGACCTGATAACCTCTTTCACAAAAGCCTCGTATGAAAGCTGAACATACAGGTGTAAGAGGGATAAGCCTCGAATGTAAAAGAGGTCTCACCTCTTTCTTTACATAAAACTTTGATTGATTATTAAAATCATATCAAAGAACTCCTAAGTCTGTTATGAAAGATGACAATGGTTATAAGTTGGCATTGCAAATTTACTATAAAAAAAAATCATCTCACAGCAGATTTACTATTAAAAATCTAAAGTTCAATGCATTTTCCACACTATAGTTCTTAGTTGCTTTGCAGCTTTCATAGTTCAATGAAGCTCATTATTGGAGACAAACTTTCTTGTTTTGAGATCTATGCATCCCACAATTAACTAGACATAAAATAGAATTTGAATTTTTGATAATTTTACAACTTTTTTATTTGATAAAAAGAAACCTTATAATAACAAGCCAAGAAACACAACGCGATAAAACAGAGGAGTAAGTGTTTTCGTCGAGGAACATGACACAATATGGGAAAAAGCAAACTAATATATATACTCGCAAACCTCATTCTCTACATACTTCCTATTTCAACTATTTCGTCTTTACTAGCAGTGGCAGAAGCAACTTCAGATCTCTTGGACAGTTCAGAACATTTCAGAGTCTTCACCAAGCTTATGTCTTTCCCAAATGTTGCTCATTTTAGTGTACACTTCCAGCATTGTTGGCCTTTGGTCTAAAAATGGCTGAATGCAGTAACATGCAATTGTGAGAAGAGTGCAGATTTCATCATCAAATCCTTTACCAATGACAAATTTATCAATGGCGTCTTGGAAGCCCGAAGGGCTTCTTGAGAGGCAAGTGGTGCCAGTCGCAACAACAGAGCCATCATTGCAGACGAAAGAGCCGGACCTTGGGTTAAATCTCTTTGCAGATATTAACTCAAGAAGCACAATTCCAAAGTTGTAAACATCTAACTTTTCAAAATCAAACTCATTATTGGACCGATTGCCTATGTAAAAGCTCTTTTGTAGATCATTACCAATGTTCTGACTTGTGAATTTGGCTTCACCGAAATTTGATATTTTGGGCTCCAAGTTCTGATCAAGCAAGATGCACTGAGAACATATGCTGAAATGAACTATATGACAGCCATGGTGGAGCCAGCACAAGCCTCTTGCTATGCCAAGGGCAATTCTAACTCTCATAGGCCAACTCAATGCCACATCATCATTTCTCATCGATAAAAAATCAGAGAGTCTTCCATTTGCCATGTACTGGTAAGCCAGAATTCCTTCCTTTCGTTCAACTTCTTGGAAAAACCCAAGCAAAGGAACAATATTTCTGTGTCTATATCTTTCCAGAATCATTATTTCTATCTGGAATTGTCTCTTAAGCAACTGATGATCATACAATCTTTTAACTGCCACCAAACAACCGTTGGGAAGCCTTGCCTTGTACGTAATGCCTATTTTTCCAACCCCAATAGTACTTTCTGCACCAAAATTGTCAGTGGCATCACAAAGTTCTTGAAAGCTCATTCTACAATTTAAACTTCCATCTTCAGCCATCTGCAGAAGAGAAGTGAAAACCAAAATTGATTTTAATAATGACAGCAATATAATTTAATACTAATCACAAAATTATCTATATAATAGCAAAAATTTCCATGACAAAAAAGACTGGCAAAATTTTTTCGTTTATAAAAATATATATTACAGTTGTACTGAACTACAGATAAAGTCATAATACAGGCAAGGGGATAAAATACGTCACTTTATATAAATGTTGCTATCAAAATGAATGTCGGAGACAGTATAAATTGAATAACATGTGATAAGTTGATCAAAACAAATCTATAACTAGAAAATCTTTCAATGGTACTAAAATCATTTACTCAAAAACACTTTATCCCACCATAAAAACATTAACATGGACTAGATGAACAGTACTTAAAACTAGTCCCCTTGTGTTTGTGAGACGGGAAGAGATATAGAACCTCTTGACGTTTCTCTTGCAAGTTGAGGTGCAGCAAACTTTGGTATCTTTTCTCTTGCAATTCTAGGAGCACTTCGTCCATCTGATTTTTCTTATGCTGCTCCGTCTCCCTTTTCCGTCTGATGTAAGAATAATAAGGACCCACAGATCCAACAGATTTCTTCCTTCTGGCCTTCCTCAATTGTGTCCATGGTACAAAGTACGACATATATACAACTATGACAGAAGTTGCTGAGAAAACATAACCAGCAATGAGACCTTCCCTCAACGATTGGTGGAACGGGTCACGCTCACATGGTTCAAGAGGCCCCCCACAAAGTCCGTTGTTGTTCCAGTAGCTCTTATTATCAACATCAAGAAAAGTGTGAAACACAGGCACTGGTCCCGATAAAAGATTGTTAGCAACGCTAAATTTCGTGAGGTTTGTGAGCTTGCCAAGATGATGTGGGATTTTACCAGTGAACTCATTGTTGTCGAGTTTAAGGATAATCAAATTAATGAGATTGCCAATAGATTCTGGAATTTCCCCAGAGAATTGGTTGTAGGAGAGATCAAGATGGGAAAGAGACAGAAGGGTACCAAATATATGAGAAGGAATATATCCTGAGATCTCATTGTTATTGAGTACAAGGGTCTCCAAGTTTGTGAGGTTGCCAATAGATTCTGGAATTTCACCAGAGAATTGGTTGTAGGAGAGATCAAGATGGGAAAGAGAAAGAAGGGTACCAAATATATGAGAAGGAATATATCCTGAAATCTCATTGTTATTGAGTACAAGGGTCTCCAAGTTTGTGAGGTTGCCAATAGATGCTGGAATTTCACCAGAGAATTGGTTGTAGGAGAGATCAAGGAGGGAAAGAGAAAGAAGGGTACTTAATATATGAGAAGGAATATATCCTGAAATCTCATTGTTATTGAGTCTAAGGGTCCTCAATTTTGTGAGGTTGCCAATAGATGCTGGAATTTAACCAGAGAATTGGTTGTAGGAGAGATCAAGGTGGGAAAGAGAAGGAAGGGTACTGAATATATGAGAAGGAATATTTCCTGAAAGCACGTTGCCTGAAAGGTTCAGTGTCCTCAATGAAGAGCAATTCGCGATGCCCCAAGGGAACTGACCCTTCAGCCCCCTCGAAGAGAGGTCAATCTCTTGCAACACTTGATAACTGCAGGTAACACCGCTAAAATATGCACATATATAACCCATTGACGAGTGGTTGACGTGCCAGGTGCGTAATGAACCATAAGGGTCCTCTAAAGAATCAATGATGGACTTCAGGCAGTAGATATCATCCTTCTCAACCTGACCACTCAAGAAACTGATGAAAGAACACAGTAAGATGTAAGGTAGAACAGCACTGAACCCTCCTCCTTGAAAAGCCATTGTTTTTCATTACTATCTAGTATCTAGCTCCGTTGCTGAAGGGAAAAGCAGCATAATATAACAACATCATTGATCAATTATAATTGCAATTGTGACGAAAGCTCTTGGTTGCTGCGTACGTATCATAAGTGATTTCCACACCACCTATCATTGACTGCTGACTGGCATTATCTGAATCATTAGTAAATGAAAGATGATTACAGCTGAAAAGGAGAAATTCCTATAAAAGATTGGTAGTTTGAAGCTGCTTTTCATAAAACAAAATAAATAATCTAATATTTAGAAATGGCAGACAAATTATAAATAATTATTAGTGCTTTTCTAAATATCTTTTGCATCCTTTATTTGCATGAAGGAGTATATAGGAAGACTAACTTCTGACGACGAAAAGAAAAGTTTGCTCAGCAAACGCGCTGAAAGACTAAAAAAGGACTTATTGGTTATTTCTCACTAACTTTCCCATTCAACGACTTGTTTTACTCCAATTGCTTTTTATCCTCGCAATTTTTGTGTAGCATAGCAAAAACAAGAAAATTTTATTTTCTTACTAAAGCTCCAAATTCATTAACTTGACTCGTGTGTCCAAATTCTACGCCAATCGGCCCACTCCAATGGCTTTGAAGGCCTCTTCTTTCCATCTTTGCGATTGTTTGATACCAAAAAGCAAAATAATAATAATAATAATAATAATAATAATAATCCAACACGTGATGATGACCATAAGGAGTTGTTCCGAAATTTCCAGGTACATAACAGAGAAACGTGAGGTTCCTTCCATATTACAACCCATGCGCAAAACAATAGGTTGTACTTAAATCTAAGGAATATACATGGAAAAATTATATTATATTTTCTTTTGACACATATATTAAATCTAATAGTGATGGCGATTAAACCACTAAACACATACAACATACATAATAATAATAGTAATAATAATGTGGTTAAATTACTTCAATAATAATAATAATTAAATTATAAAATACATACATATAAATATTAGAGATCGGGGATGGCATAAAAAATTCTTATATATTCCAGTTAGAGTAATTGTTTTTACTCTCACTCAACAAAAGAAGATGATTACACTTTCAAATGCTTTAAAAATTAGAACTACAGTTTCAGATGCCTTAGAAATTAGAATGTATAATTTTTAATGTATGTAGGTCTCATAAATTTAATTTGACAATAAAATTGATAATTATTTTTTATTAATTGGAATATATGAATATTTCTCTAAATTGTTTTACTTAGGTCAAGATATGCTATCAAATTTTATTTTTTTAAAATCAAACTTAGAACTTAAGAAGATAGCTACAATTTCACTTGCAATTGTTGCCGTACATCATCCCTTTATTTCTCATCCCAATTGCATTTTTCCATACTAAAATTGTCTGTTTCTTTGCATAGTTAGCTCACTCTTGGGCTTGAAGACAAAATTTCTAGTTTTAATATGGATACATGGGAAGTTCCACTAAAGCTTAAACTAGAAATAAGTTGAATATTTCTACTATGAAATTATTTATCTGTCCCGAAAATTTAAAGGTAAATTAAATTTAAAAAAATTTATAAATCTCAATGCATACAAGCGATCCAATAATTAAAATCCTCAACCTCTTGATAAGAAACCAAGAAAGAAAAGACAATGAAACAAAGAATAGTGTTGTCCTTAATAAACATGACAATAGGAAAAACTAGCAAACTATGATATATAGGCATACACCTTATTCTCTACATGCTTTCTATTTCAACTATATCATCTCTATCAGAAGTAGCAAATGCAACTTTAGATTTCTTCGCCATTCCAAAATCTTCACCAAGTTCATGTCCCTCCCAAATGTTGCTCATTTTAATGGCTTCTGATCTAACAATGACTCGATGCAGTAACATGCAATCCTAAGAAAAGTACAGATTTCATCATCAAGTCCTTTACCAATTAGAGATTTATTAATGACCATATGGAAGTGAGAAAGGCTTTTTGACAAGCTAGTCATGCTAGTCATAACAACAAAACCATTGCTGCTAATGAAAGTACCAATCATCTGGTTAAACCTCTTTCCAACATCCAGCTCTAGCAATGCAATTTCAAAGTTGTAAACATTCATCTTTTCATAACTAAACTCATTATTGGATCAATTATCTATACAAAAACTCTTGTCTAGATCATTACCACTGTTTTGATATATGAATTTGGTGTCATTGAAATCACATATTTTGGGCTCTATTGGAAATATATATAATTAAAGTAAAAATACATTTAGAAAAATGTCATACACCTTCTATCGAAGAAAAGAAATAGTTGGCGAAGGTGTGCTGTAGAAAAAATATGTGTTAGTTTTAGTTAACTTGTAAGATATGAGATTTAATGTTTTAAGTTATAGTTAGTGTTGCATATCTATAAATAGATATTCTTCAATCATTTATAAATGAAGCTTCCACAGAAAAGAGAAAACTCCCTAAGTGTAGCAACATTTGATAAAAAAATGCAATGTTACAATGTTTTATGTGTGAGCCTTTCTACTGTTATTTCTTCTTTGTGTTTTTGGCTCTATTTTCCTTATGCTTGTTCTAGTTTTTTGACATGGTATCAAAGCTTAAATAATCTTAGAAAGCCATAAGAAAAGAAGGAAAATTAACAAGGCTTCCTCTCCATAAAAATATTAAAAAATAGAGTGTTTGTTTATAGCTTCAAGCATCTTTTCTGCTCCAGTCTCTCCTGCTTCCATTGAAGTTAACTTCTTTATATGACAATTGAGATGAAAGCTTATCTATATGATTATGATATGTGGGAAGTAGTTGAAACTGGAAGAGATCGCATATGAAAATTAGGAAGAAGTAGTAGTAGTAATAGCATCATAAGAAAAAGGAAACAAAAAATATGATGTTGTAAAATCAGAATAAAAATGCCAAGAAGAAATCTTTCAACAGAAAGGATCTACAGAAGATGATAATGGTGATGATGATGATGGTGATGACAATATTCCAACTAAAACTACAGCAAGTCTAAGTAGCAAAAGCCATGAGGAATAGGACAAATACCTCCCTACAATAGAGATCATGAAGAAAACACTTCCTTCTTATAGTTAGTAGGAAAATTGCAAATGATGCTAAGGAAACAATCCATGGATTTGTTTCTAGATTAAATAACTTTTGTGATATATTTAAAAAGGAAGAATTTGGAAATAGCTAATCGAAGTAAAAAAAATTCGGAAAAATGTCATACACCTTTTGTTAAAGAAAAGAAATAATTGGTAAAGGTGTATTGTAAAAGAAAAAAGATATATATTAGGTTTGATTAACTTGTGAGATATAAGATGTAATATTTTTACTTGTAATTAGTATAGATATCTATAAATAGACATCGTTTAATTATTTGTAAATAGAACTCTCACAGAAGAGAGAAAACATCCCAAGTGTAGCAACACTCGATAAAATATGCAATGTTATGATGTTTTATTTGTGAACCTTTATAAAATATGCAATGTTATGATGTTTTATTTGTGAACCTTTATAAAATATGCAATGTTATGATGTTTTATTTGTGAACCTTTCTACTATTACTTGCTTCTCTATGTTTTTGGCTCTGTTTTCCTAACACACTCAAAGTTCTAATCAAGTAAGATGCACTCAAAGCATATCATGAAATAAGCTATACACAAGTTGTGATAGAGCTAGCATAAGCCTTTAGGTATGCTAAAGTGCAATTCTAATTCTCACCAGCCAATTCAATGGCATGTCACCATTTGTCATTGATAAAAAATCTAAACGTCTTCTATTTGGCATGTATTGGTAAACCAAAATTCTTTCCTTTCCTTCAACTTGTTTTTTGCAAAACCAAGGTAGAGGAAACATTTTTCTATGTTTGTATCTTGCTAGAATCAGTATTTCTACATAGAATTGTCTCTTAAGTGGCTGCAAATCATATAGTCTTTTAATTACTACCAAATGACCATTGGGAAACCCTTGCCTTGGCTTGTACATAATGCCAGCTGTGCCAACCCCAATAATACTTTCTACACTAAAACACAATGGCATTATAAAGTTCTTTAAAGCTCATTTTATAATTTAAACTTTCATCTTCAGTAACCTGTGGGTGAAAAGAGAGAAGCAAAATTGAATTTGATAACAACCACAATATCATTTAATAAAAATCATAAAATTTTCTATTATAAAAACTAATAGGAAATTTTTCTTAGTTACTTCAATCAAGGGTTTAAAAATTGTGGCTTGTAGCTATAATATTACCATTGCATTGGCCTCATTAATTATATGTATATATTTGTAGTTTTTGCATTTAGTAATTGCATTCCTTACATGTGTTTAAAACTTTAGCAACCACAACAAAATTACAACCACAATTCAAAAACATGTTAAAAATATAATACATTGGTACCTATATATAGGTAATTATGATCTAATTTAAATACTTTTTTGTAAAAATAATAGGTGAGTAGTGATAGAAATACATGTAATAAAAGGTGATACATTGTTGGAAGCAAAATTTCCCACATCTATGAAAATAATTTAATGATATCAAGGTTATTTACTTAACATTTGATCTGACCATAAGAATATTAATATATATAACTATGCAATGACTACAACAATACTTAAAGCTAGTATGTGTGTGTGAAAGAATGGAAGAGAAAAACTTTTGACATAGTTTCTCTTACAAGTGTATGTGCAGTAAAATCTGGTATCTTCTCTATTGCATGTCTAGTTGCAGTTTGTCCATTTAATTTTCTTCTTTTTGGAATTCCTTCTCCCTTTTCCTTCTAATGTAAAAATAGTAAGGACCTACAGCTCTAGTATGTTTCTTCCTTCTAGCTTTGTTCAATTGTGTCCATGATTCAAAATACCACATATATACAACAATGACACAAGTTGTTGAGAAAACATTTCCAGCAATGAGACTGTTGGAAATAGCTAATTTAAAAAAAATGTTAAGAATTATGTCTTGTACTTTCTATCAAATAAAAGAAAAAAGTTAGTGATAGTGTGTTGTAAAAAAAAAAGAAATATGTGTTAGGTTTGGTTAACCTGTAAAATATAAAATGTAATATTTTAAGTTGTAGTTAGTATTGAATGTTTATAAATTGACATTCTTTAGCCTTTTGTAAATGGAACTCTTAAAGAAGAAAGAAAACTCCCTAAGTGTAGCAACACTTGGTAAAAAATGCAATGTTATAATGCTTTATGTGTGAAACTTTTTGCTGCTATTTGCTTATCTATATTCCAGCTCTATTTTCCTATATTTCTTCTAGTTTTCTAACATGGTATCAGAGCTAAAATGATCTTATTGGGCTGTGAGAAAAAGAGAAAAAGCTAGCACATCTTTCTTTTCATAAAAACCTTGAAAAATAATATTTGTTCATGGCTTCAAACAGCTTCTTTGCTTTATTCCCTCCTACTTCCATTAGGATTAGCTTCCTTTTATAGCAGTTAAGATGAAAGTCTATTTAGAGGCTTGTGATATGTGAGAAGTAATTGAAACTGGAAGAAATAGCATGTGAAGATGAGGGAGAAGCAACAACGGTAGTAGCACCATAAGAAAAAGGAAAGGAAAGATGTGATGTTGTAAAATCAGAAGAAAAATGCAAAGAAAAAATATTTCAGTAAAAAAGATCTACAAAACAAGATGATGATGTTGATGACTATATTCCAACCAAAACACTAGTGAGTTTAGGCAGCAAAAGCCATGAGGAAAAAGACAAATGCCTCCCTAAAACAAAGATCATGAAGATAACACATCCTGCTTGCAGATGGAAGGAAAATTGCAAATGATGCCAAGGAGATAGTCCAAGGCTATGTGTTTTTTTCTAAATGAGAGTGTTAGAAATAGCTAATGTAGAAAAAACATTAAGAAATATTTCTTGTACTTTCTGTCAAATAAAAGAAAAAAGTTAGCGATGGTGTGTTGTAAAAGAAAAGAAATATGTGTTAGGTTTGGTTAACTTATAAAATATGAAATTTAATATTTTAAGTTGTAGTTAGTATTGAATGTTTATAAATAGATATTCTTTAGCCTTTTGTAAATGGAGCTCTCAAAAAAGAGAGAAAACTCCCCAAGTGTAGTAACACTTGGTAAAAAATGTAATGTTATGATAAACCTTTCTATTGCTTGCTTCTATATGTTTCTATTTATGTTTCTCTATTTCTGCATTTTAGCTCTATTTTCCTTATGTTTCTTCTAATTTCTAATAGAGACCTTTCCATAATGATTGGTGGAATTGGTCGTAGGGATAAGGCTCAAGAGGCCCCCCATAAAGTCCACTGTTGTTTAAATAGCTCTCCATATTACCAACATCAACATTGCAAGAAAACATAGGCACTGGCCCCCATGAAAAATTGTTAGAAACACAATTTAGTGAGAATAGTGATCTTGCCAAGTTCATGCAGAATTTCACTAGAGAATTTGTTGTTATCGAGTGTAAGGATATTTAGGCTAATAAGATTGGTAATAAATGTTGGAATTTCATTGGAGAACTTATTGTAAGTGAGATCAAGGGTACCCAAGATTGTGAGATTGCCAATAAATGCTAGAATTTGATCGACAAGCTTATTGTAGGAGAGATTAAGCTTGTAAAGAAAAATAAGCAAACTAAAGGGCCATTTAGTGGGGGGTAATCAAGAAAGAAAAAGGGAATTGTAAGGTTTCATTCCTTTTATTTTTATTTGATTCAAGAAAAATTCATTCCCTTTCCCTATTTTTTCTTAATGGGATTAACCCAAATAAGGGAATGGTGATTTCTTCTAATTCCTTAAGAAATTCTATTCCCTCATTATGAGTTTTGAGTTTATTATCTTCAATATGATGATAATAATAATAATAATAATAATAATAATAATAATAATAATAATTTATTATTATAAAATAATAATATATGTAAAAATAAAAAATAATTATTAAATAAAAGTTTATAATAAAAAATTAAATATAATAAAATTAATTAAATAAAAATAAATAATCATATAATAATTATTAAAATAAATATTAATAAAAATTAATTAAATAAAAATAAATAATCATATAATAAATATAATAAAATTAATTAAATAAAAATTAATAATATTAATCATAATAATAAAATAATAAATATTCATAATAAAATAATAACTATCATTGTTAAAAAAAATAATAAATAAATAATATAGTGATAATTGAAATAATAATAATAATAATAAAATATTAGTAATTAAAATTAAATAATTATGAAACTAATAATATTAGTAAATATATAATATTTAATCACATAAAAATAATTAATAATATAAATAAAATAATAATAAATATTATTTATGATAATGTTAATAAAATAACAATTATTAAAAATAATAATTAAATTAATAATTATTTTATTTTTAATAATAATTATTATATAATTAAATTATATTTAAATAATAAATAATAAATAATATTATATATTAATAATATTTATTTAATAAATATTATTATTAAATATTAAATAAATAATAAGTATTATAATATTATTTAATAATATTAATAATTTTAGAATATTTTAAATATTATAATATTTTTAAGTTAATAATAATTAATAATATTAATAAAATAATAATAAATATTGAAAATAATAATTAAATAAATAATAATTAATATCATTATGATAATTTTAATTATTATTAAGATATTAATAATAGTTGAAATCATAAGAGTAATAACAAAAATAATATTAATAAGATATTAATAATTAATATTAAATAATTATAAACATTATAATATTAGTAAATAAAATAAAATTAATAAAATAATTATTTTAATAATAATTATAGGTAAATTATTTTTAGTGTAATAATTGTTAATAAAGTTAAATTAAAAATACTTGAATCTTTTTCCAATTTGAATAAAATAAATTAAGTAATCAAGAGTCATTCTTTTACTTTCCTTTTAATTCATTTTTCTGATTCCATTCTTTTTTTCCAACTTGAACCAAACAGCCCTTAAATATATGGGATGGAATATATCTTGAAAGCCAATTATTTGAAAATTAAGTGGCTTTAACAAGGAGCAATTTATGATTTCCCAAGGGAACTGACCCCTCAACCACTTAATGTTGATAGTATGAATTAAAATTTTTAAAATATAAATTAATCATAATAAAATTATGAACGTACCTGATGCGTACTTTGATAATGTCATGACAAATCTGAATGATGATAATGAGTAGAATTACAACCTACTTTATCCAATAAACAAAATAGAGAGAGAAAGTAAATTTAGGTATAATAATCCTTATTGTATTATGTTATCTATCTTATAAATGACAATCCTGATCTCTCTATTTAAGATCAAATTTGTGATAGAAAATTACTAATTACAAGAAAAGCTGTAAGTTAGGACCTCTACCTATATAGGTTTATGTATGATTTAACCTCTCATGGATCATGCACATTGAATTCAAGCCCAATCTATTTTATACTTAATGTTAAAAAATTAAATTAATTACTTAAATAAATATTTCAATAATTAATTAATGCTAATTCATATAATAATTTTTTAATAAATTGTTTATTTTATTTTAATACAATAATCTTCCACTTAGATAGTATTAATTAATTATATGAAATAATTGAAATATCAATAATTAAGCAATTGGTTATACATTAAGCTATAAACTAATTTAAAGAATAAAATCATATAGAATCATTGAATCCGATAAGAAAATAAGTAATTTATACATATGTATAAAACATATCACCAATGTTTTAATATCTAAACTGAGCAACGATTATATAAGTGGAATAAAATCATATAGAATCATTGAATCCGATAGGAAGACAAGTGATATTTAAATAATGTCTCATAATCCCAAAGGAATAGAATATATATAGATAGAAGGTTAGTCTTTTAACTATAGCTTGTAAGAGAAACAACTCAAAATCATTGAATTCGATAAGGAAACAAATGATATATACATATATATATATATATATATATATATATATATATATATATATATATATATATATATATATATATATATATATAACATATCACCAATGTTTCAATATTCGATTTGAGTAATTATTGATCGTAGACATCATCAAAATAAAACAAGCATATCTCAAACTCCCACTAAACTAAGGCTTTATCAAAATATTTAACAAGATCCATATGAGTTACTTGATTCTTGAATACTCCTATAGGTAAGCCTTTAGTCAATGGATCAGTTAGCATGTCTCCACTAAAGATATGTTCAATGCAAGTTTGAGATTTAGTAATCTTCTCTCTAATGAATAGGAATTCAACATCAAAATGTTTAGTATGACTAGAATTCCTATGGTTTTGATACTGCACACAGCAGAAGAATTACTGCAATAAAATTGGAAGAGGTCGTGATATAGAATCAACAAATTGCATGCTTGATATCAACTTTCTCAACCATATAACTTGACAAGTGGCCTTATAACATACGATAAACTTTGCTTCTATAGTTGAGGTAGTTGTAAATGTCTGTTTAACACTTTTGCATGAGACATCTCCTCCAGACATTGTAAAGATGTATTCAGATGTTGACTTATGATCATTTATATATGGGGCATAATCAAAATCTAGGTAACCAATATCTTCAAGTGAATTAGATCATCTATAAGTTAACATGTGATTCTTAATACCTTAAAGATACCTTATTACCTTTTTAGTTACTTTTCAATGATCCATCCTAGGGTTATTCAAGTATCTTCCAAGCACACACTAATAACAAAGGCTATATCTAGATGAATGTAGATTTGTGCATACATAAGACTACAAATAGCGGAAGCGTAAGGAATCTTGTCCATTTTAGCCCTTTCAATATTAGCTTGAGGGCACTATGATTGAGATAACATATCACCTTTATGAGTAAGCCTTGAATTGGATGCATAGGTATCCATTTTAAATCTTTTAAGCACTTGTTTATTCTAATTAGCTTGGGATAGACTTAAAATGCTACGAGTTCTATCATAATGAATCTGAATTCTAAGAGCAAAAAATGCTTCACTAAAGTCCTTCATATCAAAACGGCATGACAACATGCGTTTTGACTTATCTAGAAAAAATGATTGAATTGCTAGCTAACAAAATGTCATCAACATAGAGTACTAAGATGACAAAATTACTCCTATCAAAATTTCTTATTCAAATTCCTATAAATAAATGATATAGTTATTCAGTATTGCAAGCTTTTAGAACCTTTAAGGTCATCTTAACTCAATGCCTGGCTAATCAGGCCTTTCAACATGAGGTTTTTCATTTATTTGATTTGGACTTTCAACATTATCTTCTCTAGTAGGTGAAGGTGTTAGAACAGGTATGGGTAAAATGGTGCTCTCATCATGCAGATTGATAGCCCTAGTAACTGAACTCCCATTATCCAAGTCATCCTCAAAATATAATGATCAATCAGACTCAATGATCTTAGTACTATGAGCGGGATAATAAAATTTGCAACCTCTTGATGTAGTGTAGTACCCAAACGAAGAATCTACTGATTATTCTAGAGTCTAATTTCTTCAACTAAAGATTATATGGTCTTACCTCTATTTTATAACCCCAGGCTCGAAAAAGTTTCAAAATCTAAGAAATCTAGGTCTAACAATACACCTTATTTTACCAATCTTTCTAATCTCTCCTTAGAAAAGTGGCCTAAATGTCAATCTTACAAAATGGAAGAATTCTCACTCATTCTAGGATGTTTATACCCAATCATAACATTGATGGGATCAGAACACACAATAGGATAATCATTCAAATTCAAATGATATGGACCATTTTGGAAGGTGGTAATGCCAATAACAGCAAAAATCATAATGAATAAAGAATAATCATAATTATCTGAAAAATAGAACCAATAGTCAAACTCCTTCTCTCAAAAAGTACATAAACAACATTATTCAAAATGTGTCTAAAAGAAGAAAAAAATAAAGAAACTAATCCTATATGTTTTAACTCTAACTCTATTTCTTGCTACTCTTAAAATAGTTTTTTCCGTCTTACTTTGGATTTACTTATTTCTAAGCCCTTTCTTGCTCACACTTGTTCTTTAGCTTATAACATTTAAACATCTTGTGTTCAGGGATCTTACAATAATTGCACTTGCCGTTAAATTTCTTCTATTGTCCCTTACCCTTATCACCACTTTTCTTGAACTTAAGCTTTCTAGATATCTGTATCTTTAATTTCTTTCCTCTTTTATCATTTCTTCCTAACTTATTATTAGAGCCCTAAGATAAGTAGTTGATAGAAGGTGGCTATGGGTTACTTTTCATAGTCTCTTCCTCTTGAGTTATTATAGAAATCATTTGGTTTATTATCCACTCTCCCTCTTGTGAATTATAGGAAGTTCTTAAGTAACTATATTCAATTGGCAATGATTGAAGGACTCTATAAACTAAAGTGCTCTCTCATAGATCAACCTCATATGATCTTAGTTTGTTGTAATAGTGAATCATCTTCATGATGTGCTCCTTCACACTTAAAACTTTGTTGTAACGAGTGTTGTCAAGCATGGAGAAGTAGTAGACTTTCTAAGTCTTATCAAGCTTCTTGCATTTTTCACCAACAGCTTTCATGTATTTCACAGTAGTGTATTTTTCTAAGATGCTCTCTCTAATTCCTTTCTTAATAATGAACTTAATCATTATCAAACAAATCTAATTCAACTCATACCATTATTTATGATAGGTCTTATCTATAGCACTAAACTCATGTAAGAGATCAACCAGTTTCGATTCTCTAAGAACTAAATCTTCCTTAGAGATTGTTAGGTACATGTTCAAAGACTCTTTCCATTCATCATAATTTATTTCATTAAGAGTCCTCACCACAGATAGTTGTTGAAAGGCCAAGACTAATGCAACAAGATTGAGAAATATTAATTATGCATACATAACATAATTATTACACAAGATTCCTTAAGTAAATCAAAATCAATCAAGCAACTATATAACAAAGTGGCATCAAAATTATATGTATAATATGATTTAGCTTGTACAAGAGTTTACATAAGAATGTAATCAATATAACCATACTAATAGGGCATAAAAAATATTGAAATATTATAATTGTCACATACTTATTCTAAAGAATCTAAACTTTAAAATTACATTAACAATGTTAAACTGATAAGGTGTATCCATCATCAATGCAATATGCTCCTAAATATTCCAGAAGGATAATATTTTATGTAAAAGAATCTTATTATATCCCTAATCTATCATTGGTGTGAATTAAATAGCTTTGGTGTAAGATTACATAATTAAGGGTTCAAAATTTATCTAATATAGTTATGCTTACAACTAGAGAAAGTGACTGTTCACCAAATCTAAAAAAATGTAAAGAATATTCATGAGTTTTTACAGGTCAAAATTTCATAAATAAAATATATTTTTACATAGTATAATTTTATAAAATTTAAAATAAATATTTAATGGTCATAAAAAATTTTGAAAAAATTATAAATAAATATAAAATTGAATTTTGTATAAATAGGCTAAAATATGGGCCCACAAGCCCATCATGTGATCTGCACGTGCTAACACGTGCGTGGGCCTGAACTTCCTCTCAAATCTTCAAAGATGTTTACTAATGTTGAGTATTGTCACCCTCGAGAAACGAGACTGTTAACAACATAGTTGTCAAGAAATCCTTCTGTCAGCTTTTGGTGTAGATAGTAGATCCGATTCAATTCGGATTTCTGTTTCTCAATTCTAATGCCTCTTTTTTTCTTTTTAAACCATGTGTGTACATTTTTCAGATTCAACAACACATTGAATATATACAATAAGGGTCGAACTACAATACCTTAGTACTGTTCATAGGTAACTCACCCTTGGACTAATTATATCATGACAAGTGGAATATGCAAACTGTCCTCGGGTCACTTCCACACTCTTGGCCGAAATTTTTAATTCATCCTTCATTTTAATTGTTTTTCATTTATTGCTTTAATGCAAATAATAAAATATTTAGATCACCAAATATTGCTCTAATAAATAATAAAATATTATTTCCAGAATTTTTATCTTATCTCGCAAGCTTCTCGAACCAGCACAACTCTTTCTTTTCACCGATGAGCAACTTCTTCTTAAGTTATGCCATTGTTGCACAGGTTCTTCAGAGCTGGGTTCTTCTTATCGTCCCTGTCCGTCTTTTTGCTCAACATTGTCCTTGGGCTGCATCTGAAAACCTTAGCCATGATGCCATTATTGGTGACTCCTCTTCAGCAAACTGTTATCCCATGGTTCTTCTTCGTTACACCAGTGCATTCATTTTCATACTTTGTGATTTGTTATTTGCAATTTCAACATCTATTTAACTCCTTCCAACTTTGTTTGCCCAAACAAAGGAATATTAGGTTATCATTTTTACCTAAAGTGTATTCGTCACCTTCTCAGAATTTGTTTACAACTTTTATGAACTTTAATTTATTTCTGTCTTTAATCGAAAAAAGTATTTCTTGTTTTCACACTTCTCCATGTTTTTGTATTATACTTGCAGAGGCTAGGGAGAAAGATACATACTTATTTCGATTAGTGGTTGGGAAAACATCGAAAAGAGATATGAATAATGTTTGATGCTTTTGCAAATTGGGGTTGGTTTACTTTTAGAGAGTCACTCTTATAATTCAATCTGTTGTGTTTATGTTGCTATTGCTTTAAATCCTCTTTCATATATGGGTTTTTGTTGCTTTGATTCTTGCTAATATAGGTTTTTCACTTTTGCCTCTTGTTGTGATTTATTGGTTTTCCTCTTTTAAAACATTATAGGTTATGTGAGGGAGAAAGTGCAAGGAGAAAAAGATTAAAGGGCACAAAACCTTAAGTGTTGTAGCCTCTGTAAGTGTTCTAAAGCTCCTCTTTTATCACTTTGATCCAATTTTTTCTCTTTGTTTGATGTGTTTGGAAAATTACTAGTGTTCCTTTCAAAAGCATCTTCTATTTAAGAAGCTAATGCTAGAAGGATGTTCTCTTTAGTTAAGGACAAGCAACAGAGTCTACAATATTTTCTTATAATCACCACTAGAAAGCTTATGTTCCTTTTCTTTA
The DNA here is from genome assembly GCA_020226215.1 of Sindora glabra. Lineage (NCBI taxonomy): Eukaryota > Viridiplantae > Streptophyta > Magnoliopsida > Fabales > Fabaceae > Sindora > Sindora glabra. Next base: position 19,309,222 of record CM035225.1, on the reverse strand, counting down.
AAAAATATATATAATTAAAGACTTGTAAATTGAATCTGGATGGAGTGCATGCTAAGATATTGTTCTTAAAAGATATGATTCAAACTAGATAATCTGAGGTAGTTGTGTCATGATGCATATGTGAGGCAAATCCTGAGAAATTTAAAATTAAGATACAATGTAGGTGTAGACCTTTGATCTAAGTGACAATTAGATGTTGTACCTCTTACTATAATGTCACTATCTTCTTGGGTTATTCATTTAAAAGATTGATAACTGACAATCTTATATAAGATGGCATTCGGTCTTTATGATGATGAATTATGCACATGTTATAGTTAATCATCAGTGAAATGTATGCAATAACAAAAAAAGGGCATTATCTTATTATTTTTTGAGATTCTGCATATCTAAATTTTGACTAAATAACTGAATACTATATTAGCCAAACTCAAATGGTAATAGTAAGTAGTATTAAGGTAGAAAGTCAAGCCTTTTCCACAAAAATAAAGTAAGAAATCACTTTAAGATTCTAATTTAAAGGCCATGAAGCCTCCCTCATATCTAAATTAAATGAATATGCATAGCAAAACCTAGGATGGGGGAAATATAATAGTCAACACCAAGCTTACTCGACCTAATCCAGCTTATTGGAAATAGAGAATAGATAAAAAATTCCATGAAGGTTTAAATACCACCAAAATTAATAAGACTGAATTACTAAAAGACTAATAATTTGTGTGTCAAATGACATTTGGGAAAGTAAAGTAACATAGTAATTAATTATCAACTTACACACAACTCCCATTTAAAAACACATTATGATCTAGTGAGTAGTGACATCTAAACCTTGTCTTTTGTTAGACATTTAACCCACTATCTATTTTTTTTATCCCTTTTATGTTTAATTTTCTTTAAATCATAATTAAAAAAACACCTAGGCCAAGGAAAATGTTTTAATAACCCATCTGTCCTCTTGTTATAATTGTCTAAAGAAACTCTTGCATATCTTAATCCCCTCCTTCCTTTGTCCCTTTGCACCTCTTTGAGTTAACTAGATAGTATGTCATGATTACCACTCATGATGTGTAGCCCATTATCGTGTTCTTACAAATTATGGATTGCAACATGTTACGTATTAGTTGCTACATTATTAATAATAATTGCATGCAACTTAAGAAAAAATGCACTATGTTTGGCTTCAGCCATTACTAAGATTCCTACTGACATTATATTTGCATAATAGTCATGATAATATACTTAGGTAACTCAGCCATAGAAAATGTTGTCTAGCATAAGATAAAAGGTGAGCTTAAGTAGAAGGCAAGTTACCAGAGGTATATATATTACAAACTACAAAGCCAAAACACTAGACAACATTTTTAATAAGGCATGATGCCAGACTAGGATTCTTGTATATATTTGTAAAAGTGCATTCAAATGTAAGGATCAGAATCACTAGACATCTCAATCACAAGTCTATATGTCTTTGGTCATGTAAACTAAGGCTAGAAGACATGTGACAGAGGCAAGCTTTGAATTCCATGAGTCATTTCAAGTGTTTAATCATAAGTTAATTGTTTCCAAAAGCTTAAGTTATTAGGAGAAAGCTTGTAAACGATTTTATTATAATTTTAACATATCCCCCATGCTATAGGCCCTACGATTGAGGCGTGGACATATCCCAAGTTCACCTTCCCTTTTACAAAATGATTCTAATGTAACTCTAGCAAACATAACAATAAATTATAAAATCCAATGCTGCAGATAATCCATTACATTAAAACACTACTCTCTCTATCTGAATATCAATGATATTTCAAAATCATCTTGCAAGAGAATAGAAAGATCACTAACTAATACACAAGTGAGATTTTAAAAAATTAACTTAACTAACCACAAAATGCTTGAAATATAACTGTTAGGCCATTGTAATCCTTCCCTCTTAACATCAAACAAAGGATTTTATCCTGGCATAAATCTCATGTGAAATTAACAACATTTTTTTGCAAATCTAAATGTGATACATAGTTAAAAAGAATATAAATAAAAAAAAAGTTTGTTAAACAAACTTGCATTATCTTAAAAAAAAGTAATCATAGAATTTTTTTTTAATTTTATGTTTCAGAGTCTTAGATAGTCATTATATTAACTCAAAAATGGCGGTAATTTTTTTTTTAATTTATGTTTTAGATAGTCACCATATTAACTCAAAAATGGAAGCATGTCAAACCATAAGGAGGAGACATAGGAGATTTTATTTGTTTAATAAATATTTTGACCTGTTAAAAAAAGGAATGGAAACACAGATCTATAGTATTAAGACATATAATCACATTTTAGATAGAAAATGAAGGCTTGGTGATACCATGTTAGACCTGCACAATTTTGAACAACATGCTATTAGGCATTAACTCTGACTAGTTAGTAGTAACTAAAGGCTTATTTGGTTAAGGTGAAAAGAGGAGAGAATAGAAAATTATGGTAGAAATAAAGGGAGATTTGATAGTTTTCCCCCGTTTGCTTATTGTAGAAATAAGGGGAGAATAGGAAAAAAAAAGTAAATAGTAACGTGGGACCTACTTAAATATTTTCACCTTAGTTGAGTGAAGAAATGAAGAGAAATTTAACCTAGACAATTGCTGCAATGGCATGGGCCCTGCCGTCTCTCTTCTCTCTCTCCTCTCAATGGTACTTTCTTCTCTTTTTATCATTTTAGTAATTAAATTTGTAAAAATTTTATCATTTTCTTTCTCCCTTATTTTCTCTTACAACCAAACAACAGAAAGAAAATAATTTTTTTCTTATTTTCTTTCTTCCTCATTTTCCTTCTCTTCCATTTTCTTCTTTAACCAAACATAGCCTAGGAGTGGAAACAAGGAAGTCATGCTAATGGATTTCTATTATACAAATAGAATGACAAATGATGTATAATTGATATTATTTTCTCATTTTTCTATTTAATTAATTCAAGTTAAAAAGGAGATAGATGATTGTAGGCACAATATCACTTTTTATTGAACAATTACTAATTATTTAGACTGCAATGGCTAGTGGCCAAGGAGAAAATTTTTCAATATGCACAGTTAAATGCACTTCACATCAAGATATTGCAAAAGGAGCAGGATAGTTTGTAATAAATGGCTAAACACATTTTAAATGAGACCTTTATGAACATAACTTGATTTAGATTCAAGCATAAGATAGGTGGTCACAACATGAGCCCAATTAACCACCAACGTAACAAGAAGATGAAAATCCTGCATTAGTGTTATGTGTATTCTTTCACTTTCAAATTTAAAAATATGAACATACTTCTTAGTTCCTTCATAAAAGGTTCGAAAATATGTTGAGGTTGACAATTTGTATTGTTATTTTAAGGTTCCATAACTTGTTTGTAGCTTTTATTTAACACTATTTGAAAGTTTATCTGGCAATATTTTGAGTTTGTCTTATTAAGTTATTAATTTAATGCTCTGCATATTTACCAATCTGATAACACATTTGGTGCAGTTAATGTTTGAAACACTCAATAAATTAGGCTTGCATGCCTCTGCATTTCCTTCGACAGGCCTATGGTAATTGCTTATTAAATTCAGTTATAGTAATTTTAGATTAGCATTTATGTTGTTTATACAGATACTTTACATGAGGGAAATAAGCTGAAAATAATTTATGGGATTGCCTTTTCCTACTCTAGGCTAAAAGAAATACATTATGATAATTTAACGAAAAGGTGTGTTGTATACTAAATCAACTTCTTGAACACTTATATAATTCATTTTTATTGCTTCTAAGTTGTTGTTATTTGCAATTAAAGCACATCAATCCTATTATCTCTTACCTCTTTGCCTAATCTTTGATTGTTGGACTATTAAAGTACAGTTTGCATAACCATTTTTTAGATTGATTATAATAACTAGAAGTAAAGATAATAAAAGATAATCAGATGAAAATAGCCTTTTCAAGGATCTCAAATAATCAATTTTGGATATAATGCTTTCTTTCTCATCCTTGAAATTATTAATATAACAAGTTTAATTTGTAGACCATTGAAAAAATAAAGTATCTATAGCTTTGTACTATGTTTCATATGCAACAATCAATCTTCCCTGCTTTTATTACCTTTGGCTATTAATATTTTTGGTATCATGGTTTTCACTTCATTGATTAGTATTATTTTACTATTTTTGTAGCTAGATTTTGAAGTTACTAGTACAAGTTCGCATATTCTCTTATTACCTTTGGCTATTAATATTTGTGCTTGGTTAATGCTATTACTTTGTATGCTGTCCAACCAAGGGGTATCTTTGGCTGCATGTGATTGGCTTTGGACATTGTGCTTGATGACTACAATGTTAACAGAGAAGAGATCATTGCAGTTGTAAGGGCACACTAGCTTGAGTATGAGAACAACATCACCATTTAGTGATGTCTGATGAATAGTATATTTTAGGCTTCTAGTAAAGCATTAATGCAATTTTGGAACAATCAACACCCCGTACTTTGCAAATGGTAATGCTTCTCTAGGCATGTCTAGAAAGGCCAAGCAAATGTGCATGTGTATTATATTCATAGAGCCATGTCTCTCTTTTGTATATCAACCATAGACTAAAAGGTGTATAACTAGGGGGGATGTAATTTTGTTCAGTAGGCCAACTGAACCATTATTCATATTTGCATGTTAGTTTCAATTTAGCAGACTTATACAATGGCAGCTGCCCATGTTAGTGTATTAAGAACCACAATTTTTTAGGAAGGATTTGCCATGGCCTATGGTATGTAATAATTATATAACTCGGGCCAGATGTGAAAAGGAAGCCATTACTCACAATGCTTGTGCAGTGAACCATTAAAGTTACTTATTTTTTTGCCTTGGCAATTCATCATTAGCCTTTAACTTAGTGGCCTTTAACCGTGTGAACACGTGTTGTGAGAAGCCTAAATAGGAACATATACCAGATAAAATTTAGAATGATTAACCTTTTTTTGGGATATGCCTATCACTTTTTCCTTCCTTACGCTTCTACACAGCTAGCTTACATGGACAGTATCGTCTTGGCTGACCATCCTATCATCATGTTACATATTTTTTTAATAATTTCTACCTTTCCTGATGGATTTCTAGATATGTGAGTAAGCATACAGATTAAATCCACCTGGCTTTATCAAATGTGCCAGCGGATGCCACGGTTTCTTTTTTGACATGTACCATGCCTTTATAAAACATATCTGCTGCTTAATTGCATGAATGACATGGCATCCAATACCATTCCTTTTACAACCAAGCCACTGAGCCACATATCAAGCGTTCTGTATGTTGACTAAAAATGGAAAATAGAGAAAAGGTTTGGAGATAGGTGATTTATTGAAGAAATTTATGTACACCCAACACAACGAGACATTGAAGGGTTGGCTTCTTTATTGTAAATCACCTCAACCATTGTCAAAAAATTACGAAGAGCACTAAAATTACATATCACAATCATTCTGCTTTGCAGACCCATAAAAAAGAGGTCAACACTACATCTAAGTCCCAATAACTCAATTCTCATAAATAACTATTAGTTGCACACTCGTTTTATTGAAACATGGTCCATTTACTTATATGATAAAATCCTACACTGCTGAATTACATAAATTTTACATTAGAACATGTTCATATTTTTGCAAAAATTTCCAATTCAACCCTCTATCTATGAACCCCCTCTGAATGAAGACATAGCAATCTTCCAGTAGTTTGCTGGATTATACCATTGGTAAGAAGTCCAGCCATGGCACCTACTTCATTATTTCATTGGGAGCATCACCAACTACACATGATATGGTTAAATATGAAACTCAATCTTCAAAAGGTTAGGTTCTTCCTTCTTTTTTTTATTAAATAATCAGGCTTGCAAGAAGAGAGATTGGTGAATGTGAGTAGTGGGAGAGAATGAACAAAGAAAATGCAAGCAAAGTATAGCTACTTTGATGCAGTCAATATGTGCAGAACCTTGCCAGACACATCATAGATCTTGATGTTTGCATCAGTAGTTAGTTGCACAGATATGAAACCTTATCCATCACAGAAGAAATATAAACCTCTATTGTCCATTTCTTGTGTGTCTCCTTTCCAGGCCCTTGGTGCTCCTCCACTAGTCAGGACTGTATAAGGTTACAACACAAGGTCTTCTTTAGATAACAAATGATTCTACCTTCAAAGGTTTGGTATGGTTTCATTGAGTTCTAACTCTCCACGAAATTGATGTGTGCAAGGCAGAAATCATGCCCATTCATGCAAAAATTAATATTGATTTCTTGATGTTTGAAAGCAAGACCAACTGAGTTAATAATAACAAGTAAATTGGTTGCATGGACTTATCATTAATATCATAGACTAAATATTCAAACAGTATGACTTCAGGATATAAGTCAAATAAACTAGTGTTGAGAATAAAAGACCTCAAAATCCATATGGCTTTGCACCCCTGGTACCTTCCATTATCATTCTACTAGAAATGGAGCCCTTCTACTTTAATATGGACAATCAGATGTATGCAAGAAATAAATTTAATTGCTTTCTGATTTAATTGAAACTCAATGGAAAATATGGATTTCGAGTTCTAACTCTCATAAACTACAATGTGGAAAGACTAAACTTAAGGAGAAAAGGGCTTAAAAACAAAAATCAATACCTTATAGAAAACAAGATCCTTTTTTTAAGGGGCAAAATTATGCTAACTTCTAAACAAACTCAATTAGAAGAAGCTGAAATCATGTTATTAAAAGAGTTCTGAAGTTCATGTATGACAATATTAACACACGTGGGTATCAATTAGAATATATCATACCTTGTGGTACATAATAAGAAATAAATACATGAAAATAGCTAACTGAATGACACAAAATACATTCAATATTTTGTTCCTAGGAGCTACCAAATTATACAATTTCATGTTAATGAGAGAACTGCTACAATTATAACAACTGAGCAAAAGCATTGCTATTTAAATTTATCACCAGTCCCACAAGCAATGGGAATAATGTAAGCATATGGCAAAAAATAAAGTAACTAGCTGTCAACACTCTGCCTCTAATGTTGTTTGAAACCATAGGACATTATTTACTGCCTTTTTGTAAAGTCTACAAGCACCAAAATAAATATAAACTGGCACTCACCCAATCAGGCACCCATCCTTTTAAGCACAAAGAACATTTTCTATTTAAAATTAACAAATATAACCATCAACTTTGAACCTATCATATAAGTAAACACAAACAAGTAATCATTCAACTCCAGCTTTTTTTTATTAGATTTACCCTAGAAGAATAAATAGAAGACTACAAAGATGATTTCAGTTTCATACCTCAGTAGCTTGACTGTAATAGGATAATGACAAATCACTACAACTGAAAGCTATTATAATGTCAAGGGATGCTAGAGAAGCTATGAAAAACCACCTAAATAAAAATCTAGAGGATAACTCTTTATTTTATAAAAGATGATTAAGCCACCACTACCTAAACTTCCTTCTTATTTTCCTTTCATGATCACCAAGTTAAAAAATTAATAGTCATTGAATTTCCTGCAATGGACAGAGCCAAATTCATTTCACCTTTAGAAAATATTTATCAGAAATTCAAAGATAGAAGTAAACTAAAACTTATTCCTTCTTAAGTTTTTTCATATAAGTTTTTTTATGGGAAAGAGACCAATGTAATACAACAGATGATGATAAAATTTCCTTTTAGAAAAATAAAAGCACCCTTATTTTGGAAAGAGAGAGAGAGAAGGAAAGAGGAGAAGAACAATCATTTGAATGGAGCTTTCCGGTCTCTTTTCAAATATGTGAGAGAAACCCGATTAAATAATTCACCGAGTGAACCCATAATGAAGTCAAGAAGGTCACAATAAAATATAAAAGCCCTTGAAAATTCCGAAACTTCTCTAGAAAGACAAAATCAATTGCATGTTTTTCACAATGCAGTAAGGCCTTTCCACTTTTATTAGTCTCAAAGCATACGAAATAACATGAAAGAAGTTCCACCAAATTTATAGAACTTATGCAACACCAATTATGTGATAGAGTTTGCACCAAAAATATGTAGCAGTCAGACGGTGTCAATAAACTATACAGAGCCACTATAAAAGCTCTACTGTGCTCATAAGAACTTATATCATGCTTGGGAAACTTACATATGAAATACAAGTTCTATTCTAGATAAAGATCATGTAAGTTCTTACAAGTTGCCCATATCAATGACAATGGAAGAAATGATATAAAAAATAATAATTTGTCCAGCCAACATCTAGAAATTAAAATTCATGATCGAGAAGAGAGTTAAGAATGCATGCAACTAACACATATATACCTACCTAAGCTAACCAATTTGGACAGAGGAGAGAAATAAATGTAGGGACAAAGAAATCACTACCTTAGGACTCTAAAAGGCTAAGTCTAACTTAGAGAAACTAACATACTGCTTGGTTCAGGTGATTTTGGGAAAGAAAGAAAAAAATGGATAGAAAAGTAAAAGAAATCTGGCAATTTCCCCCACTTTGCTTCAAACAAAAAACAAAGGGGAATAGAAAATGAAGGTAATTCCATACGATGGGACCCACTTTTTTTCACCTCAAAATTAAGAAGAAAACTTGGTAGAAATTCTGTACAATGCCAACTGCCCATTCCCCAAATTCGTTCCATAGCCAATACCGGAAGCTGCTACTACTCTTTCCTCCGCCCACGGTTGCTGTTCTTTCTTCCACTTGAAAAAGCTGTTGGGCACAAGTGATCGATGCTGTCTTCCGCCATCTCCTTTGGTACTGCCCACTGCTACTGTCGACACAGGTAATCAGAGCTTTCTTTTGAAACCCACGAACGACTGCTGGTTGTTTTTGGTGTGTCGTCTATGTGCTACTTGTTGCCGCCTTTTTGTTTACAGATCGACCATAAGTTACTGGTAGGTCAATTTCGATGTTGGCCGCAGTTTCTCCGGTCAAGCAGAGCCAGAGAAAATGGGTCACAGTAACCATTTTTTTAAATAAAAAATATCTTATTTTTAAGTGCAATTAATAAATAATAAAAAATATTTATTTTTAAATTGTAATTATTATGTAATTAAAAAATAATAAAGATTAGCTTTTTTTAAACTGTAATTAGTAAGTAATAAAAAATAATTCATTTAAAATTATATTTAATAAACAATAAAATTACTTTTTCAAAATTTTAATTAAAAGTATTAAAGAATACCCTTTTTTAAATTAGCATTAAACAATAATAAAGGTAATTCTTTTTTTAAAATTTTAATTAACAAATAATAAAGAATATCTTTTTAAATTGTAATTAAAAAATAATTAAAAATACTTTTTTAAAACTATAATTAATAAGTAATAAGGAATGCCTTATTTTAAATTGTAATTAATAAATAATAAAGAATATATTTTTCCAAATTGTAATTAATAAATAGCAAAGAATATCTTTTTTTAAGACGTAATTAATAAGTAATAAAATATTCTTTTTTCCTAAATTGTAATTAATAAATAATAGAATTTAACTTTTTTTAAAATGTTATTATTAAACAATAAAAATGACCTTTTTCTTGAATTGTAATTAATAAATAATAAAAATTACTTAATTTTCATGTAAAAAAATTTTATATTAATAAATTTTATTTCCTCTTAACTTTCTAATTTACATTTAAATGATATAAAAAAATTAATTCCCTTATTTATTTCTCCTCTCCCTTCTCTCATAATTAAACACAATATTTCATTCTTTATTTTCTTTCTCCTTTATTTTCTCCTCTAACTAAGCATACCTAGAAAAAAAATAACTTCTCTCCACTTTTCTTTCTTCTCTAATTTCTTTATCTCCTATTTTCTTTCTCCCCTACTTTTCACTCCAACCAAGCAAAGCATAAAAGTCAATGCTAACTAAAGATAAATAAATGAAGCCTTTTTCCAGTAGAACCTAAGATGAAATTAAGTTTAGCATTTGACAATTCTTATATCGAAAATTCTTGGTGCATTTCCTTCAAATATAAATAGCTACATAATTGCAAACCTTGGATATTTTACATATGTCTTCAAATCTCTAGTTAGGTGAAAATTTGAGCACAAAACAATATTAGTTTGTGAATGGGATTTCATACAAGGCATTGAAGTTTTTCTATATATTAATTCTAGCCAGCCGACCTTTTTAACTAGAGATCTAAAGTCTTCACCAATCATTTAAGAATGGAAAATACATGAAAATGGAAAAACAAATAGGTGTTGTTTGATGTTCTTTGTACAACATAAAATGGAATAATTATAGAACATGAAAAAATAATTAGTAAATAGGAAAACCATGCTCAAATTATCATTGAACATTGATAAGTTAACACCTATGTGATCTATATGCCTAGGACATAATTTAACAAAGGTCGTTAAGCCACTAACTCAACAATCACAGATATATTGGAACCAAAAGCAATCAATTTTGAAGTTCACAAACCATCCAATCAATTTGGCCTGACACTAAAAATGATATTTGATCTAGTTTTACCCCAAGAGAGGGTTAGTCTAGTTGACAAATCTATCATAAGAAAATAAAATGAAAGTAAACACTAAGCAATTAGCATGTCTGTGCAATATCATTGAAAGTATACAGTCAAACAATAGTTCTTATGCAAACGAAGAGTGAGGAAACCATCAAATCTTATTGGTGCAATTAATGTAAGAGATAACAACTTCATGGATAGAGGGACTTCACTGTTACTATGCTATCCAAATACCTACTAAAAGATAAGAGGATTGAGATAAAGTTTTGAGAAAGAGTAATGTAACTTAGACTTCCATTTACTCATTTTCCTCTCACTTTCATTTCTATAGAAACAAAGGTTTTCTTAACTTGTGGAAAAGAGGAGTGAATTAGTAAAATTTTCATGATTTAAAAAAAAGAGTGAGAGGAGAATGAATATATAGGAGTTTAAGTAATATTACTCTTTGAGAAATAAAACCCCTTGGTCAAAATTTATAGAAATTACACTAATACAATTTACAAGCATGGAATTCAATATTTGAAAATTGAATGAAAGGGGGTAGCGAATGAATTTCAAAACTATAGATTTATAAAAGTATTTAGATGTAAACTGCTTTAAGTTCCATGTGTGAGTTGTTAATTAGCTTTGAATGTTTGAACTAAGCTACCTTTATTAAGTTTGTATACTAAACACCCTTTCAAATGAAACTTATTCATTAATTAATCAATAAGATGAACTTTAGACAAACCCCACTACTACTATCTAACCCCAACCACCAAAATCAACTAAACCCAGCAAAGCCTAAATATTGTCAAAAACATTGAAATCATATACTAGATTTTGCCTTCTCAACACTACCTAGGTTGAGTTCTTGTTGTAGGATTACACAAGAAATGACATCAAGAAATTTCAAGATTAAATCATAGTTAATAAGCAATAGGAACTAACAGATTCATTGAAGATCCTCAAATATCATACATTATAACATTTTACCTCAGCTTTTCATATATGTCCTCCTCTTTCAAACTTCAACACTTGCACTTACTATTAAATTTCTCCATTTGAGTGATCGATTGGAAAAAGAGGTACAAAATACATAAAAGTCATAAAAAAATTCTATCTTATAATGAAATTGTACATATAAAAGTTTAACTAATCTATTAGCTATTAAAACTATATTGATCAAATGCAATTGAATTTCACAGCATTATAGATTATGATTAAAAGGCAAGGAATTGAATATAAAATCATTAAAATTAGAAAGCTTTTGATGTAGAATGTAGATAAGATAACACTCTACAAATTCTTATCTACAACAAGGAAGGCAAGTATCATAAGTCAGTCATGAGGTATGATTTTTTCAAAGAAAAAGGTAATTAAAAATTTTGTTGATTGCTTGCCTTGTTAAAGCAGTTGTCTACCATCAATCAAAGGACTTCAATGTTTAACTTCCGATATGCATATCTACTATAAAAAAATAAAAATAAAGACACAACAAATATTAAATCATACCAAACAAAGAAGAAATCAAACTAATAAATAATCTACTTGTCTATAAAGATTCAAACAAATGAATAATCAACATGTAATAGAGAAAAAAAGAACAAAGCTAAAAAGAGTAAATGCATCCTCCTCTTATCGTACTCATTCAAGCAAATTCTCAAATAAATGCAGAAAGTAGTACTTAAAATTAGTGTAGTGAAAGATAAAACCATCTTATATTTTGAAAACATAAACATATGAAATTTGAAAATGGTGAGATTCATACTAGATGAACCAAATGAACTTTGTAATCTTCACTGAAGACCGAAATTGCAAAGCATAAGTTCGAGGAAAGCTCACCATTTAACCAAAACCATATCATCTTTTAGAAACATGAAAGGGAGAAAATTGAAATTATGAGATTAAAAATTGAAATTGTGAGATCCATACCATACGAGTGAAGCAATAACTCATTTCATTCTATTTGATCAAACACTTCATATTTCCATTAAATCACCATGGTTAAAAGAATAAATTTGTTGGCAAAAAGGTTTCCTCTGATAACTTTCCTAGCCATATCACACTCAATTGATTTGAGTTAGCCAAACTCAATAAACAGAGAAAACCCTAAGACTCAACCATCAAGAAATAACAAAATTAAAATAAAAACGATCATAAAAGTAGAACAACAAATTTAAATAAGAACCTAGTGCATGGAAGGGCATGCAACAGGAAGAACCAAAATCAATTCAAGGAACATGAATTAAAAATTTAGGAGCTTGGGGGAATACATACTGAGTAGTCAATATGAAGTAAGAACAAAGAAATCGGAAGGGATTAGGGTTTCGGATAAAGCTCATGGATGGTGTTCAGTGGAGGTATGCATATAGATGATGAGGAGTGCCTAATTCGAAGGCATCGACATAGCAACCGCATCAGAAATGAGGGAATGGAAAGGACTTCCTAGTTGACAATGGGTATTCAGACAGAGATGGTGGAGAAGAATAAGTCCCTCATCCAAAAGTTTCGTACACAAGAGGAGAAATATGATAATAATATTTTATTATTTAATAAAATAATATTTTATTGTTACATTTGGGTGGCAAATGGAAAAAAAATGAAGTTGAAGGACGAATCAGTAATTCAGATGCAAAAGAGTGGGAGTGATCAGAAGTGGGTCTACAATAGAGGTGTACATGTCGCCCGACCCGAAAAAATAGAGTATTTGAGCTTTTTTTTTTGTTCAATAGGCTCGATGGGACTTTTTTTTATGGCCCGATTAATAATTGGGCCGGGCTCGGGCCAAGGCAAAAAAGCCCGATAAGCCTGGCCCGATCCGACCCGATTATAATAATTTATTTTTAATAATATAATTATATATTAAAAAATATAATTATATCTAATTATTTTTAATATAAAAAATATTAATTTAATATATTAAATATTTCATATATTTAAATATCATATTATCTCTTTAAAAATATATATTTTTTATTTTAAAAATTTATTTTTTATTAAAAATAAAAAAATTTATGTTTCGAGTTTTTGGGCCTGGCTTTCGGGCCTTTTAATTGAAAATTCAGACCGAACCAATCTAAAATTTTTTAAAATATAAATGGATCGGGTTGGGTTCGGGCCTTCAATTTTTATGATTTGGCCCGAAACCCGCCTGACTCGGCCCGATCCGGTCCATGTACACCTTTAGTCTATAAACATCCATGTAACAGCATTTGATTGGTCCATGTGTCCATTACCCATAAACAAGAGTAGGGCATTATAGTCTGAACCATACAATAAACATAAAACTTTAAGACATGCAGAATGTCAGACCAAAAATCAAACACGTACGGGACTAATCCATAAAAAGTTTGAATAAAGGGCAAAAGAGAAAAGAAATATATAGGAGGCCAAACGCTAAATCAAGCATATGTATAAAAAATGAATTTCAATATACAGAGAATGTCTGGACATATGCTACATGTATATATACACATTAAAGCATGACTGATGCATAATTGCACGCAAAACAATACATGTAGATACATGCCAGTGAAATTAAATTTGAGTCATTAAAGAATAACTAAGAGTAAAGAATTATATAAACACAAATTGCTTCCTCACGAGAGAAATTTTTTTTTAAGCTTTAAAAAAAATAGATCCAAAAATTAATTAAATTACTCATAATTAGATGATTAATATTAATCACACTGTTAACATCGCTCTAATACCATTTGTTAACAGTATGAATTAAAATTTCTAAAATATAAATTTATCATAATAAAATTATGAGTATATCTTATACATACTCTAATGATGTCATAACTGATCTAATGATGATGATAAGTAGAATTGCAATCTATTTTGTTTAATAAACAAAATAGAGAGAGAGAGAGAGAGAGAGTAAATTTTGGTATAATAATCCTTGTTGTATTGTATTGTCTCTCTTATGAATGACAATCCTAATCTCTCTATTTAAGATCAAATTTGTGATAGGAAACTATTGATTACAAAAAGAATTGTAAGTTGGGACCTTTACTCATTATGTATAATCCAACCTATCACGGATCATGCACATTAAATCAAGACCCGATCTGTTCTATGTTTAATGTTAAAATACAAAATTAATTATTTAAATAAATATTTCAATAATTAATTAATACTAATCCATATAATATATTTTCTAATTAATTATTTATTTTATTTTAATACAACACTTAATACCAAGTTGAATGGAAAACAGTTGATTATGGTCATAGCAAAAGACACCATTAAAATGATCACATATATAACTTTTTGACTGGTTTTTGAAGTCCCATGTGTGTAATGAATCATAAGGATCCTCCAAAGAGTCCTTGATGGACTTTACGTAGCGGAAATCACTATCTACCTCAGCACCCAAGAAATTGAAAAAAGAACACAATAAAATGTGAAGTAGAATAGCACTGAACTCTCTTCATTCGAAAGCCGTTGTTTAATTAATTTTTCATTATTATCCAGTATCTAGTTCAGTTGTTGAAGGGAAAATCAGCATTATAAAATAATAAAAACATCATTAATCAATTTATAATGGCATGCATGACGAAATCTCTTGATTGCTGCGTAGGTACTATCAACGATTTCCACACTTCCTATCATTAACAGCTAACTAGCATTATCGGTCATTAGTAACGAGACATGGTTACTGCTGAAAAAGAAATATTTCTATAAAAGACTAGTTGTTGAAGCTGCTTCTCATTAAGCAAAATTTAAGATTTAAAAATTTGTTCACAGGCTGTAACATTATCCACAATATTATAATTTTATATTTGACAGCATTTTATAGTTTTAGGTCGCGGTAGCCACATTTGCGACCCAAATTATAACTGTAATTTAAATCTCTCAGCAAAATAAATTATCTAATGTTTAGAAATGGCAAACAAATTATAGATATTTAATAATTTATTAAGGCTTTTTTAAATATCTTTTGCATAATTTGTTTGAAAGGGTATACAAGATCTAAAGGACTACTTTTTGACGAAAAAATGGAAAGCTTGATCAACAAAGGCGCTCAAAGACTTAAAAAAGCACATATGGGTTATTACTTATTAACTTCCCATTCAATGAGTTGTGTAATTCCGATTGCTTTCTACCTTTGCAATTGTTTAGGTACACAAAACAATAGGTTGCTTTGTAAAAACTTTCTATCTTTGCAATTGTTTAGGTACACATAGCAACGGCTTGCATAATACGTTTTTAAAAGCTGTAAATGCAAATATGTAATTTAAAAATAAAAAATAGAAATAATTTTTAAATTTTTTTAACTTGTTCTTTTGTTATTGATACCAATTTTATAATTAAATGAAATATTTTTCTATTTACTTCTAGCCAAACATCCTTTATTCTTTATTTTTCTTAAATTTAAAAATAATTTTTGAAAATAAAAAAATTTAAAAATAATTTCTAAAAATTTTAAAAATAAAAACATATCTGAACATATCCTTTATTGTCATAAATTTGTAATATTGTTAGATATTTGTTCATGATACGTTTTAAACACTTATTTATAATCAAAATAGCATCTTAAATTTGTTTCATAAATCATTAAATTCGTTAATACTAAAATGTTTGACAAAGCTCATGGAATTTTTTTTCCATAATACAATCTAAATATTTATTTACTAGTTAAAATAAATAGCACGCCAAGTTACTTACTACCACAAATACTTTTATTTATCTTTCTAAAAACTTCAAATTTTATTTGATATATTTAAATGTTCAAAATATATATACATCAGAATAATTTCATATACCAATTTACACAATGTATCCTTTACCAAATCCGTGTACTAAATATTTTCATAGGATCACTGAAAATATTTTGAGATGTTACAATCTTATTCCTCTTAAATATATCCCCTTCATCATATGGTGGGAATATCCTTTTTCTCTAATTTTTCTCACACCTTCTCCCACTACAATAAAACTCAGTTTTCAACTGAAAAATCCATCAAAAATAAAAAAAAAGGCTTGAAAAATCAAATTTTTAGACACATAATTTTTTTTTGAAACTAAGTTATTAAAATTCTATAAAAAAATCCATTGGAAATTGGTCAGAAATTATTTTAAAATTAAAAAATATTTTCTATTA
Organism: Sindora glabra; assembly: GCA_020226215.1. NCBI lineage: Eukaryota > Viridiplantae > Streptophyta > Magnoliopsida > Fabales > Fabaceae > Sindora > Sindora glabra. Next base: position 19,292,628 of record CM035225.1, on the reverse strand, counting down.
AAAATTCATTGAAAATCCATCTAAAGTAAAAAAAAAGTTAATTTTTTAAAAAATTGTCAAAATGGATCTTTTTTTTAATAAAAAACCCATATAAAATTAAATTAAATAATTTGATTTAAATGTGTAAATAGAACATATAAAATAAATCAAAGAATCCGTAAATTATACTATTAAAATCAAATAATATATATGACATATTATTCAAATCAAGTATAAAAAAAAATCATATCGGTCTATGCTACTCCATTAATATCTAATTCAAAATATAAAAGTTAATCCTAATTATGTAAATTTAGTTTGTTCATTATTCTAGAAAAAATTAATTGATTCAATACTCAACCAACTGACAATTAAAAGCCATTGTTTATCAGTACTTGCTAGTAGTTCATTTTGCTGAAGCCCGAACCGGCACATACCAATATGCATACACACTACATATAAAATAAATAACGATGCGATTATTTGCCATTTCGTGTAAATTCAATATACTCTGTAAAATAGCGACATCATTGTGATGAAACTTCTTGGTTCTGCATGGTTTGCTGAAATTCAGCACTGACTTCTATAAGGAATTCTACAACATGCCAAAAGGATCCGAGAAAGGCCGACAAGAAAGTTCCAGCTTATCCTATTAAAATATCTATTAGAAATGTGCCGAAACTTTTGGGTACGTAAGCCGGTTAAAATGGAACCGATATATTTATGAATGTTATATAAACAAGATGGAGATGATTATCATTAAATTTTTATTAATTTGCTGTTATGTAATGTGTTAAATTTAATTTTTTTTTAAAAAAAATAAGTTTATTGTGCAGCAAAATTTGAGGGTGTGTACATTATTATAATAATAGTGTATTATAACTTCTCTAAATTAAACTTAGTTTTCGCATGCTTGTGTGTCGAGTGGTGTGAAGCCAGTCCAATGTATGAAGTGAAACAAAGAGACTAAATGGTGTGTTTTCAACAGTGTTCAAGCGGGAGTATCAGGTGCTTTCGTGCTCGGTGTGGTGTGCGGAGAGGGTTGAAAGAGTGATTGTGAGGAAATACTAGTGTACGGGTGTGTTTTAAAGTGTGTTTGAAATTTTGAATATCAATGTAAGTGAGCTTATTCAATGTATAGTGGCCAACCATTTCCAACATGGTTAGCATCAATTATTTGCGTAACAGGCCTGGCCAAAGACTGCAAAACACTCTTGCTAATTTCTTACTGAGTCCACAGTTCAACAACGTGTTGATCGGTGGCACCCAAATTGTACGCCACGCCATTGGCTTTCGAACTAGAGGTATTATAATATGATAGATTTAATGGGTTAATCTGATATAATTTTATCTATTTTGAAATTGTGATTAATATAAAAAATGATAATAGTAACCTATTCTAATAAAATATTGAGACTAGTAAATATTAATTTGTTAGATTATTGGATTATTCCATCAACTTGATAATAATAATATTAATAATAAATAAATAAATAAATAAATAATTTATTATATATTAAAATTATACTTTAATATAGGATATCAAAATTATATATATGAGTAATATTAAATAATTTTTAATATTAAAATTAATAAATTTATATATTTAATATTATTAATATATATTATATAAGTTTATCAAAATAAATAATTACATTAAAATTTAAAAATATTTAATATTAAATTAATGAGTTTATATATTTAATATTATTAATATACATTACACAAAGTCATTAAAATAAATAATTACATTAAAATTAAAAAATTAATAAAAATTATGCAACAAATTTAATTTATCATCATAAAACTTAAAAATTAATAAAAAAATAATTACACAAAATATTTATTATAACTAAACATAAATAAAATGCTTACTATAACTAAATAAATATATCAATTAGAGTAATAAATTATTATTAGTATAGTAAAACGGTAATATATTCATATATATGTTAAAAATTTAGTTAACAAAAATATTTGTATATATTTTAATTAATATTGATTTTTTTAATTTATGTTCTATAGTTTTTAATTACCCTTCTAATTAGAGGTTTTTCCATATTGAAAATTATTATGCTTTAATTTATTTTCTTACTATTTTAGTTATATCCATTAATAATAATAGTATTAATAATCAATTTTAATTAGCTAATAATATGAAATTAATAATAAACAAATAAGTGATGTACTAACAATAATACAACATAATGGATTGCAAAGCTTACCTAGGACCATATGGTAAAAATCGACCTACGATTAAGACTAGAACTGATACTAGTACTGTAGCAATCTAATCTAACCTAACTTCATGAAAAAATAGTACAACCTGGGACTAATCCAATATTTAATTTTTACTTATCGAGTTAATTTGATAGGATTGGATTAGCCCATTTTAACAATTCTATTTTAAGCCCATTGATAGCAAAAAAAAAAAAAAGCAAGAATACTTTTAATATTCTAACAACATCCACACTAATTCTAAGTACAATTTTGTTTGTGAATTTTTTTTCATATTTTAGAGAATATTTTAAAAAAAGTCAAATTCTCATATTTAATTTATATTTTAGAAAGATATTCTTAGAAATGTAAATATTTCTAAGAATGTTTTTAACCTAATATTTCTTTAAAATATTCTCATAAGGGGAGGTAAATATCATGTATTATCATGATATAAAGATGTTTACTTAGAGTTAAAAAATTATTTTACCTACCCTATCATTTACTATGATAAATCACCACTTACACAACATGATTACTATTCATTGTGATCACTATCCATTTCTGATAATTATTTTTTATCACCATCCACCATTAGTGACTATTACTTACTGCTAATGATCACCATTTACCACCACTTATTATTGGTAATCATTATCAACTATCATCTATTGCCAATAACCATTACCGTTTATTGGCCACCACCTACCATTAATGGTCATCATTCATAACTATCTATCAGCAATAATCACCATCCACCATCACTTGTTGTTGATGATCGCATCCAACCATTGTTAATCATTGGTGACTATTATCAATCACCATTTTTCATTAGCCACCATTAATTACTAGTAACAATTACCAGCTACTATCCATCATCAGTGACTATTGTTAATTATCACCTACTATCAATAAACATCATATGCCACCATTGCTATCACAACCTACCATCGATGGTTACCATCAACCATTACATATAATTAATAACTATAAAAACACTTTTTGCAATCAAAAAAATATTTTTAAAATATTCAAAATAATTAAAATTTAATATTATAATATTTTTAAGAATATTTTTAATTAAATCAAACAAGAAAATATCATATTCTCATAAATTAAATTATTAGGAATCACACACTTTTGAGAATGTTTAATTTGCAAACCAAACACCATTATATGGTTTTTTGAAAATACTTAGGTACATAACAAATAGGTAGCACTTAAATCTAAGGAATACTTTATGGAAAGATTGTATTATATTTTCTTTTAATACCAAGATAGTATAGATTGCTCCACTTTAAAATCAAGGTATGTTATTAATTTTTTTTGACAACTTCACAATATTACGTATAGATTGATTAATCCATTAAAATTATAACAGTGATATTTAAGTTAACTTAAAATATGGATAATCAAGGAGAATAATGCATGTTATTACATCAACAAGGATCAAAATTTTATTATTATATCAAACTTGCCAAACCGGAAGTATTATCACACCTAAGAAGTCTCTAATTTAATTTTATATCTTTTTCCTTTTTTTTTGTTATACTACCTAGGGCATGGCCGGTGACTTGTGATTGAGAGATTGTTCAGCTTTTTCGATTATGTATGAACCATTGAAGATAGTACAAAAGCCGTTGTTCATTCATTTGGACAATACAATCATGCAAGTTTGCAACCATGTTAACATCTTGAATTGTTAGATTATGTCTTAATATTATGGTGTTAAATACATTTATTTTATTGTGTATAAAATGTCATTAAATTGTTTATATATCACAAGTTAATTCACATTCCAACATAGACATGTGACTGGCATAAGAAATTATCCAAAGATAACTTCCCACAAGCCAAAAGCCATACTTAGACTCTTACAAATATGCTTATTTGAAATAGAGTTTAACAATTAGTCATTATCATCAATTTTTTTTAAATAAATATGATATAATTCTTTATTCGAAATATTAGAAAAATACTTTTATAAATCTATAAAAAAATTTGACAAAACTTTCTATATTTTCCTATTACTAGCTAGGGGCAGCTACAACAGAAATAGGGCCACATGCCCTATTGTTAACTTATGAATTCAAACAGGCACCCAAAATGTACTAATTACTATACTACTCAAATGGACTCAAACCACCATATAAATTTATACATCTTAATCTAACTACCAAATATTTACCTAATCTTTAATTTTTGGGAAGATAATATGGAGCTTTAAAAAATAAAATGATTTAGAAAAACAAAATGAGTTTCTAAGGAAACTAAATAAGCGAATAATTTACTATAAAATTATAATTATCCAAAATATAAGTGGAAATTAATTTATTCATGGGTTTGAAACAAGGTCACAATTTAAATTCCATCATCATCATTAAAATTCATTTTAATTTCAATTTGTCAATTTCAATAGTATAGTCATATTAATGCAAAATAGCAAAAGTATTTCAATCACTTTGTTATATGGTATGTCATGAAAGTGATTAACTTAAAGATATAAACAAAAGATGATAAAATAATTTAATAAGTACAATATAAGTCATAAGATGGAAATAATCAAGGAAATTTTTAATGTGAATTTAGATCCATTGGTGACTTTTTCTAGATAACTTATCAATACAATTTCAAAATTGCCATTCACCATGTCCATCCAAGAATTCAATCTCCCTTTATGCCTCCCCCCATTCAATTTCACAATTAATTCAATTTTCAAGTGCACTTGGGGTGACCAAAAGAAATTCTCCCAAGGAGCCATTTTTACAAGTTCATGATAAGTAAAAAATAAAAATTCACAATTTGGTGTGAAAACATCCAATCACAAAATTCAATCTCTATCAATATATATAGGCTCTTTGAACATTTCAATCCAAGATTTCAAGCATTGTTCTTGTAAAACCAATTTCCATTGTTAATAACATATATAAACACTTATTGGAACAAAAAGTTTCAATTTCATCTCTAAACAACTAATAAAACTCAAAATAGTTAAATTATAAATTTTAAGAAAAAATATGTTTAAAAGGAGATAAACTATCCATTCACCTTAACTGATACTTTCAAGATCAATTTTTCCAAGAAGTTGACCAAACCACCACTTAGGTTCATCCTAAAATTATGACTTTCAATTCGAACATTGCCATTTCAATTTGGTTCTTTCTATTCTTTTCCTTCTTTTTTTTCTAACAAACTAAAACTATCCAACCATAAGAATTGCAAATTTACATGAGTTGGGATTAAGGTTTGCAAGTCTTTAATTTGGGTTAAGCCAAAAATTCTAGTATGGAAGTAAGAGATGAAGCTATAGAGGTACCTACCTTTATTTAAGGAATAATTTTTGTACCTTAAATTAAGCTACTGACCTAACCACCAAATTGGTTCTCAAACAAGGGAGACCACCATCACAATAGGGCTTGCTATTACTAGCTTCCAAGTAAGTTGTTGGCTATTTCAAGCAGATCCTATTAGTATCAAACACATAGGGAGGACTAACGCATAACTAAAGCTATAGTTTGGATGGCATGATGGTTAATTGCGATGAAAATAAAAGCTTGGTTCTTTAGTTATAATTGTCAAGACAAAAGGGAAAGAGAGTGAAGAAGATTGCATTTTTTATTAAGCTACCTCCCCTAAATCAAAGAGCACTAAACAGTGTTTTTCAACTAAATGATAAAAATGAAGCTAAGAAAAAAATTACTACCATTATAAAATGATGTGGATATGATGGTTTTAGTGAGTCCCATCAAGTAAAACACAAAGAAAGAAGCAAATTAGCTAGTGTTCATGTACATAAAGTGGGAGAAGAAATTTGAATTAAATAAAAACAAGTTAAACCAAAGGGAAAAAATTAGGATTTTATGGTAATTAAGACTAAGACAATAAATAGTAAATTGAGTGTCAGTTAAATATATGATTTTATGGTAAAAATAATTGCAAAGATACATAACTCAATTTCAATATGCAAAATTCCAATTTTAAAGCTTTAAACAATTCATAATTGTTTTGAAAACATTCACACAAGATTTTAATATAAATCAAATAGATTAGTTGTGAACAGTTGGAAGGGGTAGCACTTTAGAATTTAATAAAAGTAAAATACTAAATTAATTTCTAAATTAATCCTTGCAAACTTATAAAAATAATTTAGGCATTGCTTTAACACACTTTTATTCTTCATAAATCAAAATTTAAAATATTACTATTCCTTACTTTTTTTCAAAAGCATTTATACCTAGATTGCTATAAATTAACCTAATTTGTTATTAGTTGATAAAATATGTAATACTTTCTCTCTCTTTTTGAATGAAAATGCTAAATAAATTAACAGATTATTAAATCAACCATTAAAAAATTTTAATCATTTTAGAACACGTTGGACATTTTATAAGTGAGTTAAAATAAAGAAATATATATGAGGAAGGTTATAGAAAAATTCATTTACCAATAAAGAACATTACACTTGGTTTAAGTTTTTCATTATTAATTACATTTTTCATACATTAACAATAAAGATGTTCTATTATAGGACCTTCATTACACAAGTTTAAAGTGTAAAATTTTTTGCATCATTACTAAACAAGAATATATTAAGTCCTTAAAAAATTATAATTTTTAATTAATAGTATGAATATTTTAATAATTTTTATTAATATGACAATATATGGATAAATGATATAATGAAATTAATTTACACTAATGGTAGATTAAATTTAAACCCTTATTATATTACCTGAACCCTTAATTATTAGATCATATCTAATGACATTATTGTTCCTAATTATTGAATAACATGACAGACCAAATAATGATTGAAAGCTCATGTTCATGTATAATATTAAATACACACCAAACATAGTTTTTCAATCTCTTAATAGGTTTACTTTGCCTTGCATAAAAAAACATAAGAGAACTTATTTTCCTTTTTAAATTTGAGATATGCTCAAATGTAAATTTTATAAAAGAAAATTTACACGCGTGTGCACACACGTTTGCATATATAAGTGAGAAGTTAATGTTTATAATGCAAAGAGGGACGTCGCCACCTCTTTCACAAAAACCTCACATGAAAGCTAAATATATACATGTGTACAAGGGATAAGCCTCCACTGTAAAAGAGGTCTCACCTTACTTTAAATAAAACTTTGTTTAATTGTTAAAATCATATCAAAGAACTCCTAAGTCTATTAAGATGACACTAGTTATAATTTAGCATTGCAAATTTACTATTAAAAAAAGAAGGTCATCTCATTGTAGATTTACTATTAAAAAACTAAATCTCAATGTATTTTCCTCACTATAGTTGTCAGTTGCTTTGCAGCTTTCATAGTTCAATGAAGCTCATTATTAGAGACAAACTTTCCTATTTTGAGATTTATGCATCCCATAATTAACTAGACATAAAATAGAATTTGAATTTTTCAATATTTTTATGAATTTTTCATTTGATAAACAAAAACCTTATAATAACAAGCCAAGAAACACAATGCAATAAAACAAAGGAATAAGTGTTTTCCTTAAGGAAACATGAACATGACACAATATGGGAAATGCAAACCACAATATATGGCTCAAGAGCCAAATTAGAAAAAGAAGAAGAGAGAAAACTCTCAATTAGATAAAGGAATTATTATTTAACTGATGATGAAAAGTACAACTTTGAGGGAGTATTTATATCTACTAATAAGGGAAAATTTATTTAGAAAAATTTTCAAAAATCTCTCCCTATTAATGAAGATATTTTCAATCAAGAATTCTCTAGAATTATCTATTTCCTTACCTAAGCTAGAAAGCTCTAGAATATTTTTTAACATTCAAATTGGACTGTGTCTTAGATTGGCTTTCCATTGGGCTTTTGCTCTATTTTGTATTGGGTCTTCTGCTCCATTCTCCCTAGGTTAGATAAGACTCGCCCTCGAGTCTAGTTATCATCTTCATAGTATGAGGAAAGATCAACAACATTAAAAGTAGCAGAGAAGCCATAGGAGCCTGGTAGTTCTATCTTGTAGGCATTGTCATTGATCTTTTGCACAACTAAAAAAAGTCTCTCTGCCTTTGGAGATAACTTGGCATTATGTTGATTCGCGAACTTCTCTTTTCGCAAGTGTATTTATACTAAGTCTCCTTCTTTGAAGATAAGTTACCGTTGATGTTTGTCTCATTAGGCTTTATATTTAGAATTTTGTTTTTGAATTCTTGCATGGACTTGTTCATGGAGCTTCTTATTCTCCCTTGCTCTTTGCTTTGCATCCGCGCTACATTGATAGTTAGTGGAAGATGGGGCTAAGTCAAGTGGACTAAGGGGGGAGTATTATACACCACCTCAAATGGGCATCTTCTAATGGCTTGGTTAGTGGAGTTATTGTAGGCAAATTAAATCTAGAGGAGTATAAGGTCCCATCATTTCAGATTTTTCTCAACAAAGCTATGAAGCAGGTTACCCAGAAATCAATTAATTCTATCTGTCTGAGGGTGGCTGGCACTGCTAAATTGAAGCTCAGTACCCATTTTCTTCTATAAAATTCTTTAGAAATGACTCAAGAACTTGAAATTTCGATCAGAAGTGATGGTTTTTGGAATGCTATAAAGTCAAACAATTTTTTTGAAGTACAAGTCAGCAATTTGGACAGCATCACTAGTCTTTTGCCATGGGATGAAATAAGCCATCTTTGAGAATTTGTTAATGACTACCATTATGAAATCTTTCTGTCTTTGAGTTTGAGGTAGTCCAAGGATAAAATCCATGCTAATATCTTCCTATAGTACTTTAGGAATTGGTAAGGGCATGTACAACCCTGTATTTTGACTCTTAGTCTTAGCCATATGACAAATTTTGCATTTCTGGATGTGCTTGTTAATGTCTCTCTCAAGCTTAGGCTAATAAAATTTTTCTTTGACCAGAGCTACGGTTTTATCCCATCCAAAGTGACTAGCTATTCATCTATTATGAGCCTCCTAAATAATGGCTTCTTGTAGCAAACACTAAGGAATGCACAAGGTTTTATTTTTAAATAGGAATCCCTGATGCTTATAGTATTGTTGGAATAGCTATGTTTCAGTAGCATTCCAAACTTTTCTGAAATATGGATCATCTTAGTACAGTTATTTAATAGTCTCAAATCTAATGATCTTTGTTTGGAAAGTAGAAACCAAAACATGTCTTCTACTAAGGGTATCTGCCACAACATTTTGACTTTCAACTTTATGCTTTGGTAAAATCTGGTAACTTTGTAAGAATTCACTGTAAGCAGCATGTCTATGGCTGATCTTTTACTGAGAGTTCAGATGTTTAAGGGCTTTATGGTTAAAGTAGAGGATAAACTTTTTAGGCAACAAGTAGTGGTTCCAATGTTAGAGAGCACGAACGATAGTGTAAAACTCATTGTCATAAGTGGAGTATTTAAGTTTGGCATTATTGAATTTTTCATTAAAAAAGGAGATTGAATGTCCTTCCTGGCTTAGAGGGCACCAATTCCGGTGCTGGAAGCATCACAATAAACTTCGAAGACTTGATTAAAATTTGGAAAGGCTAATACTGAGGCATCAATCAATCACTTCTTTAGTTCTTCAAAGCTTTTCTAGGCTTGTTTTGACCATTAGAATTTATCTCTTTTGGTACAGTCTATGAGGAGGGTAGCAATGGAGTTGAAATTCTTAATGAATCTTCAGTAAAAAGAAGCTAACCCATGAAAGCTTCTAACATTGTGGACAGACTTAGGAGTGGGCCAGTTGTTGATGGCTTCTATCTTACTTGGGTTAACTTGGATACCTTCTGCAGTGATGATATACCCAAGAAAAATAACCTCATTTGTTAAGAAGGAACATTTCTTGAGGTTAACATATAGTCTTTACTCCTTAAGAATCTCCAGCACTTGTCGAATGTGCTCTAGATGCCCTTTTTTACTTTTACTGTAGATCAAAATATCATCAAAATATACGACTAAAAATTTTCCAATAAAGGATCGAAGTATTTGATTCATTAGCCGTATAAAAGTACTAGGAGCATTTGATAATCCAAAAGGCATTACTGTCCATTCATACATGCCATCTCTGGTTTTGAATGCAGTCTTCCATTCATCTTCAGGTCATACTCTAATCTGATGATACCCACTGCGAAGGTCAATTTTGGAAAAAATAGTAGCACCATACAATTGGTCAAGCATATCATCGAGTCGAGGTATTGGGAATCGGTACCTGATGGTGATTTTATTCACAGCTCGATTATCAATACACATTCTCCATCTTCCATCCTTTTTTAACACTAATAATGCTAGTACAACACAAGGAGTGATGCTTTCCCAGATTAATCCTTTCTTTAGTAACTCCTCCACTTAGTATTAGATCTTAACATGTTCTTATGGACTCATTCTATAAGCTAGTTTGTTTGGAATGACTACTCCAAGGATGAAGTCAATATTTGAATGTCTTGCATTAGTGGCAAGCTAGGGGGAATCTCCTTTAGTGCAATATTAGGAAATTCAACGAGTAGGTGCTCAACTTCCAGTGGAAGGGTGGCTTCATTATTCTGTTTGAGCAATAATACGAAGCACATTGTTTGGGATTCTGCTAAGGTCACCTTGAACTAAGCTTTGGACATTAAGGATACTAGCGGTTTAGTTTTTCCTTTAGCCTGATTGAATTCTTCAAGTGGTAGTGGGATCAACTTGATCTTTACTCCATCTGTTATGAAAGAATAAACATTTGTATAACCATCATATATAGCATGATGATCATATTGCCAAGGTCTTCCTAGAAGGAGGTGACAAGCTTCCATAAGGATGACGTCACACCATACTTCATCTTGATACTTTTTGCCTATGGAAAGGGCAACAAGGCAGCATTCTATAACCTTGACCTCACTATCTTTGTTAAGCCATTGTAGCTTGTAAGAGTGTGAATGCTTTTAAGTAGGCAATTTGAGTTTCTCCACCATATACTTCGATACAACATTTTCGTAGCTTCCACTATCTATGATGACATCACTGACTTTACCTTAGGTAGTGCATCAAGTGTGGAAAATATTATGCCTCAGCTAGGGTTCTTGCTTCTTAGTTGTAGTGTGTAAACTTCACCTAATCACCAATGATTCTCTATGATCAGCAGGAATAAATTCTTCATCAAACATAGGTGATTCATTGAATTCATCTTGTGTCTACTCAACCTCTTTTTTTTTCTTCTGATACTTCTTGAAATTTTCTTTCAATGATAGTGAAAACTTTTCAATTTGGGCAATCTAAGGCAATGTGGCCATATCCTTAGCATTTGAAATGCTTAGGTGGTCTGGGTTGAGTGAGTGGCTTTAGGTTGGCTTCTCTAGTAGGCTTAGGTAGGGTTTTGTTGGAGGTATTGGGTTGTATAGTTTGTGTTTTATGGGTGTTGGTAGGGTTTCTTAAGAATGAAGGTTGGAATGTAGATCTTTTGGATAGTTGTTTCTCAATCCGGATGGCAAACTAGATGACATCATTTAGAGTCCAATATTATTGAAGTTGGATTGGTTGGCAATCTCAAAGTTTAGGCCTCCAAGGTAGCAGGCAATTGTCTGCTCTTCCTTCTCTTGGATATCACATTTCATCATCAACTTCTCGAATTCTCTGGTGTATTCCTCCATAGATACGGATTTCTAGTAAAAGTTCTGCAATTGAATAAATTTATCTTAATAATAATGATCAGGTAGAAACTTACGTGTAAATTCTCCTCACATCTTTTCCCATATCCTAATCTTCTTTCGTCCATCGCATTCTCGTTTCCTTTTCAAATTTTTCCACCAAATAGAAGCATGTTTTTTCAATTTCACAGTAATAATTTTAACTTTCTGTTTATTTGGTATATCTTTCAACTCGAACACCCTTTCAACTATTTGAAGCCAGTCAACAAATTCATATAGTTGGAGCCTTCTTTTGAAATTTGAAATGTTTACTTTAATGTCATACCCTTGGGTTGGCTATCTTCGAGGTCAATGGCTTCTTGATGACGAAGAGGAACTATTGTTAGAGTCATTTTTGGAATCTCTTCTATGATTTAATAAGGCTTGTTGGGCATTGATAATTTCCTGTAGTTATTGAATCTGCCTTTGCATTTCTTTCATCTCAACTTCTTGAGTGTTTCTTTCATTTTGTCTTATGGGTGGCATTGTGGTAATTTTTAGTAAGTTATGGGGTCAAAGTGAAGTTTTCAAAAATTTTAGGGTTATTAGGAATAATCAGGCAAGTTTGGGGTGCTTTGGCAAATTGAGGGAAAATATGGGCCTAATAGGAATTTTTGAGAAAATGTGGGGTTGAAACAAAATTTTAAGGAAAATTAGGAGCTTTATATGATTTTAGGTAAAAATAGGGGTTAAAATGTAAATATGGAAAATTAAAGGGGCAATTATGAAATTTTTAAAAAAATATGCTAGTGGTGGTGCTAACATGGCAAACCTAACATATGGCATAATGGGGATAGGCTGATGTGGCACTGAGTGTGCATTAGAGCACTGACTGTGCAGCTAACGTCAGAAACGACTGACTGGGTGTGATTATGTGGCATACTTTGACATGTGGTTCCTGTTGAATGGATGACGTGGTGTTGACATAGTCGTCTTCAACCTTAGGCAAGCCCATATGGTGAGTAAGGAGTGTGGTCGGTGCATTGGACTCCTGCGATAGCGCGTAAAGGCACGTGACTGCTCCGATCACCATGAAAGCTTGCAATCTGATGTTTTGGACTACTTCGAACCTATGTGCGGTGTTGTTTTGCTGAAAAATTGACTGAAAAATGGAGTTTCGAGGCTGGCAATTGGAGAGCTATGAAATCGGTGAAAATTTCAACCACCTTCAACTCAAAAACTTACGCAGGGAATTGGAAAAACCAGCTCTGATGCCAAAATGGCTCACGAGCCAAATTTGAAAAAGAAGAAGAGAGAAAACTTTCAATTGGATAAAGGAATTATTATTCAACTGATGATGAAAAGTACAACTTTAAGGGGCTATTTATATCTGCTAATAAAGGTAAATTTGTCTAGAAAAAATCTCAAAAATCTCTCCTTATTAATGAAGATATTTTCAATCAACAATTCTTTAGAATTATCTACTTCCTTCCCCAAGGTAAAGAGTTCTAGAATATTTTTTAACTTTCAGATTGGACTATGTCTTAGACTAGGCTCTCCATTGGACTTTTGTTCCATTTTGTATTGGGTCTTCTACTCCAATCCTTTTAACCAAATACATCCTTCATAAATTTCTTAAAGGACTACTTTTATAGTCTCTTTTCAAAGTATCCTAACACCTTTTAGTGTCACTTTCCCACTAGCTTTCCCAAACTCATTACCTCTATAATTTGTTCGATGGGTAGTTGCTTTTACAATTTTATGCTTATTGCCTTTATAGCTTGCACAGATGCTTTTTCATAGCCAAAGTGTATGCTAACACTATAACTTGTGAACAATGCTTGGCATTTTAAATTGTCTACTAACAAGTATCCTGCACCTTTTGTCTTATATTACTAGTGCAAGAGTTAAGATTTATACTTGATCTATGTAAAGGCCTTATAACCTTGCTTACAAGATTGCTTGCATTACTTTTGGTCAATTCATAACATTTCATAATGTCACTTTCACACTTGATTAAATCTTCCTATCCTTTCTAAATTGATAACCTTAGCCATCTTATCAATTGCCATAGCCTATCCTCAAAGTTAACACTCTCTAGTATTGCAATCTTCATTGACCTCACCTTTGTGCATCCTTTGATGACTTCTTCGAGCTTATCCTTTGATAGCTCCTTATTTCAAAATCTAGAAGGAGGGGTTAAGCATAGAAAATCCTCCACTCTAGCTTAAGTTTCACCTTGCCTATGTACGAGAAAATGAGAACTCATGATTATTGCCATAAAGTCTTTTGATAATGTGACTATGTAGTACTAGTCTGCTACGAGTCCTTTGAGTCATTATTGTCGTACTATCAACTAACTATATAGCTTAACCCACTATATTAAAGAATTTTGTGGAAGATTACATGCGCTTTATTAACCTACAGATTAGGTACATTGCATTGATTTCTCTAAATCTTTTTTATGACCTTTGGCTATGCTCTTTTGAGCAACATGAATGATTTCTCTAGACTACCTGGACACAATTTTGGACTACTCCCTTTGGAGAAATTTGCTTATGCCTTACACTTATGACCATGCATTTTTGCATGACTGAGATTTTGCCCTTTGGCTCTTTTAATACCTTAGGAAATTGTCAAGCCTTTTAGCAAGATTGAGGCTTCTTCTACTAAATTGGCAATTAATTTACTCATCCTTTTGGATGGTTGTTTGAATCCCTCAATGCCACTACTATAAATGAGCGTATAACTAACATCCCATGTGCATAAGCAAGTCTTTTGGCATAAATGCTTGGGCTCGATGCCTAATCCACAGTCACTAGAATGCATCATCCTTCTGTACACTAGCTTTTTAGGTCGATTCAATTTCTTGCAATATTTGGTCAAGTCTTTGGTAATAACTTTTCCAAGTTTGAGAATAATCGCTTTGTACATCCTTCATATGGCATTTCATATAGCATTGGACAAGTCATATCTAACCAATTGTAGCCTAGTTGATCTTGGCTCTCTAGCACAAATCGACCTTTGATATCAAACTATCATCAGCTAAGAGCACTCTAGTCAAAATCATGCAACATATGCTTGACATTATTAGTGAACATGCTAGTCTTTCTATTAAAAACTTACTTGTGACACACTTAGTAAAGATAGTAGGATATCAATGTATTATCACTCATATAATAAATTCCATGTGCAACATGTCCACAAGCTAATATTGAATGTTGCTGAAGCACTTACACAAACAGATTTGTGACTTGTGAATTTGGCTTCACCGAAATTTGATATTTTGGGCACCAACTTCTGATCAAGCAAGATGCACTCAGAACATATGCTAAAATTAACTATATAACAGCTATGGTGGAGCCAGCACAGGCCTCTTGCTATGCCAAATGCAATTCTAACTCTCACAGGCCAACTCAATGCCAAATCATCATTTCTCATCGATAAAAAATCAGAGTCTTCCATTTGGCATGTACCTGTAAACCAGAATTCCTTGCTTTCGTTCAACTTCTTGCAAAAACCCAAGCAAAGAAACAATGTTTTTGTGTTTGTATCTTTCCAGAATCATTATTTCTGCCTGGAATTGTCTCTTAAGAAATTGAGAATCATACAATCTTTTAACTGCCACGAAACAGCTGTTGGGAAGCCTTGCCTTGTACGTAATGCTTGTTGTTCCAACCCCAATAATACTTTCGACACCAAAGTTGTGAGGGGCATCACGAAGTTCTTGAAAGCTCATTCTACAATTCAAACTTTCATCTTCAGCCATCTGCAGAAGCAAAGTCAAAAGCAAAATTGATCTTAATAATGATAGCAATATAATTTAATACTAATCACAAAATTATCTATATAATAGCAATAATTTCCCTGACAAAAGAGACTGACAAAAATTTTCTATTAATAAGAACATGTATTACAGAAGTACTGAAATACAAATAGAGTCATAATACATGTAAGGGGATAAAATACGTCACTTTATATGAATGTTTCTTTGAAAATGGATGTCAGAGACAGTGTAAATTGAACAACGTGTGATTAGTTAGTCAAAACAAAATTATAACTTGAAAATCTTTCAATAGTACTAAAATCATTCTCTCAAAATACTTTATCCCACCATAAAAACATTAACATTAACTAGTGAATAGTGCTTCAAATTAGTCCCCGTTGTCTGTGACGGGAAGAGATATAGAACTTCTTGACATCGTTTCTCTTGCAAGTTGAGGTGCAGCAAACTCTGGTATCGTTTCTCCGGCAAATCTAAGAGCACTTCGTACATCTGATTTTTTTGATGCTGCTCCCTCTCCCTTCTCCTTCGGATGTAAGAATAATAAGGACCTACAGATCCAACAGGTTTCTTCCTTCTGGCCTTCCTCAATTGTGTCCAGGGTACAAAGTACGACATATACACAACTACGACGGAAGCTGCAGAGAAAACATAACCAGCAATAAGACCTTCCCTGAATGAAAGGTGGAACGGGTCACGCTCACATGGTTCAAGAGGCCCCCCACAAAGTCCGCTGTTGTTCCAGTAGCTCTTCTTATTAGCAACATCAAAATAGGTGTCAAAGACAAGCACTGGCGCGGATAAAAGATTGTTAGCAACACTAAATTCAGTGAGATGAGTAAGCCTACCAATTTGATGTGGAATTTTACTAGTGAACTCATTTTTGTTGAGTTTAAGGATATTCAAATTAGTGAGACTGCCAATAGATTCTGGAATTTCACCGGAGAACTTGTTGTAGGAGAAATCAAGCTTGGAAAGAGAAAAAAGGGGACTAAATTTATGAGAAGGAATATATCCTGAAATCTCATTGTTATTGAGTACAAGGGTCTCCAAGTTTGTGAGGTTGCCAATAGATGCTGGAATTTCACCAAAGAACTTGTTGCAGGAGAGATCAAGGATGGACAGAAAAAGAAGAAAGAATATATCCTGAAATCTCATTTTTATTGAGTATAAGGGTCACCAAGTTTGTGAGGTTGCCAATAGATGCTGGAATTTCACCAGAGAATTTGTTGCAACAGAGTTCAAGGTGGGAAAGAGAAAGAAGGGTATTAAATACATGAGAAGGAATATACCCTCAAATCTCATCGTTAGAGGACAAGGGTCCCCAATTTTGTGAGGTTGTCAATAGATGCTGGAATTTCACCAGAGAATTTGTTGTTGGAGAGTTCAAGGTGGGAAAGAGAAAGAAGGGTACTAAATATATGAGGAGGAGTATATCCTGAAAGCTTCTTGTCTGAATGGTCCGGTGTCTCCAATGAAGAGCAATTCGCGATGCCCCAAGGGAACTGACCCTTCAGCCTCCTCAAAGGAAGTTCAATCCCCAACAGTTGATAATAGCCACTGTCATAGCAGGTAACCCCACTATAATATGCACATATATAACCCATTGACGAGTCATTGAAGTCCCGGGTTTGTAATGAATCAAAATGGTCCTCCAAAGAATCCTTGATGGACTTTAAGCAGGAGATATCACTCTCAAACCCAGCACTCAAGAAACTGAAGAAAAAACACGGTAAGATGTGAAGCAGAACAACCCTGAACGCTCTCCCTTCAGAGGCCGTCGTTTTTCATTACTATCTAGTATGTAGTTCAGTTGCTGAAGGGAAAAGCCGCACAATATAACAACAACATAATTGATCAATTATAATTGCAAGTTTGACGAAGGCTCTTGGTTGCTACGTACGTATCACAGGTGATTTGCACACTATCATTGACCGCTGACTGGTATTATCTGAACCATTTGTAAATGAAAGATGATTACAGCTGAAAAGAAAAATTCCTGTAAAAGATTAGTAGTATGAAGCTGCTTTTCATTAAACAAAATAAATAATCTAATGTTTAGAAATGGCAGAGAAATTATAAATAATTATTAGTGCTTTTTTAAAGATCTTTTGCTTGCTTTATTTGTGTGCAGGAGTATGTAAGAAGAGTAATTTTTTACGGCAAAAAGGAAAAGCTTGCTTAACAAACGCGCTCAAAGACTAAAAAGGCACTTTTGGTTATTTCTCACTAACTTTTCCATTCAATGACTTGTTTTACTCCAATTGCTTTTTACCTTTGCAATTGTTGTGTGGCATGGCAGAAGCAAGAAAATTTTAATATTCCAACGATGACCCTAAGGTCTTCCCAAGTGATTAGGTACATAAAGCAGTAGGTTGCATGCTATATACAATTCTGCTAGAGACACAGTAGAAAGAGTGATGCCCATACACACCTTTAGTAATTTTCGTAAATTCAAATAATAACCTCCTTAAATTATTCATGATAACTTTCCTAAATTCAAGTAGTAACTTTATAATAAGAAATTTAAAATGTTTTTCATTTTTTATTCAAAGAATTATTATCTAAATTTAAAAAAATTATTACCGAACATATATGGGAGTGACTCCACCTAGCGCATCCTTAATTATATATATATATATATTGCAACACATTAAACAACAACACCAGTAAGATATGAAAGTGAAAGGAATGAATAGCGATATCAGGTCTTACATTGATGATGAGGTTAAATCCCTAGATTATATGACTTTTTAAAATATTCATATGTAGTTTTGTTCTAATTCTGAAATTTATAAAACCAAATATGTAAATGGACTTGGAATTCAGTGAATCGCACGCACCGTAAAATTTATTACAATTGTCTTTATCTTTCTTCCTTTCAAAGCGAAAGTAGGTTAAAAGGTCTCGACTGGCATACAGAGCCGAAGCACTACTGAGGACTTCTGTCTTTTATGTTTTAGTATCACAGCACAAGTTATTGAACTGAGCATCAGGATATAACATGAAATACTAGAAACCCTGTTCTCAAGTCAGATATATTTGTTTCATAGTATCTTACAGATATAGTTGTAATCGAAGAATATGTGTGTCTTCAATGAAACTGATTGGCCAATCCAATTTTATAGATTTCTGTTTGACATAACCAATCAGGGATTCTTCCATTTGATATGTATTAGTACTTCAGAACCCTTTACCCAGAGTCCCTCAAGACCTAAAGGAACCATGTTTCGGTGTCTGTATCTACCTGCTGCTGCTTAATTGATTTTTTTTCTTATAGCTTAGAGTCATTATGTTCTCTTGACTGCAGTGGTAAAATTACTGGGTTGTTCTGTATAAGATTAAACTAAGAACAATTTGACTATATTTACTATTAAACCATTTATTCGTCTTGAGAGTTTAAGAATAAAATAGATAAAAAAAAAAATAAATCTCAAAGAACACGGGTGATCCAATAATGAAAATTGACCACCTCTTAATAACATTGCAAGAAACGCAATACAATGAAAACAGAGGAATGAGTATTGTCTTCAAGGAAGGTGACACTGCAGGAAAAGTAAACTATAATACAAAGACACAAACCTCGTTTCTCTACATCCCTTCTATTTCAACTATTTCGTCTCTACCAGAAGAAACAGAAGCAATTTCAGATTTCTTGGACATTTCAAAATCTTCACCAAGTTCATGTCTCCCCCAAATGCTTCTCATTTTAGTGTACACTTGGAGCATGGTTGGCCTTTTGTCTAACAATGACCGACTGCAGTAACATGCAATCGTGAGAAGAGTACAGATTTCATCATCAAATCCTTTACCAATCAGAGATTTATCAATGGCCTCATGGAATCCAGAAGGGCTTCTTGACATGCTAGGAGTCCCAGTCACAATGGCAGAGACATCGTGATCAATCAAATAACCGGTCCTGGGGTTAAATCTCTTTCCAACAACCAGCTCAAGAAGCACAGTTCCAAAGTTGTAAACATCCATCTTTTCAAGACCAAACTCATTATTCGACCCGTTGTATATTTAAAAACTCTTGTCTAGATCATCGCCAATGTTTTGATTTATAAATATGGCGCCACCGAAATTGGATATTTTGGGCCCAAAGTCCTCGTCAATCAAAATGCACTCGGAGCACAAGCTGAAATGAACTATATGAAAGCTATGGTCGAGCCAGCACAACCCTCTGCTATGCCAAGGGCAATTCTGACTCTCACTGGCCAATTCAATGGCATATCACCATTTGTCATTGATAAAAAAATCTGAAATTCTTCCATTTGGCATGTATTGGTAAACCAGAATTCTTCCCTTTCGTTCAACTTCTTCTTCACAAAACCAAAGCAGAGGAACAATGTTTCTGCGTTTGTATCTTTCCAGAATCATTATTTCTGCTTGGAATTGTCTCTTAAGTAGCTGAGAATCATGTAATCTTTTAACTGCCACGAAACAACCGTTGGGATCCCTTGCCTTGTAGGTAATGCCTGTTGTTCCAAACCCAATAATACTTTCTGCATCAATGCAGTCATTGGCATCACAAAGTTCTTTCAAGGTCATTCTAGAATTTAAACCTTCATCTTCAGTAATCTATGGATGAAAAATGAAAACCAAAAGTAATAATGACAGCAATATAATTTGATACTAATAAAAAAATTTATCAATAATAAAAGCTCAGAAAATTTTTCTTGGTTACTGAATATCATGGTTTTAAAATTATTGGCTCTTAAGTGCAATATTGGTCTTGCCTTGGCCTCTTCAATCATAATTTTTTGCAATTTTACCGCATACCGGATGCTTTTCTTGTATTTATATGCAAGTTTAGTAATTGTAACGTAATCATGGAAATTAAGAATTATGATAAAAAATTTAGTACATCAATACATGTAGGGTCATATTTACTGTGGATCAGCAAGCAAATTAAAATACGTAATTTAATATAAATATTTTGTGCAAAAATATAAATATATGAGTAGTAATATGGAATACATGTAATTGTATGTGATACATTGTTAGAAACAAATTTCCAAGTACAACAAAAGGTTTTTGATAGTACTAATTTTATTTACTTGAACATTTTATCCTACCGTAAAATCATGGATTTAAATTTAATGCACTGTTAGTATAATCAGTTCTATATTATCTCGTACCTATGTATTGCCACATAAAATAATGATATGTTATCTTCTTGTTCACTATACTACAAAAAGTTTTATAGTAACATGAATTAAATTAAAACTCAAAAAATATTAATTAGGCAATGATTTTAACTATACTGTAAACTAGTCCGTGTGGGAGAGGGAGGAAAAACCTTCTGAAATCGTTTCTCTTGCAAATGTAAGTGCAGAAAACTTTGGTGCCTTTTCCGTGGCAAGTCTAGGTGCAATTTGTCGATCTGATTTTCTTCTCTCTGCTGCTCCTTCTCCCTTTTACTTCTGATGTAAGAATAATAAGGACCCACAGCTCGAAATGGTTTGCTCGTCCTGGCCTCCAATTGTGTCCACGGTACAAAATACCACATATATACAGCAATGACAGAAGCTGCTGAGAAAGCATAACCAGCAATGAGACCATCCCTGAATGATTGGTGGAACTGATCACAGGGTTTAAAAGGCCCCCCACACAGTCCACTGTTGTTCGATAGCTCTCCATGTTACCAACAACAACATCTGTAGAAAACACAGGCGCTGGCCCCCATAAAAGATTATTAGCAACACTGAATTTAGTAAGAAGATTGAGCTTGCCAAGTTCACGTGGAATATCACCAGTGAACTCATTGTTATTGAGTGCAAGGATATTCAAGCGAGTGAGATTGCCAATAGACGCTGGAATTTCACCAGAGAACTTATTGAAAGAGAGACTAAGGGTACCTAAGCCAATGAGATTGCCAAGAGATGCTGGAATTTCACTGGAGAATACGTTATTGGAGAGCTCAAGCTTGTAAAGATAAGGAAGCATACTAAATATATGGGAAGGAATATGTCCTGAAAGCCAGTTACTCGAAAGATCAAGTGTCTCCAACAAGGAGCAATTCGTGATCCCCTTACTACCAAGTTGAATGGAAAACAATTGATTATGATCATAGCAAATGACACCATCAAAATGATCACATTTATGACTTATTGATTAATTTTTGAAGTCCCATGTGTGTAATGAATCATAAGGATCCTCCAAAGAGTCCTTGATGGACTTCAAGCAGAGGATGTCACTCTCAAACTCGGCACTCAAGAAACTGATGAAAGAACAAAATAAAATGTGAAGTAGAACAGCACTGAACCTTCTTCGTTCGAAAGCTATTTTTTTTTTTTTTCAATTATTATCTAGTATTTACTTCAGTTGCTGAAGGGAAAATCAGCATTATATAATAACAAAAACATCATTGATCAATTTATAATGGCAAGCATGACGAAGTCTCCTGGTTGCTGCAGAGGTACTGTCAATGATTTCCACACTCCCTACCATTGACAGCTGACTGGCATTATCAATGTCATTAGTAATGGGAGATGGTTAAGTGCTGAAAAAGAAAAATTCCGGTAAAAGATTAGCTGTTGAAGCTGCTTTTCATTAAGCAAAATAAATAATCTAATGTTTAGAAATGGCAGACAAATTATAGATATTTATTAGTGCTCTTTCAAAGATCTTTTGCTTAATTTGTTTGAAGGAGTGTAAAAGAATTCTCTTTGAGGACAAAAGGAAAAGCTTGCCCAATAAATGCACACAAGACTAAAAAAGCAATTTTGGTTATTTCTTAGTAACTTCCCCATTCAATGACTTGTGTAACTCCGATTGCTTTCTAGCTTTGCAAAGCACAAAGCAACAGGTTGCAGATATCCATGCATATATTGGAGCATATTCAGTGACAACACCAATGAAATGGGATGTGAGAGTGTGAAGAATGAATTGTGGCATCAAATTTTGCATTGCTGGTCAGATTAAATCATAAAGTCATGACTTTTATTTATTTATTTTTTCATTCTGAAGTTTATATATATATATATATATATATATGTAAATGGACTTGGAATTACGTGAATTGCTCGCACTCTAAGATTAATTAAAATTGTCTTCATCATTTTTCTTTTCAAAGTGAAAGTAAGATAAATGGTTTCAACTGGCATACAGAGCCGAAGCACTAATGAGGACTTTTGTCTTTTGTCTTTCGTCTCTGTGTTAGTATCGCCCCACAAGTTTTTCAGCTGGGCAACGGGATCAAACATGAAATACTGGGAACTCTGTTCTCAAGTCAAAGACATTGATCGTAAATCCAAGACAGACAGCAAGCACAGTGCTTTCTGGATTATTTTCTAGATTAACAGGTGTGTCTTCAGTGAACCTGATTGGCCATTCCAATTTGAGAGGTTTTTGACATAACGAATTAGGAATACTTCCATTTGATATGTATTAGTACTTCAGAATCCCTTACCCATAGTCCCTCAAGGAACCATGTTTCTGTGTCTGAATCTGCCTACTATTGCTAAATTGGTTTCTCTTTTATAGCTTAGAATCATTATATTCTCTTGATCGTAATGGAGCAGTTACTGGCTAGTGATGGCTTGTACATCATCTCAATATTTCCCATCCGCATTGCATATTCCACACCAAAATTGTCAGTTGCGTTACATAGTACAACTCAAGCTCAATATTGGAATATTCTGTTGATTTGGGAAATCTGATTGGTTCTACGGTTACTACATTAGTTTAGGAAATTTTATTGCTTCCCAGCCTTGGAAAAATTTACTGAAGTTGTGTATTTAAAGCTGATGCTGGATTTTTGCTGAAGTTACACTATTTTTGCTTACTTGTTCATGTATATATTTGTCTCCAAGTCTTTTCTATTTACATTACAAATTTTTCTATGATTTCTTTTAGTCTTTTCCTTTTTAATTGTAATTCTTTATAAAATTTATAATTTGTTAGATAAAATTTATAATTTTTAGTAAAATCTTATACATAATTAAAGTATGATATTGTAAATTTTTTGTTCCAAACTTTGAAATATAAGCAATTTTACTTATAACTTAAAAATTGAGGAAATCATGAAAATTGTAAATAATGGGAAAAATTATTAAATTTAAACTTGATAAAAAACATTAAATTATAAAATTAAAACCAAGAAAATTGTAAATGATGAGAAGATATAATTTTAGAATTTAAATTAATGATAATATAATAATGTAAATAATGGGAAAAAATTAATAAAACTAAAATTTATAAAAAAATTATAAAATTATAAAATTACAACCAAGAAAATTATTAATAATAAGAATCCGTAATTCTAAAAATTAAAGTAATGAATATATAAAAATGTAAATAATGCAAAAAAAATTAATAAACTTAAACTTTATAAAATAACTTATAAGATTACAAAATTAAAACCAAGAAAATTGTTAATAACGGAAAGACATAATTTTAAAAATTAAAGTGACCAGAATATAAGATTCTAAATGAAGGGAAAATTTAATAAATATAAAATTTAAAAAATTATAAAATTAAAAGTAAAAGAATTGTAAATAATGGGATGTCATAATTTTAAAAATTAAAGTAATGAGAATATAAGAATGTAAATGATGAAAAAAGTTAATAAATCTAAATTTTGTAAAAAAAACTTATAAATTTTGAAATTAAAGCCAAGAAAAATATAAATAATGTGAAGACATAATTTTAAAAATTAAAATAATGGGAATATAAGAATGTAAATAAGGAAAAATAAAATATTCATTAATAAAAATTTAGAATAAATTTTAGTTAAAGTAATGAATAATATAAAATTATTATAAGTAAATTTCATGCAAAATATTCATTTAAGATTTAATTTGTATAATTTGTTGATATTTGTCATGGAACTAGCCATATGCCGAGGACATCTACTTGTACATCCTATAGTTTAGACCTAACTAATGGTTGTAGGGATGCTAGAAAATATTATCAAATGGAAAAAAAGTTATGTAAAAATATTATCAAGAAAGATAATATTTGAATACTTCTACATACTCATAACATTAGCAATCAAAAAACTTAATGTGAATCTCATAACTTTAAGGAAAAATATAGATAACTAAATATTTAGAGATAGCTACATAATGAAAAACAATGAACAGTAATAATGATTATCTTCATAATATCTTCAAAGCAGTTAACAAGCAATTTTATTTTTAAGGTCATTGTTAGTTAACCTTCATAATGAAAAAAATGAACAGTAATAATGATTACATTTATAATATCCTCAAAGCAGTTACTCACTTCCATATTATGACAATTAATTTTATTTTTAAGGCCATCATTAGCTAACCTTCGTAGAAATATATACTATTTCTTGCTACTAACACTTCCTAAGTGTTTAAATAGGAAATTGGCTATTCTAATAACATAGACTTATTTCTGTTTGGCATAGCAAGCCCTTCAAAGGATTTAAAATTTATGATTTATTATTATATATAATTTTATTAATAAATATATTATTATATATTATTCATCATTTTACTTTATATATTTTATTTTTTATTTCATTTAGTATCATAATTAAATTAAAAATATTACTTAATATGGGAGTAATACTTACAATTATTATAGGTAAAGCAAAAATAGAATTAACTAAAGATTTAAGCATTTACAAAAGGAAAAAAATATTAACTACACTAATAAGAAGAGTCATCAATACAAGGGTGCTTGTCACGTCACATGTGGAAGTAGCTCACTAACCCTGCTCTGATAATAATATCATCAATATAATGTGCATTAACTGTATAATTGCAACTTATTAGCAATTATTTCCGGTAACAATATCATTAGTGTATGCCTGTATTGATGATAATTGTCGTCAATATAAAATGTTTTTTTTTTTTTGGTAGCGTGTGATAAATTAGGGTAGGAATTAATTGAGAACAACCATTAACTTGCACCAATTTCTACACCATTGTATTATTATTTATAGGATAAATTCCTCACAAAATCTCCTATTTGAATTTCAAATATCAATTATAAAGATTATGTCTATAAAATTTCATAAATATAACTCAACACTCCATCAATATATTATAAAATTAACCTATATTATATCTTCTTAAGCATGAGAAAAAGGTTAGATGTTTGATTATATATTTATTCTCATTGAATTTATTTTTTGTAAATTTAATAAGCAAGATTAATGCTAAAATTAGTTATAATCTAACTGTTGGGGTAATAATAAAATTCATTTTAAAAAATTATACAATGATATGTAGAAGTTTTGACATGTAATTTATTGCCAATTAAATTGGTTGCGTGTAAAACAGTAACATTATTATAAAAGCACATGAAGCTCCCAAGTTTTACAATATCTAATAAGAAAATAAATTCTAGTCAATTAAAAAATTGTCTTATTTTTTTAAAAAATAACTTCACATTTTGAAAAATGAAATTCATTTTTCTTCTTTTTCTTGTTATTCAGTACATCCATCCTCCAACCTAAACTTTTTGCCTTTTTATCATATTACACAATCACGATCATAAGCAGAATTTATTTTTATTTATTAAATATTTTCATGATAGATGCTCTATTTTTATTTTTATAAAATCTATTTTTATTAATTAAAATTCAAGTGCACATTTTCATGCAATATTTATTAAAATATTCTCCTTTTATTTCTCATGATAGATTCTTTATTATATAATATTTCGCAATGATTAATTAAATTAACTGTATAAATCTATATATAAAATTTTGTAATGCCTTTAATATATATTTTATTATTCGAGATCAATTCTTATTAAATTATTGGGCATCAAGAATAATAAAAATTTTATAAAATTTTTTTAAAAAGTACGTAAATTATAATAATTTAAAAGTAAATAATTTTGATTTACTTCAAATACTTTTTAAATAAATAATTTTGATTTATTTTAAATAGAATTAATTTTTCTTTATGCACTAAACACTAAAAAATGTATTTTCTTTATGCACCAAATAATAGAAAATTAATTCATTTTTCATAAATATATATTTTTTTAAATTATTTTATAAAAATTTCATTTTTCTCTAAATCAAACTGACCCTAAAATTTCAAGGCATTTGTATTCTGTGAATCTTAAAGAGGAAGAGAATGAAAGGTCACAAAATGGTTAGGAAATTGGTTAAATAAGAAACTCTACGGGCTTACCTACCATAACTCAAGTAAATTAAAGGTTTACACTCAATTGTTAAATATATTAGTACGCTAAACATTTTTAGTTTATAAAAAATGATCACATGACTAGATCAAAAAATAATAGCTTTAAAGCCATATTCAGCCTATTTTAAAAAATAAAAAAATTCAAGTAATGGCAGTCAAGTGAAAATATTCAAATATTCTCTTACTTTGATAGCATTAATTATAATCAATTTAATTTATGAAAAAATTATTTTGAAAATGATTATTGGGTTGAAAACAAATTTTAAATAAATGTGATATATAATCTATAAAATTTGATTAAATCTATGTAGCTAATGATATTAAATCATGGCAGTAATTGCATTATTTACTAATCAAGACCTTTTATGGTTATAAAATATCACAAACCATATGTGCTTAGTCACTAATATAATAGTATAGTATGAAAGATAATATCAAAATTATGATCAAATCATACTCATTTTAATGTCAATCCTTAGTAATTTCTCATTTAAGAATGATGATTTCTCAAATGAACTCAAGACCCTCATCAATCTATCTATTATTATATTATTAAAATAGGATTTGGCTATTGTTATATGATGACCTATAGTAATTAGTTCATGCCATGTGATATTATATAGTGAAATATATTTTCATTTTTTTAATTATACAATATTAAAAAGTAAATGTTAATTAAA
Source organism: Sindora glabra (assembly GCA_020226215.1). Classification (NCBI taxonomy): domain Eukaryota; kingdom Viridiplantae; phylum Streptophyta; class Magnoliopsida; order Fabales; family Fabaceae; genus Sindora; species Sindora glabra. The sequence goes on along the minus strand of CM035225.1, from coordinate 19,265,247 downwards.
TATTGATTAATTAATTTAAATTTGAACCTTTAAGAGTCAAACCCATAACCTCTAAAACAAGAGGTTTCATGAACCAATACCACTAAACCAATTACTTGAATGATTATTTTATTCTCTAATTTAATATGATTAATATGATCAATTATTTGAATTGCAATTTTGCAACTTCTAACTATAATAAATAATATATATTATTTATTAAATTTAAATAGATGATTATTTTATATAATAACATTATAATTGTCAATTAATAATAAACAATAATTTTAATTTTAATGTTAGTTGAAATAATAAAAATTCACTTTTGATCTTATTCTAATAAATAAATATAGAATAAAATAACATTTAAATTTAAAATAATATTTAATTTTAAATGATTTATGCATAATTCTTTTAAGGAAAGAAAATTATCTAATAATTTTTAACTTTTTTTATGAAAGTCATTTATTAAAATAGATAATATAAATATTATTAAATATAATTGAAAAATATTAGTTAATTATCAATATTATAGTTGATATTTGATTCATTAGAAATTTATTGCTTTTTATACTATTAATGAATAAGAAGATAACATGTTAGGAAGAATGTTTTGCCACTAATAGTGAATTCAATTCAAATCTTAGGATTGTCAATGAATATAATAGTATTAATTTATAAAATTTGTATTCATTATATAAAATTCATATATTTTATATTGATCGCCAATGCATAATAAAAAAAATAATATCATCTTATTTTTAGTTACTATGTAATAAATTAATTAAGGAATAAAATTAATGTAATTAAATACAATTATAATAAATAAGTATACATGTGTAAATATGAATATCAAGAAGAAATTAAGGATCATACTTGTAATAGTACATGTGGATCCAAAATATAAATTTTTGCATATAAATTTGTGATTGTACTCCTAATATCAAATTTTATCTAGTGATTAATATGTATTTCCTTCTTAAATTTACATAAATATAAATCTACTATTATTAACACTAAAGGAAAGATGGATTTATTGCACCAATTGTTGAATTATAATGTTAATTTCTATAATTTGAAATTAGCTGCATTTTTAAATAGAAGATTAATAAATCAATCAATTTAAGACACAAAATAATTAAAGAAAAATAAGCAATGTGAAAAGAGATAAAGATAGATAAACTCAATTATCATTGTTCTTTAAAATTTTTATTCTTATTTTATGTTTAGTTTAAGGTTTTTATAAATACATGCATTTCATTCTAAGAAAAAAATAAAAAATATGTTGCTTTCAAAAAATTATTTTTCTAAACCAAATTCCCTATTGACATGTTTACAAAGGTAAAAATATTATATTTATTAAATTTTAATTTTTTTTAGTTTACACATGTCTTCATCTTTTTCTTTAAAGTTTCTATGATAATTGCTAAATTCATTATATTTATATTTATATTTAATCTGTGATAATATAAATTTTTATAATATCAATCAAACTAATAAACAAAGATAAAATAAAGAATAAGTGTAGACTTAAATTTCATCTTCTTATTACATAATATTATAGAGGTAATAAAAAATTAATTTTATTTTCATAGTGATTACATAATAATCATAATATATAATTTTTTTCAATCTTAATTTTATAATAAATTAAATACTAATTCATTGATAACATATATATTATCAATGAATTAGTATTTAATTTATTATAAAATTAAGATTAAAAAAATTATATATATATGTATATATATAATATTTTTTATAGAAAATATGCTCCAATAAATGAAACTTAATCTTAGATAAATTACTTTGGAATTGAGATTAATATAAAAAATGATAATAGTAACCTATTCTAATAAAATATTGAGACTAGTAAATATTAGTTTGTTAGATTATTAGATTATTCCATCAATTTTATAATAATAATAATAATAAATAAATAAATAAATAAATGGAACCAATCGATTTATGAATGCTATATAAATAAGATGGAGATGGCCATAATATGATACAGTAATACACTGATATATCATTAAATTTGTATTGATTTGCAATTATGTAACGTGTCAAATTTAATTTTTTTTTAAAAAATAAATCTAATGTATAACAAGATTTGGGAAGTATACATTATTGTATTAAATAATAGTAACAAATAATAAATAATAAATAATAAATTTATTATATATTTATATATTAAAATAATAATTTTGGTATATCAAAATTATGCTTTAATATATGATATTAAAATTAAATATATGAGTAATATTAAATAATTTTTAATATTAAAATTAATAAATTTATATATTTAATATTTTTAATATATATTATATAAGTTTAGTAAAATAAATAATTACATTAAAATTTTAAAATATTTAATATTAAATTAATAACTTTATATATTTAATATTATTAATATACATTATACAAAGTTATTAAAATAAATAATTATATTAAAATTAAAAAATTAATAAAAAATAATTACACAAAGTAATTATTATAACTAAACATATATAAAATAATTACTATAACTAAGTAAATATATTCATTAAAGTAATAAATTATTATTAATACAGTAAAATAGTAATATTTTCACACACACACACACACATATGTGTGTGTGTGTGTATGTGTGTGTGTGTGTGTGTGATGAATTTAATTAACAAAAATATTTGTATACATTTTGATTAACACTGAATTTTTTTAATCTATGTTCTATTATTTTTAATCATTCTTCCAATTAGAGGTTTTTCCATATTAAAAATTATTATGCTTTGATTTATTTTTATACTATTTTAATTATATCCATTAATAATAATAATAATAATAAATTTTTAAATGATGATGATGTTATTAATAATAATAGTATTAATAATCAATTTTAATTAGCTAATAATATGAAATTAATAATAAACAAATAAATGATGTACTAACATGATAAAAATTGACTTGGGACTAAAACTAGAACTGCTATTAGTATTATAGCAACCAAATCTGATCCAACTTAATGAAAAAATAGCTCAACCTGATACTGATTCGATGTATAATTTTTATCTATTATGTTAGTTTGGTAGGATTGGATTACCCCATTTTAACAACTCTATTTTGAGCCCTTTACTTTAGATCTTTGCAATTGTTTGATAGCAAAAAAAAAAAGCACAAATATTTTTAATATTCCAAAAATGTCCACAATGATTATAAACAGAATTTTATTTGCAAAATTTTTTCACATTTTAAAGAATATTTAAAAAAAAGTGAAATTCTCATATTTAATTCAAATTTTAAAAAAATTCTTAGAAATGTAAATATTTCTAAAAATATTTTTAACTTAATATTTATTTAAAATATTTTCATAATGGGAGGTAAATATCATATATTCTTATGATTTAAAAATGTTTACTTAGTGTAAAAAGACTATTTTACCCACCCATCACTTACCACAATCAATCACCACTTACACGACATGATTACTATTCGTTGCGATCACCATCCATTTTTTATAACTATTTTTCATCATCACCTACCATTAATGACTATTATTTACTATTACACATCGCTAATAATTACTGTTTACCATCATTTATTATTAATAATCATCATCAACCATCATTTATTGTCGATAATGATTATTAGCTACTAGCTACCAGCTACTATTAATGATCATTGTTCATAATTATCTATCATCAATAACTACTATCTATTATTAATGACCACAACCAATTAGTATCCATCATTAGTGGCCATTGCCAATCAACATTTTTCATTAGTCACCACTCATTCCAAGTAACAATTACCAGCTATTATCCATCTTTAGTGACTATTATCAATTATCATCCACTATCGATGAATATCATCTACCACCATTACTACCATAACCTTTCATTGATGGCCACTGTTAACTATTACATATTGCCAATAACTACTTAATTTTTAAACAAAAATACTTTTTGTAATTAAAAAATATTTTTAAAGATATTCAAAATAATTAAAATATAATATTATAATATTTTTAAGAATATTTTTAATTGAATTAAACATAAAAATGTCATATTCTTATAAACTAAATTATCGGGAATCACACTTTTGAGAATGTTTGATCCGCAAACCAAACACCATTATAAGGTCTTTTGAAAATATTTAGGATACTTAGGTACATAACAAATAGGCAACATTTAAATCCAAGGAATACTTTATGGAAAGATTGTATTACATTTTCTTTTAATACCAAGATAGTATAGATTGCCCTGCTTTAAAATCAAGGTATGTTATTTTTTTTTTTTGACAACTTTACAATATTACCTATAGATTGATTAATCCATTAAAATTATAATAGTGAGATTTAAGTTAACCTAAAATATGGATAATCAAGGAGAATAATGCACATTATTACATCAGCAAGGGTCAAAATTGTATTATTATATTCAAACTTGCTAAGCTGGAAGTATTATCATGCCTAAGAAGTCTCTAATTTAATTTTACATCTTTTTCCATTTTTCTTTTTTTTTTTTGGTTATACCACTCCAGGCACAGTTGGTGACTTGTAATCGAAAGAATGCTCAGCTTTTCGGTTATCCATGAACCATTGAAAATAGTACAAAAGTCATTGTTCACTCATTTGGACAATACAATCATGCAAGTTTGCAGCCACGTTAACATCTTGAATTGTACGATTATATATTAATATTATGGTGTTAAATACATTTATTTTATTATGTATAAAATGTCATTAAATTGTTTATATATCACAAGTTGATATCACGCCCCAACATAGACATATGACTGGTATAAGAAATTATCCAAAGATAACCTCCTACAAGCCAAAAACCATACTTGAACTCTTACTTACAAATATGCTCATTTGAAATAGAATTTAACAATTAGTGATTACCATCAATTTTTTTTAAAGAAATATAATATAATGCTTTATTCAAAATATAAAAAAATACTTTTATAAATCTACAAAAAATTTGACAAAACTCCTATTTTCCTATTACTAACTAGGGGTAAGTACAATAGAAATAGGGCCATATGCCCTATCATTAACTTGTGAATTCAAACAGCCACCCAAAATATACTCAATACCATTCATATGACAACATTACTTAAATGGACTCAAACCACCACATAAACTTATACATCTTAATTTAACTGCCAACTATTTACCTAATTCATGTCTTCAATCTTCAGCAAGATAATAAGGAGCTTTGAAAAATACAATAATTTAGAAAAATGTAGTGAGTTTCTAAGGAAACTCAATGAGTGAATAATTTACTTTAAAATTATAATTATCAAAAACACAAGTGGAAACTAATTTAGTCATCGGTTTGAAACAAGATTATAATTTAAATTCCATCATCAACATTAAAATTCATTTCAATTTCAATAGTATAGTCATACTAATGCAAAATACCAAAAGTATTTCAATCACTTCGTTATACGGTATGTCATAAAAGTGATTAACTTAAATATTTAAACAAAATATGATAAAATAATTTAATAACTACAATATAAGTCATAAGATGAAAATAATTAAGGAAATTTTCAATATGAATTTAGATGCATTGGTGACTCTTTCTAGATAACCTATCAATACAATTTCAGGTGCTTTCTATGTTACCCATGGGGGTTCCAAACCCATGGGTATGTGGCTAAATTGGAGCCATTGGATGAGTGAAACCATTGACTTGGTCAACTCATCCAATGGCTCCAATTTAGCCACATACCCATGGGTTTGGAACCCCCATGGGTAACATAGAATCCCCCACAATTTCAATACTGCCATTCACATTGTCCCTCTAACAATTCAATCTCCCCTTATACCTCCGCCAATTCAATTTCATAATCAATTCAATTTTTAAGTGCACTTAGGGTGACGTAAAGAAATTCTCCCAAAGATCTATTTTTACAAATTCATGATAAATAAAAATGAAAATTCACAATTTGGTGTGAACAACATCTAATCACAAAATTCAATCTCTATCAAGATATATATATATATATATATATATATATATATATATATATATATATATATATATATATATATATAGGCTCATCTTTGAACATTTCAATCCAAGATTGCAAGCATTGTTCTTGTAAAACTCATTTCCATTATCAGTAACATATATAAATACTTATTAGAACAAAAAGTTTGAATTTCATCTTTAAAAAATTAATAAAAATTAAAATAGTTAAATTATAAATTTTAAGACAAAATATGTTTAAAAGGAAGTAAATTATCCACTCACCTTAGCTGATATTTTCAACATCAAATTTTTTAAGAAGTTGACTAAGCCACCATTTAGGTTCAATCTAAAATTATGGCTTTCGGTTGGAACATTGCTATTTCACTTTGGTTCTTTCTAATCTTTTCCTTCTTTTTTTTTTAACAAACTAAAATTGTTCGACCATGAGAATTGCAAATTTACATAAGTTGGGATTAGGGTTTGCAAGTCTTTAATTTAAGTTAAGTCAAAAATTCTAATATGTAAGGAAAAGATGAAGCAATGATGGTACCCACCTTCATTTGAGGAACAATTTTTGTACCTTAAATTGAGCTACCGACCTGGCCACTAGAGTAGTTCTCAAATAAGGGAGTACTGCCATCACAATAAGGCTTGCTGTTGTTGGCTATTTCAAGTAAATCTCACTAGTATCAAACACACAGGGAGGACTAGTGCACAATTGGAGCTATAGTTTGGGCAGTGTGATGGCCAATTGCAATGAAAATAGAAGCTTGGTTCTCTGGTTGTGATTGTTAAAACAAAAAGGAAAGAAAGTGAGGAAGATTGCCTTTTTGGTTAAGCTGCCTAAACCCTAAATCAAAGAGCACCAAATGGTGCATTTCAACTAAACAATAAAAATGAAGCTAAAAAAAAAGAAAATTATTGCCATTATAAAGTGATGTGGATTTGATGGTTTTAGTGGGTCCCATCAAGTAAAACATAAAGAAAGAAGTAAATTGGCTAGTGTTCATGTACATAAAGGGGGAGAAGATATTTGAATTAAATAAAAAAATAAATTAAACCAAAGGAAAAAAAATAGCATATAACTTATGCTTTATAAAATAGAAAGTAAAAAAGACTAAGATGGTAAATAGTAAATTAAGTGTAAGTCAAATATATGATTTTATGGCAAGAATAATTGCACAAATACATAACTCAATTTCAATTGCAAAATTCCAATTTTAAGGCTTTAAACAATTCACAATTGCTTTGAAAACATTCACACAAAATTTTAATATAAATCAAATAAATTAGTTGTGAACAGTTGGAAAGGGTAGTACTTTAGAATTTAATAAAAGTAAATACTAAATTAATTTCCAAATTAATCCTTACAAAAATTATAAAAGTAATTTAGCCATTGCTTTAACACACTTTTATTCTTCAAAAATTAAATTTTAAAATCTAACTATTCCTTACTTGTTTCAAAAGAATTTATACCTAAATTGCTATAAATCAACCGAATTTGTTATTAGTTGATAAAATATGTAACACTTTCTTCTTCTTCTTCTTTGAATGAAAATGCCAAATAAATTAGCAAATTATTAAATCAATCATTGAAAAAAATTTAATCATTTCAAAACACGTTGGACATTTTATAGGTGACTTAAAATAAAGAAATATATATGAGGAAGGTCATAGAAGAATTCATTTACCAATAACGAGCATTACAGTTGATTTAAAATTTTCATTATTAATTATATTTTTCATACAATAACAATAAAGATGTTCTATTATAGGACCTTCACTATACAAGTTTAAAATGTAAAGGTTTTTACATAATTAGTAAATAAGAATATATTAAGTCCTTAAAAAATTATAATTTTTTTTTACCAATAGTAAGAATATTTTAATAATTCTTATTAATATAATAATATGTGGGCAGATAATAATATGAAATTGATTTACACTAATGGTGGATTAAATTAAACCCTTATTATATTACCTAAACCCTTAATTAGTAGATCATATCTAATGACATTATTGTTCCTAATTATTGAAATAACATGACGGACCAAATAATGATTGAAAGCTCATGTTCATGTATAATATTAAATACACACCAAACATAAATCTCTTAATGGGTTTACTTTGCCTTGCACAAAAAGACATAAGAGAACTTATTTTCCTTTTTAAATTTGAGATATGCTCGAATGTATATTTTATAAAAGAAAATTCACACAACACACGCCGGCGAGATCGCATATATAAGTGAGAATTTATGTTTACAATGCAAAGAGGGACCTCACCACCTCTTTCACAAAAGCGTCACATGAAAGCTGAATATATACAGGTGTACGAGGGGATAAGCCTCCACTGTAAAAGAGGTCTCACGTGTTTCTTTACATGAAACTTTGTTTAATTATTAAAATCATATCAAAGAACTCCCAAGTCTGTTAAGATGACATTGGTTATAAGTTGGCATTACAAATTTACTATTTAAAAAAGAAAAAAAAGGTCATCTTACTATTAAAGAACTAAAGTTCAATGCATTTTCCTCACTATAGTTCTCAGTTGCTTTGCAGCTTTCATAGTTCAATGAAGCTCATTATTGGAGACAAACTTTCCTGTTTTGAGATCTATGCATCCCACAATTAACTAGACATAAAATAGAATTTGAATTTTTCAATAATTTTACGACTTTTAAATTTGATAAACAGAGACCTTATCATAACAAGCCAAGAAACACAATGCAATGAAACAGAGGAATAAGTGTTTTCCTCAAGTAACATGTACATGACACAATGTGGGAAATGCCAACCACAATATATATACCCACAAACCTCATTTTCTACATACTTCCTATTTCAACTATTTCATCTCTACTAGCAGTAGCGAAGCAACTTCAGATCTCCTTCACTAAGCTCGTGCCTGTCCCTAATGTTGCTCATTTTAGTGTGCACTTCCAGCATTGTTGGCCTTTGGTCTAAAAATGGCTGAATGCAGTAACATGCAATTGTGAGAAGAGTACAGATTTCGTCATCAAATCCTTTACCACTGACAAATTAATCAATGGGGTCGTGGAAGCCCGAAGGGCTTCTTGACAGGCAAGTAGTGCCAGTCACAACAACAGAGCCATCATTGCAGATGAGAGAGCCGCTCCCCGGGTTAAATCTCTTTACAGATATTAGCGCAAGAAGCACAATTCCAAAGTAGTGAACATCCATTTTTTCAAAATCAAACTCATTATTGGACTGATTGCCTATGTAAAAACTCTTCTGTAGATCATTACCAATGTTCTGACTTGTGAATTTGGCTTCACCGAAATTTGATATTTTGGGCTCCAAGTTCTGATCAAGCAAGATGCACTCAGAACATATGCTGAAATGAACTATACGAAAGCTATGGCCTGAAAGCTCGTTGTCTGAAAGGTCCAGTGTCTCCAATGAAGAGCAATTCGCGATGCCCCAATGGAACTGACCCCTCAGCCTCCTCAAAGGAAGTTCAATCCGTTGCAACAGTTGATAATAGCCCCTGTCATAGCAGGTAACCCCACTAAAATATGCACATATATAACCCATTGACGAGTCATTGAGGTCTCAGGTTTGTAATGAATCAAAAGGGTCCTCCGAAGAGTCCTTGATGGAATTTAAGCAGGAGATATCACTCTCAGACCCAGAGCTCAAGAAACTGTAGAAAGAACACAGTAAGATGTGAAGCAGAACAGCGCTGAACCCTCTTTCTTCAGAAGCCATTGTTTTTCATTACCATCTAGTATGCAGTTCAGTTGCTGAAGGGAAAAGCCGCACAATATAACAACCTCATTGATCAATTATAACTGCAAGTATGACGAAGGCTCTTGGTTGCTGCTTACGTATCATAGGTGATTTCCACACTATCATTGACCGCTGACTGGCATTATCTGAACCATTAGTAAATGAAACATGATTACAGCTGAAAAGAAAAATTCCTGTAAAAGATTAGTTGCATGAAGCTGCTTTTCATTGAACAAAATAAATAATCTAATGTTTAGAAATGGCAGACAAATTACAAATAATTATTAGTGTTTTTTTAAAGACCTTTTGCTTGCTTCATTTGTGTGAAGGAGTATATAAGAAGAGTAATTTTTTACGATAAAAGGAAAAGATTGGTTAACAAACGCGCTTAAAGACTAAAAAAGCACTTTTGGTTATTTCTCACTAACGTTTCCATTCAGTGACTTGTTTTACTCCAATTGCTTTTTACCTTTGCAATTGTTGTGTAGCATAGCAGAAGCAAGAAAATTTTAATATTCCAACGGTGACACTAAGGTCTTCCCAAATGATTAGGTACATAAAGCAGTAGGTTGCATACATACATTCAATTCTGCTAGAGACACAATAGAGGGAGTGATGCCCATACAAACCTATTGTAATTTTCATAAATTCCAATAATAACCTTCTTAAATTGTCCATAGTAGCTTTCCTATATTCAAATAGTAACCTTTATAATGAGAATTTTAGAATGTTTCTCATTTTTCATTAAAAAAATTATAATCTAAATTTAAAAAAGTTATTACCGAACATATATGGGAGTGACTCCACCTGGCGTATCCTTATTTTTTTTATATACATATATAAATATATACATATTGCAGCACATTAAATGACTGCACAAGTAAGATATGAAAGTGAAATGAATGAATAATGTATCAGATCTTGCATTGATGATGAGGTTAACTCATAAGATTATATGACTTTTTTAAATGTTTGTATGACTTGTAGTTTTGTTCTAATTCCAAAATTTATAAAACCAAATATGTAATGGACTTGGAATTCAATGAATTGTGCGCACCGTAAAACCTATTACAATTGTCTTTATCTTTCTTCTTTTCAAAGCGAAAGTAGGATAAAAGGTCTCGACTGGCATACAGAGCCGAAGCACTACTGAGGACTTCTGTAGTATCACAGCACAAGTTTTTGAACTGAGCAACAGGATCAAACATGAAATACTAGAAACCCTGTTCTCAAGTCATATATTTGTTTCATGGGATCTTGCAGATATTGTTGTAACCGGAGAATATGTGTGTCCTCAATGAAACTGATTGGCCATTCCAATTTTATAGACTTTTGTTTGACATAACCAATCAGGAATTCTTCCATTTGATATGTATTAATACTTCAGAATCCTTTACCCAGAGTCCCTCAAGGAACCTAAAGGAACCATGTTTCGGTGTCTGTATCAACCTGCTGCTGCTTAATTGGTTTTTTTTCTTATAGCTTAGAGTCATTATGTTCTCTTGACTGCAGTGGAACAATTACTGGGCTCTTCTGTAAAAGATTAATCTAATAACAATTTGACTATATTTACTCTTAAACCATTTATTTGTCTTGAGAGTTTAAGAATAAAATAGATAAAAAAAATCAAAAATGTCTGTTAGACTTTTGAGATTTTCCTTTGATATTCAAATTAGTTTATATGTTTTGTTAAGCTAATTAATTTGGTTGCTGAATGTATTTTTAATATGGCTGAATACTATGTTTTTGTTATAGCACATTTTAGGTGAAAAAGTTGTTCAAATAGCCATGCCTAAGTATAGTTTCAAGCATGGGCTATTGTCTGTCATTGTACTAGTTTTCTGCATATATATAAGGCAGAAATATGAATGAAATGTAAGCTTTTGCTGCAGTGCTTCCTCCCCTACGTTTTTGTTCTGGTTTTCTTTGTGTTTTCTCTGTTTTTCTGGTTTAACAACAATCTCAAACTATTCGAGTGATCCAATAATGAAAATTGACAACCTGTTGATAACATTGCAACAAACACAATACAATGAAAACAGAGGAATAAGTATTGTCTTCAAGGAACATGACACTGCGGGAAAAGCAAACTATAATACATAGACACAAAACTCGTTCTCCACATGCCTTCTATTTCAACTATTTCGTCTCCACCAGAAGAAGCAAAAGCAACTTCAGATTTCTTGGACACTTCAAAATCTTCACCGAGTTCATGTCTCCCCCAATTGCATCTCATTTTAGTGTACACTTGGAGCATGGTTGACCTTTTGTCTAACAATGACTGACTGCAGTAACATACAAACGTGAGAAGAGTACGGATTTCATCATCAAATCCTTTACCAATCAGAGATTTATCAATGGCCTCATGGAATCCAGAAGGGCTTCTTGACAAGCTAGTAGTGCCAGTCACAACAGCAGAGCCATCGTGACCAATGAAAGAACCGGTCCTGGGGTTAAATCTCTTTCCAGCAACCAGCTCAAGAAGCACAGTTCCAAAGTTGTAAACATCCATCTTTTCAAAACCAAACTCATTGTTGGACCCGTTGTATATATAAGAACTCTTATCTAGATCATTACCAATGTTTGATTCATGAATATGGCGTCACCAAAATTGGATATTTTGGGCTCAAAGTCCTCGTCAAGCAAAATGCACTCGGAGCACAAGTTGTAATGAACTACGTGAAAGCTATGGTGGAGCCAGCACAAGCCTCTTGCTATGCCAAGTGCAATTCTGACTCTCACTGGCCAATTCAATGGCATACCACCATTTGTCATTGATAATAAATCTGAAAGTCTTCCATTTGGCATGTATTGGTAAACCAGAATTCTTCCCTTTCGTTCAACTTGTTCTTCACAAAACCAAAGCAGAGGAACAATGTTTCGGTGTTTGTACCTCTCCAGAATCATCATTTCTGCTTGGAATGGTCTCGTATTTAGTTGAGAGTCGTATGATCTTTTAACTGCCACCAAACAACCGTTGGGACCTCTTGCCTTCTAGGTAATGCCTGTTGTTCCAAACCCAATAATACTTTCTGCACCAAAGCAGTCATTGGCATCACAAAGTTCTTTGAAGGTCATTCTAGAATTTAAACCTTCATCTTCAGTAATCTGCGGGTGAAAAATGAAAACCAAAAGTGGTCTTCATAATGACAGTAATATAATTTAATGCTAATTAAAAAATTTATCAATAATAAAAGCTTAGAAAATTTTTCTTGGTTACTAAATATCATGGTTTTAAAATTTCTGGCTCGTAAGTGCAATATTGGTCTTGTCTTGGCCTTCCCAATCATAATTTTTTGCAATTTTATTGTATAGCGGCTGCTTTTATATGCAAGTTTAGTAATTGTAACGTAATCATAGAAATTTAGAATTATGATAAAAAATATAGTACATCAATACATGTAGGGTCATATTTACTGTCAATAAGCAAACAAATTAAAATTTGTAATTTAATACAAATATTTTGTGTAAAATATAAATGTATAAGTAGTATATGGAATACATGTAATAATACGTGATACATTGTTGGAAACAAATTTCTAAGAACAGCGAAAGGTTTTTGATAGTACTAAAGTTATTTACTTGAACATTTTATCCTACCACAGAATGATGGATTTAAATTTGATTCACTGTATCACATATCTGTGTATTAACACATCAATAAAATAATGATGTGTTATGTTCTTGTTCACTATAGTACAAAAAGTTTTATAGTAACAGTGAGTTAAATTAAAACTTTAAAAATATTAATATTAATTAGGCAATGATTTCAACAATACTTTAAACTAGTACGTGCGGGAGAGAGGAAAAAACATTCTGACATCGTTTCTCTTGCAAATGTAAGTGCAACAAACTTTGGTGCCTTTTCTGTGGCAAGTCTAGGTGCAGTTTGCCGATCTGATTTTCTTCTCTCTGCTGCTCCTTCTTCATTTTACTTCTGATGTAAGAATAATAAGGACCCACAGCTCGAAATGGTTTGCTCCTTCTCGCCTTCAATTGTGTCCACGGTACAAAATACCGCACGTACACAGCAATGACAGAAGTTGCCGAGAAAACATAACCAACAATGAGACCATCCCTGAATGATTGGTGGAACTGACCACAGGGTCTAAACCCCCCTCCCACAAAGTCCACTGTTGTTCAAATGGCTCTCCATGTTACCAACATCAACATCTGTTGAAAACACAGGCACTGGCCCCCATAAAAGATTGTTAGCAACACTAAATTTAGTGAGAAGATTGAGCTTGCCAAGTTCACGTGGAATTTCACTAGAGAACTTATTGTAAGAGAGATCAACAGTACCTAAGCCAATGAGATTGCCAATAGATGCTGGAATTTCACCAGAGAATACGTTATTGGAGAGCTCAAGCTTATAGACATAAGGAATATGTCCTGAAAGCCAGTTACTTGAAAGATCAAGTATCTCCAACGAGAAGCAATTCGTGATCCCCCGAGGGAACTGACCCTTCAACCCCTTACTGCCAAGTTGAATCGAAAACAGTTGATTATGGTTTAGCAAATGACACCATCAAAATGATCACATATACAACTTTTTTATTGATTTTTGAAGTCCCATGTGTGCAATGAATTACACGGATCCTCCAAAGAGTCCTTGATGGACTTTAAGCAGAGGATGGAACTCTCGTAGTCAGCACTCAAGAAACTGAAGAACAAACAAAATAAAATGTGAAGTAGAACAGCACTGAACCCTCTTCATTCGAAAGCCTTTTTTTTTTCATTATTATCTAGTATTTCCTTCAGTTGCTGAAGGGAAAATCAGCATTATATAATAACAAAAAAATCATTGATCAATTTATAATGGCAAGCATGACGAAGTCCCTTGGTTGCTACATAGGTACTGTCAATGATTTCCACACTCCCTACCATTGACAGCTGACTAGCATTATCAGAGTCATTAGTAATGGAAGAAGGTTAAGTGCTGAAAAAGAAAAATTCCGGTGAAAGATAAGTTGTTGGAGCTGCTTTTCATTAACCAAAATAAATAATCTAATGTATAGAAATGGCAGACAAATTATAGATATTTATTAGTGCTTTTTCAAAGATCTTTTGCTTAATTTGTTTGAAGGAGTATATAAGAATACTTTTTGACGACAAATGGAACAGCTTGCTCAATAAACACACTCAGAGGTTAAAAAAGCAATTTTGGTTATTTCTTAGTAACTTCCCCATTCAATGACTTGTGTAACTCCGATTGCTTTCCAGCTTTGCAATTGTTTAGGCACACAAAGCAATAGGTTGCATATATACATACATATATTGGAGCATATTCAGTGACAACATCAATGAAATGAGATACCTGAGTGAGAAGAATGAATTGTGGCATCAAATTTGGCATTGATGGTCAGATTAAACCATAAAGTCATGACCTTTATTTAATTATTTTTTCATTCTGAAATTTATAAAAATAAATATGTAAATGGACTTGGAATTACGTGAATTGCATGCACTCTGAGATTTATTAAATTTGTCTTCATCTTTCTTCTTTCCAAAGTGAAAGTAGGGTAAATGGTCTCAACTAGCATACAGGGCTGAAACACTAATGAGGACTTTTGTCCTTTGTCTCTGTGTTAGTATCGCCTCACAAGTTTTTCAGCTGGGCAACGAGATCAAACATGAAATACTGGAAACTCTGTTCTTAAGTCACAGACATTGATCTTAAATCCAAGACAGACTGTAAGCACAATGCTTCCTATATTATTTTCTAGATTAATAGGTGTGTCTTCAATGAATCTGATTGGCCATTCCAATTTGATAGGCTTTTGATATAACCAATCAGGAATTCTTCCATTTGATATGTATTAGTACTTCAGAATCCTTTACCCGGAGTCCCTCAAGGAACCATGTTTCTGTGTCTGTATCTACATGCAATTACTAAATTGGTTTCTCTTTTATAGCTTAGAATCATTATATTCTCTTGATTGTAATGGAACAATTACTGGCTAGTGTTGCCTTGTACATCATCTCAATATTTCCCATCCCCATGGCATATTCCACACCAAAATTGTCAGCTACATTACATAGTTCAACTGAAGCTCAATGTTGGAATATTCTGTTGATTTGGGAAATTTGATTGGTTCTACGGTTGTTACATTGGTTTAGGAAATTTTATTGGATAAAATACCATTTTAACGTTTTTTACGAAACTTATTTCCATTTTACCGTTCTTTCGAAACTTATTACCAAAATACGCACAGAGGGAGGAGGCGCCATTTGGGTTGGCACCATAAGGGGGGCGCCATCTAGGATGGCGCCTCTGGGAAAGTTTGAGGGCGCCATTCAAGGTGGCGCCCTCGGTCCTATTTTTTTGTAATTTTTTATTTTAAAAATAATTAATTTTGATATCATTTGAAAATAAAAATTTTAAAAATAAATAATATATGATTGTGACTCAAAATAAATTTTTGAAAATAAATTACTCATTTTATAATTATATTTGATGTTATATAAAAATATGTTAACTCCAGTTTGATATCTAATACATAAATTTATTATAGGAATTAAAAAAGAAAGTAGTTAATGATAATAATATAATGAATAAAAATAATAAATATTTAGTAAATAATTAAATATTATTTAAAAAATATAGGATAAGTAAAGAATAATTACGTAATTTATAATAATGTCTCTCAAAATTTAATCCAATGACACTTAATATTTATCAATTTTTGAAATTATAAACTTCCAACGTTTGGAATCATATTATTACAAGTAATTATTTAATATGTTATTACACATAAGTAAATTTATTGAATTATTCAATAATATTCTTTATATACGAAGTTAAAGATTGTTAAAAATGAAAAGAAATATAACGAAATAAATATGTTTTTCTTATTTTGTATTTATTCGAATAATATTCTTGTCACTTTGTATTTATATCAATAAAATTATTTTTATTTTGTGACAGAGTAAATGCAAACTGACGAGGTTGAAGATAGCTGAAAATTTAAAAAAATGTGATTATTTCGTTTCAATAATCTTTTCATTTGTAATGAAATCAAAATTGTAACATGTATTAGTTATTTTTTATTTTGTCACAATGATAAAATATTTTAGCAATGAGAGGGAAAAGTACCGATTAACTATTTTTTAAGAAACTATTATTTGTTTTATCGTTCTTTTGAAACATTTTATCGAAATAAGCACAAAAGATACACACAGCGATGGAGAGACGCCAAATGATGTGTAGAGATACGCTAGACGAAATGGCATCATTGGCGCTGAAGGGAAGGGACAACAGGCGATATGGCACATTTGGCCTATGGCACCCTCGCTCCTCATTTTTAAGTTAATTAGCCGGTGACCGTGTCGACTGTGAACCCAAGGGACTTGAATTTTTGTACTGTACATGGGCAGCATCCCCATCTACGTTGACAATTGTGCTACGTATTTTTATTCTTAAATGTTTGGTGAACTCGACTCATAACGTATTGAATAAACACAGCATTTAATGTCATTTACAAGGATGATGGTTATTTATCCTTCAAATATTATAATTAATATTATTAATTTTTTGATATTTAAATAAATAATGAGAAAAAAATTTAATTAAAAAATAAATATATATTTCACATTATGAATATAAAATTTATTAATTTAATTTAATATTATTTATTTATTTTCACATGGTAAATAAAAAAAAGAGTAGATAATTATAACAGTTGTGAAAGTATGATAATTAATAATGTTAGTTATTATATTTGGGAGATGTCTTTGTCATCATTTTTTAAAAAAAATTAAATATTGCAATGATTTTGAAGTTTATTATTATTTGTAATTGTTCCTACGCAAGCAATTAAAAATGTCGTAGTAATTAAAATCATCCTAAATGTTGATGTTTAGTAATAAAGTAGTAAAATCATCCTAAATGTTGATGTTTGGCAATAAAGTAGTAAGACAAATATACATAAATATACAATAAACATAGAAAAGAAAGCTAATGCCTACGTAAGTGATGTCCAGTCCCACATCCAGGATCGGTAATGTGGCGGTCGTATCTACTAACCCTCTGCGCAGGCTCGGGAGTCACGTCCCCGGTGTCTGTGTCTCCTCTACCTCTAGCTCCCGCTCTGCCTCTACCCCTGACTCCCGCTCTGCCTCCACCTCTACCTCTATCTATAAGCTCTGAGTCATCTGTCATCATGCCACCATGTGCTAATCCTTGATCCTGAGTATGCCAATCAAATACAGGACGATATGGCTGTGATGGACCAGCATCATCGAAAGGAAAGGCATAGAATGCAGATGAAACTCCTGGTATGTGTGAAAATGCTTGGAATGAGGATGGAACACCAGGAGGAAACTGGTACATCTGGGATGATGACGGCTCATATAGTGCAGTCGGGAACATGGTGGAGGATGAAGGATCATCAGGTGCAGTAGGGTACACATGAGACGAGGCAGTAACATCAAGCATCATCGTCATGGTCTCCTAGGCAGTCGAAGGTGGAATTTGCTGCACTGTCGAAGCGGACGGAACATCAGCCTGCGATGTATGTCGTGGAGCAGTGCGACGTCGTTGGCGAGAGCGAGGCTGATCATGGTCACCCTCCGCAGGGTCTGGGATATGATGGGCCTAAGGAGCTGGCTCCACATGTGAGTCAATAATCACATGATCAACCTCCTGAATGGCATGAAGGATGGACTCCGTCGCTAATCTAAGCGCATCGAAGGTGAACATAGCCTGGCCCTCAGGGGTAGTAAAGTCCTGTAGTGTGGAAACCTCATCTACCTGTGCAAATTTTGGACATTAAAGTTAGTTATAATACTAATGCATTTAAAGAAAATCAAATACAGAAAACTAGCACGCAATATTACCACAAGGTCTAGCGCTCCCCCAACAGGCGTAATACATCGCTTGGTAACCCGTCTGTACCATGTCATGTAATCGGATCGTGGTCCCAGAACTAGGCATGTCGTCGGCTCGGCGCTAACGCACAAGTCTCGCCGAATATCCCAGAGTGCAATATACAGCTGATGGCGAATGTACCACTCCTCATCATGCCGACCGGACAAGTGAAGGTAATGGACCTCCGCCACCTGCTTCGGTGGCTTTGGAATAGCCTGGCGTAGTCCAAACTGCCGCAAAAACCCTATCAGGCTGGTGCCACTCGATAATCTGAAAGTGAATAAGCAGCACCACTGCTGTCCACGTGTCACTCCCGTCAAAGCAGTACTGAGGCAGTGATGCGGTGACCTCCTCAGTGTACGGGATCCAGGCGATCTGAAGTTGCAAATTTAGGTTGTCATTTAAATACGATAATGGAATGGACAAAGCCCTGAAATAAAGACATCCATTATCCTCTACATACCTGGTCAAGTCGAAGACGGTCCAGCACGTATCTGTAATGGGGTAGGCTGTGTGCCGAACTATCCTGGAACGTCTTCTGATAGTGCCACCTGTGAAGTACAATAACAAAGTTAAATAATTTCGTAGTAAACTTAATTATAAGTGAGAGTTGAAAAATTTTCTAACCTGCGTGCTAAGGGGCCAGTCCCTACATCCCCCTCTGGTATGTCTAAAGCAGCTATCGCGGGGGCGATAGTGGGAAATCTATCCCATGCCCAGAGCTGCAGTAGTAGGCAACACCCTCCTATCTCCCTATAATCTGGCGCGGTGGCCTTGCAAAGCTCTCTGTACAGATAGGCCAAGCAGGCAGATCCCCAACTGTACGTCCTAGCCTCGTGTAAGTGTCCAATCAAGGGTAAGTGCATGAGGTGGACATATGTGCCAGAATGGTCTGGAAATAACGTCCCACCAATGAGACGTAAAATGTAAGCCCGGGCGAATCTCTGCACTGTCACCTCATCCGCATCATCTGGAAGATGAGTGAAATGTCTCTCCAACTAACTCATCCTCAATCGCCCCCTCTGATAACATTCTTATCCATCGGTAACTGGAATCCCAAATACTCCTCTATCAGGCCTGCCTATCTCCACACAGTGGGCCCCGTCACTACTCGATCGTCAATGGATAGGCCGAGCTGAAAAGCAACATCCTACAGGATAATAGTCGTCTCTCCCTACGGCATGTGAAAGGTGTGTGTCTCCGACCTCCACCTCTCTACAAAAGCACTGATCAGCTGATGGTCGATCGGCACAAACTCGCACATCGCCAAGCCGTAAAAGCCAACCTCTCGTAAAAAGGGGACAATCAACTCTGGCGGCTGCTGGTGATGGTAGTGATGAGCTCGTCGAATCCTGAGCACACGGTCAGGCTGCAGAAGAAAAAAATTAACCAATTATCACGTCTTACAATTCAGAAATGGTTTATACTCGGATTAATTCAGATCTAACTATATCCATACATGGCCTGCCTAAATAGATTGGGATATGTGTGAGGCCTGAGCCGTCAGCAGTGAAAGATCCTGTGGTCTTGGATCAACGCGTCAGGATGTGGATGCCATCTGCCATGATAAACATTGCATTAGAATGAAATTTAAACACACACTAACTTAACAGACTTATACAATTTAAGTGCAAATAATATATCTTAAATTTAAATTATAATATATGTAAATAATGTCATAAATTATAACTAATTAAATATTGAATATTATGAAATGCAAAATGAAATGGGTGCCAAGTGAAATGACGCCTCCTAGCCCTTTTCCTCTCGATAGGCTAGGTACAGCAAAGGCACTATGTTGAAAGGCGCCTTCAACACACATGTGGCGCCTTGCGTACTTTAGTAAATACTTTCGAAACCGCGGTAAAGCAGGAAAAAGTTTATAAAATATTCGTATTTTGGTATTTTAACCAATTTGTATACACTTGGACGATTAACTAATAGTTAGTTCACATTACTAGTAATGGGGTAACATATATATACATGTTGACGTGCAATTTTACAACCATAAAAAAAAATACAGTGTGCGACCGTTACACTTATGATATTGGTTAACATACTTTGCAACATAAATGCGAAAGAAAATAATAAAAATCAAGGTGAAGAAAGGCCTTCCTCCCCATGTAGCAGTGGGCAGCGCCTACGATTATGTCCTTCCATCTTACAATGACCGCATTTTTGCTTTACACCACTCTCTTGAGGCCAATCCATCTCATTTCTGATCTGGGTCGACTTTGGTCGTCCCCTTGCACGTAATCTTCCATAATTTGGAACTAGGACAGGGAATGGTGGTAGGTTATTCCATTGTGACCACTCCCCGATAGGCCACCACTCAGATTTGTAGCAATTGAGTAGTGTGTCAAGCCTGTATACAACATCGACATATGGTTCCCATGATATGTTGATTGAGGCACAAGCAGCAATAATATGAGCGCAAGGATACCTATATGCTTGGAATTGTCCACATTCACACTGCCCTTTGTCTAATAATACTTGGACGACCTTTCCACATGACCCCTTAGCCATATCAAGGCCCTCCACCACCTCAAACCTAGTCCCTTGTCTATTATAAGCACGAACGTGGTCAGAAGAAGCACGTGACTGGATAGTCGCAAGCTCCTGTCTGAATCTGCTTGCGTATGTGTGACCTTGTTGTAGTTCAGCATGTGCTTCTTTTGCCCTTTCCACAAAGTACTTGACACATCTATAGTATGTTTGTTGAACAAGGCTTGTGATTGGTAGCTTCCTTAATCCTTTGAAGAGGCCATTGATGCACTCTACAATGTTAGTCGTCATATGACCATATCTTTTTCCTTCATCATAAGCAAGCGTCCACTTCTCCATCGGAATAGCGGTCAACTTCTTATGGATCTCCTCGTTGACTTTGCTAAAGTTGTCCAATCTTTCCATGGCCTTTTCCTAACTGGGCTCATATACTGAATAGAAGGAGACAAATAGGTTAACCGGGTTGAACTACCAGATAAACAAATTTATAGATGAAAGGTTCAACAAATAAATTATGCTATAACGCATACCAATCTTAAGGACAGCTTTCCTCACATTCTCATCCCTGCACTTCTTGCGAACGTTGCTGGCAATATGTCTGATACAGTACCGGTGAAAAGCATGAGGGGGCTGCCATCCTAGGCCTTCAGTGGCCACAACGTCTTTGATAGCTTGGTGCCGATCTGATATCAAGTATATTCCTTGCTTGTTCGTAACATTTACCCGCAATAATGCCAAAAATTAACTCCAGTTTTCATAGTTCTCCCTATCAACAATGGCAAAGGCAAGCGGAACGGGACATTTGTTACCGTCCTGGGTCGTAACAATTAATAGCACGCCCCTAAACTTGCCATACAGATGCGTTCCATCAACTTGTATGAAATGCTTGCAGTAGGGAAATGCGGCAATGCATGGCTTGAAAGCCCAGAAAACTCGGTTGAAAACATGTTTCTGTGGATCAACACGGTTGTCAACTGTGACGAATTCTTGTGACTCCAACTTGAACAGCGCTTGGTCACAGTAGCCTAAAATGTCCAACCATTTAGGAAGCACTTCATACGATTTATCCCAATCACCGTACACCTTCACAATTGCCTTTTGTTTTGCCTTCCATGCTTTTCTGTATGAAATCTTATACCAATACATGCCTTCCACCCTCTCTTGTATAAGCAAGATTGGAACATCTTGCTTAACTTCTTGCTTAACTTTAATCATCTCGAGTATTAAGGAACTGATATACTCGGAGTCAAGAGACTTGTGATCCTGTGTCAAACTGGCATTGACACATGTGTGAGGCCCTGAAAATCTAGTTATTGTCCAAGTGTTACAATTCTTCAGCTTGGTCGCTCTGAGGTGGAAATTGCATTGGTCCCCGTAATTATCACACTTCACGCTTAATCTTCTGGTATCCGACTCCTCCACATAATAACTGTGGTGCCTTCTGATGTGGTAATGCTTGGTTGCAGCAATTAAAGCCTCCTTGCAATTGAACTTTTGCCCAACCTGTAAGTCCTCCATGTCGTAATCATAGCTTGGTTTCATTATTTTCAGAAATTCATTAGGATTCTGCATGGCATCCTAATCAATGTGAGAGAAGACAGCAGCTTGAGGGACACCACATGATGTCTGTGCAACATTGTCACTCTTCACCTGCCACGTTGCAACACTGTCTCCATGTGCAGTGGCGCGTTCCTCGTCATCAGTGTCACGATCATCATCGCTACTGCAAGACACCTCATCATCCTCAAAACCAGACTCAAGATGAGCATCCATCAATATAGGACCAGCGGATTCTTCCTCTACGACCGGTAAGGCACTTGTTGAACCCATCATGGTATGTGATATATTTCGCGGGAAAACACCGGCAACTGATGAGTCCAATGCAGGAGTATAACTATCAGAAATGTGGAACTCGATTCCACCCGTGTACGGAAGCCCTTCCCGCACCATTGAACAACTAGTGCTAACATTAGCCATTGGAACCATAGGTGATCTAGTTGTTGGAACTCTTTCTTATGAACCTAGGTTGACCGCGTGCAGTTTAGATATGATCACCTCCGCGTACAACTCTATTGCTGTCATCGTCGGATGC
This sequence comes from Sindora glabra, assembly GCA_020226215.1. Classification (NCBI taxonomy): domain Eukaryota; kingdom Viridiplantae; phylum Streptophyta; class Magnoliopsida; order Fabales; family Fabaceae; genus Sindora; species Sindora glabra. The sequence goes on along the minus strand of CM035225.1, from coordinate 19,242,087 downwards.
TGTTCATAGCTTGCTATGGCATATGCCAAGTCTTCATCGTCGTCCAATTCATATGCCATGTATTGAGCCTCTGTTTGATGCTGTGGAAACCTATAAACAATTTTCCCCACAGCTTGATCTTCGTGAAGTTTCAGTCGGGCATGAATTCTCTCCCGCAAAACATCCATAGTGCTGCATCCTCTTAACTTCAATGCCTTTGGGGGAGGTCCATCGTACATTACCCCTATTGATCCCTCAATAATTGTACCATTTGAATATATAAAAGCAATTAAAATTTTCTTCATCTTCTTACTTTTAGCTGCAAAATACTCACTGCACCCCCACAACTGATAGATAGTCTCATATACAAATTTTGTTCTCATAAACGAGTACACTAATATTTACTACTATAATTAAAAATGAACGGAATGTATTACTATTTTGCAAGGTATTCTATCAATATTACGTAATAATAGGATTATTTTTTCGGCCAAGCAAATGTTATTTCTTTTCCAAAACTAATATAATATTTGGCTATATAATCTTATTTATGGTTTAGTTTAGCTCTTTCAATTATCACTTATCTTGGTTATTTTGCTCAAATTATACTAATTAACTAAGTTTACATTTTTAATACGCTATATTTTTTATATTTACGGCTTTTTTCTCCGTTCACACCTACTACCAAATAGCAACCAAAATTATGTACACATTATTATTTGAATTTTTTAATATAATACAACCATGAATTCTTTTTTACATTCACTAACTTTGTCTAATACTTATTTTGCAATACCTCCATAAATATTTTAATGCTTCCTGGATAAACCTATGTAACCTAAAATTTTTTCAAGTACGTTTATTTTTCTTGCATTTATTATATCTACTATTTAAACACAAAAAAGTTCAAATTTTCAATAACAACATCCTATTTTTTTAAGGTTCTTGGTTACATTCACATATCCTAGAATTTTTTTTTAGTACCTCTCTTATACTATATTAAGATTTTACATTAAAAAATCCTTTAAATATAACTTTCACCTAAGTCCTAAGACCTATATTAGGACACCTTTCTTTATTTTGTTTGTTGTTCTTTTAATAACACAATCTATCACAGTACATATAAATTCCTACAAAATTTTTATAAATCATAACTTCACATCTTAAATCATAATTCCACATCATAAATCATAACAATCAATATAAAATAAAAAAATTTTAATTATTTATATCATAACATTCTAAACAAATTCTTCTACTAATATAAAAAATATTTTCATCATGACTAATAAAAATTATAATATAAGCATAAAATTTATAAAAATACTAACTGAAAAGTATTCGGAGAAGCAAACAGAAAAAAGCCTCTGCATGAAAGAAAAATATGTTAGATAATTTAATAACTTTAATCTCTAAGTAAAAGTTATTAGATATTATTGTATAAAAAAATGATGCAAAAATCACGGTAAATTAAATATATTTTGTAAAATAATATATTAAACCAATAAAAATAACAATATACATAAAATTTTACTGATGTATATTCAATTTAAAATATAGTGTTTGAACTTTTATATCAAGAAAATATTAATAAATTTTAAAAGATAATTAATTCTTATTCTTAACAACTTTTATTAAAACTATAATATATAGTTAGTTATTTCAATTAGCATTTTTCATAACATGAATTTTTTAAAAAAATATATTTAATCATTAAAAATAATTTTATGTCAAAAATATGAAATTATATTATATTAATATTATTCAATATATTGCATTTCAACTTTTAATAGAATGATTGAAGAAATAAAGAAGAAAAAATTCAGCAACGTACATGAAATGAAGAATAAATTATGTACAAACTATAAACCCTTTAAGAACTCTTATTTGATGTATTTTAAATTTAAAATATAATATTTAAAAACTATCATCAACAAGAATTTAAAAAAATTTATATAAATAATATTTAATTTAATCACTAACTTTTTTTCTATAAAATATAATATGAAATTAATTATTTTTGTTAATAAAATTTATATTAAAGCTTCAATTTACTTAAAATATTGTAATAAATTAAAAAATATAATTAATGATTGTAATAAAATATTGTTAATAACATGTTAATTTTTCTAAAAAATAAAATATGTTAAATCTTCAATTTTTCCTAAATCCTAGATCATCATTTCACATTATAAATCATAATAATGAACATAAAATAAAAATTATAATATAAATATAAAAAATATACAAATACTACTCAGTAAAAAATATAAATTATCACAGATCATATAAATTTATATAAATTTCTTCTAAATCCTAAATTATCATTTTCGATCATAAATCAAAATAATCAACATGAAATGCATAATATACATACAGAAATTATAAAAATACTAACTAGTAAAAATTATAAACTATCACATATCACATAAATTTGTATAAATCTTTTCTAAATCCTAGATCATCATTTCACATCATAAATTATAATAATCAACATAAAATAAATATTATAATATAAATATAAAAATTATCAAAATATTAACAACTAAAAATTATAAATTATCACAGATTATATAAATTTGTATAAATTTTTTTTAAATCCTAGATTATCATTTCATATCATAAATCATAATAATTAATTTAAAAAAATAAAAATATAAATACATAAATTATAAAAATACTAACCAAGAAAAAGTTGAAAGAAGATCAGATCTGCTCCAAAGATGAAAATGCCTCCGAATAAAATGCACAAAGGAAAGAACAGTTGATGATTGCTGAATGAAAAATATAAACTACTGAGAATGAGAGAAATTACGGAGAGTGGCTGCAAGATTTACGAAGAAAGAAGAGAAGAACAGCGGAACAGCGGCTTGGGAGGGTTTCTGAGATGGAGTGCAGAGGGAGGGGCAAGGGGTATTTAAAGAGGTGGGGAGGCACCATTTCATTAGGCGCCTCCCATTCAAATTTCAAAAAAGGCGCCCCTAGAGGGCGCCACTTTGAATGGTGCCTCCATGGTGGGGGCGCCATTTCAAATGGTGCCTCCAAGGGTGCCTTGGGCGGGAGGACACCACTTTGAATGGCGCCTCCCAGCCCTCTGAACGCCATTTGGAATGGCGCCCTGCGTATTCCAGTAATTAGTTTCGCAACTACAGTAAAACGATAAATTATTTGTAAAATAAACGTAATCCGGTATTTTATCCAATTTTATTACCTACCAGCCTTTTAAAAATTTACTGAAGTTGTATATTTGCTACTGTGTCAGTATATTTGCTAAAGCTGATGTTGGATTTTTGCTGAAGTTACACTATTTTTGCTTACTCGTTCATGTATATTTTTGTCTCTAAGTCTTTTCAATTTACATTATAGAAAATATTTTTTTTATGATTTTGTTATTCTTTTCCTATTTAATTGTAATTCTTTATAAAATTTATAATTTGTTAAATGAAATTTATAATTTTCTTTATAAAATCTATATATAATTGAAGAATTACAATTATATTTTCAAAATTTTCTTTATAATTTTCTTTATAAAATCTTATATATAATCTCATATTTTTTATTCTAAACTTTCAAATATAAACAATTATACTTAAAACATAAAAATTTGAAGAAATTATGAAAATTATAAATAATAGGAAAATAAAAAAATCAAAACTTGATAAAAAAACATAAAATTATAAAATTAAAACTAAGAAAATTGTAAATGATGAGAAGATATAATTTAAAAAAATTAAAGTAATGATAATATAAGAATGTAAATAATGGGAAAATTAATAAATCTAAAATTTATAAAAAAATTATAAAATTATAAAGTTAAGAGCAAGAAAATTATAAATAATAAGAAGGCATAATTTTAAAAAAATTAAAGCAATGAAAATATAAAAATGTAAATAATGGGAATAAAATTAATAAATTTTAAACTTTATAAAATAACTTATAAAATTATAAAATTAAAAATTAAGAAAATTATAAATAATGGAAAGACATAATTTTAAAAATTAAAGTAACAAGCATATAAGAATGTAAATAATGGAAAAAATTAATAAATCTAAATTTTAAAAAAAATATAAAATCATAAAATTAAAACCAAAAAAATTGTAAATAATGGAAATTCATAATTTTAAATATTAAAGCAAGGAGAATATAAGAATGTAAATAATGGAAAAAATTAATAAATCTAAATTTTATAAAAAAAACTTATAAATTATAAAATTAAGACCAAGAAAATTATAAATAATTAGAAGACATAATTTTAAAAATTAAAGTAATGAGAATATAAAAATATAAATAAGAAAAATGAAATATTCATTAATAGAGATTTAGTGTAAATTTTAGTTAAAGTAATAAATACATAGGATTGAGAACTGTCGAGATGACTAGCGTCGACAATCCCCACCAAAGTATCACCTCAGAAGAAGAAGCTGATCAATTAAGGAGAAGCACCAAGAAAGTTAAAAGAAGCCTTTCGAATTTCAATGGAAGTGAGTTAGGGCTGCGCAAATACGATGATCTCGTTTTGGAACCCGATTTAGATAGCCAAGAACATCCCCCACTTTCATACAAACAGATGCTCATAAGCGCGAACAATTGGATTGCAGATGACATTCCCAATGATGAATCGAGAGATAAAGATGTAATGTCAAATAATTAGGATTTCTCTGATAAGGAAAATTCTAATGAGATTTAGGTAATTGATGAAATACTGAATGATAATACTATTATGCCTATATTGAAATTGTCAGAGGAGGAGATGAGGATTAGAAAGCCCTGGAAAAACTCACTAATAATTAAACTTCTAGAGAGGAAAGTGGGATTCAGATTCCTGGAAAGGAAGTTAATCCACTTGTGGAAAGGTTCAGGCGTGTTCAATCTATTGGATTTAGGATATAAGTATTATCTTGTAAAATTCACTAGTGTGGAGGACAGAAAATATGCAATGACAAGAAGGCTATGGATGATTCTGGATCACTATCTCACTGTTTAGGACTGGACTCCTAATTTTGACCTAACTATTGTAAAGATCCAATCAGTGGCTGTTTGGGTTAGATTCCCAGAGCTTGCAATGGAATATTATGATCGGAAATGTCTAAAAACTCTAGGAAATAGGATTGGAAAGACTATAAAGGTAGATTTGACAATTGAGGAATAAACAAGAGGCAAATATGCTCGAGTTTGTGTCTCCATTGATCTAAACAAACCTCTAATTCCTTAATTCAAGATAGGTAATATAGAAATCAAAGTAGAATATAAAGGCATGCATCTAATTTGCTTTAATTGGGGTACCTATAGGCATTATGTAAAAGGTTGCCCACGGAAAGGAGTGTCTGCTGAATCTACTTTGAAACCATAGGAGGGAGGCCAACACAAATCAAATATAGTGTAATAGGTAGATAATATCAATGAGAAACACATGGAGTTCAATATACCTACTATGGAATATGGTGATTGGATGGTGGTACACAAAGCTAGAAGAACCAGGAAAACTAAATCTAAGGAATTTGTAACTGTAGACAAAGGAGGTCCAAATGGGGAAAGGAAAACTAACATGCCGACAAGATCCAGATTTAGGATGTCGATAAGATCCAGATTTAAGATGCTGGCTAATCCCATCTTTGCCACGGATGAAACTGCAGAAAAGAAACCCCAACCCCATATCTCTAATGTCCAATCCAAGATAGTAACCAATAATCATTCCAGGAATAAGAATGATAGTGCAAGTAAATCAAACTCATACCAAGAAAAGGGAGTTACCATTCAGAAAAAGTCACGATAGGAGGGAAGGATGAACCAAGGTATTATAATGCACAACAGCATTCAAAGAAGGAAACATACTACTAAGGAGACTAAAAAAGTTAATTCCGGCCAAACATCAATGAAGGTTCTTACTAGAAACAACACTGCTCTATTAATAGATATAACAAATAAGTTGTCCTCTCTAATGCAGATTGACTAACCTAAGCAAAACCCTCATCCACCAGACTCTTTGAACATTCCACAACAGAACAAGCCTCCTAATTTAAATGATAACATAGCCATGGAACCTGAAACTCCAAATATGGATAACTCTGGAAATAATGTAAATTTCGAAAAGACTGAGATGCAACTACAAGATAATGCGGATGGAAAAGCTGACCACATGATTGTAGTTTAACCAGCCTCTATTATGACTCAGAAAATAATGGCCTGGAATTGCAAGGGAGTTAGCAGTAAGTTATTTATGTCCTATTGTAAGGAGATGGTTGCTACTCACAGGCCGACCATTATAGCACTAATGGAAACTAAGGTGGATGTATCTAGAGCTCCACTGATTTTTCAAAAGCTTAATTTTAATCAGTTTCACACTATTAATGGTAGGGGAAGATCAGGAGGTGTCTGGGTAGGATGGAATGACTATGATATTAAAGTTGTTTTGCTTATAGAGAATTTCCAATTTATGCACCTAAGAGTAGAAAGTTCTAGCTTTGTCTCTTAGCTATTGACAATAGTTTATATGAATCCGAGGAATGAACGGAAATTAGAGTATAGACAAAAACTACATGAGCTAGCTAGTACTATTTCAGATCCATGGCTTATAATGGGAGATTTCAACGACATTACTAACCTTAGGGAAAAAAAAGGAGGAGCTCCTATTAATCAATCACATTGTTAACTTTTTGCACAATGGATAGATAATTGTGGCTTAATTGACCTTGGGTGGGAAGGTTCCAAATTTACATGGCATGGACCTTTAAGAAATGATTACAATAGAGTCTTTGAAAAACTGGACAGAAGTTTGAGTAATATGGAGTGGAGAATGAATCATAGTGAGGCTATTGTTAAAATTTTGCCTCGATTCTACTCTAACCACTATCCTCTACTGGTGGATTTTGGAGGAGGAAGAACTAAAAATAGAGAAAGATCATTTAGATTCGAAGCTGCGTGGTTACGCCACCCTTCTTTCAAGGATCTCATTCTGAATAACTAGAATAACAAAGCTTCAATGGACATTAATATTTCCAATTTAATTACTCCACTGAAGATCTGGAATCACACAATGTTCAGCAATATCAGAAGGAGGAAAAATAATACTTTGGCCCAAATTAAAGGCATTCAAATAGCTATAGAGAGAAGGTGGAATCCATATCTAGACAACCTTGAAAAAACCTTGCAACAACAATTCCAAGAAATCTTAATGCAAGAAGAAATCTTATGGCATCAGAAAGCTCGAACTATATGGATTCAAAATGGCGATAAAAATACCAAATTTTATCACTCGAAGACCATTATATGAAGACGAAAAAATAGAGTTACAATGCTCAGAGACCATAATGGGAATTGGCAAGATAATTAAGAGGAGTTGGTCAACATGGTTGTAGGCTTCTTCAAAAATTTATTCCAAATAGAGGATGTGGTAAATATACCGATTCAAACAAGTTTGAAATTTAAGCAGATTCAGGAAACAAGGAAAAAATGTCTTCAAAGACCAATTTCTTTTTGTGAAGTCAAAAGAGCTATCTTCAACATGGGAGCCACTAAAGCTCCTAGATATGATGGTTTTTTAGCAATATTTTTTCAAGCTAACTGGCACATAATGGGGAAGGATCTCTTTAAGCTGGTGCAAGGTATTTTTGAAAAGATATTCAATATAGCAAACATTAATCAAACTCTGATCACCCTCATTCGCAAACAGGACCGTCTAGAGTTTGTTAGCCAACTCCGCCCTCTATCCCTATGTAATGTTACTTATAAATGTGTAATTAAAGTTATTGTGAATAGACTAAGACCTCTGTTACCTCCCTTAATCTCTCTGTATTAATCAAGCTTCATTCCTGGTAGAAATATCCAGGATAACATTATAATTACAAGCGAAATGATTCATTCTATGAAAATGAAAAAAGGAAGAGTTAGCTATATGGCGATTAAAATAGACTTGGAAAAAGCTTATGATAGATTAAAATGGGAGTTCATCTCGGATGTTCTAATAGAAATAGATCTTCCTAATGATCTTCAAAAAGTAATTATGCAATTTATCTCTTCATCATCCATGAACATTCTCTGGAATGGAGCTAAATCTAAAGACTTCCATCCAACAAGGGTATTAAACAAGGTGACCCAATCTCTCCCTACTTATTTATGTTGTGTATGGATAAACTATCACATGTTATAACAAAAAAGGTTAATTGTGGTAACTGGAGACCTATCAAAGCAAAGAGGAATGACCCCAAAATATCTCACCTTATGTTTGCTAATGATCTCATCCTCTTTGCCGAGGCTTCCTTGGATCAGATCTAATGCATTAACAAATGTCTTGAGAAATTTTGTACTGCCTCTGGCCAAAGAGTGAATGCTATGAAGTCAAAAATTCTATTCTCCAAAAATGTTAGAGATTCCTTAAAAGAGTGCATCTCCAACAACTGTGGTTTCTCCCCCATAATAAAGTTAAGCAAATATTTGGGAATTACCCTGGTGTCCCAAAGAAGCAGCAGAAGTCAATTTGGAAACTTATTAGCAAAAATTCGCTAAAAACTGGCTAGTTAGTAGACAAAAAGTTTATCATTGGCAAGAAGATTAACACTAGCAAATTTAATTATCTCAGCAATGCCTGTATATAACATGCAGGTGGAAAGAATCCTAAAAGGAGTGTGTAAGTCGATTGAAAGAATTCAGTGCAATTTCATTTGGGGCCATAATGAAAATACACGTAGAGTCCATATGGTAAAATAGAGCAATGTTTGTCAACCGAAGAGTACAGGTGGCCTGGGATTAAGGAATTTGGGAACTTTTAATAGTGCATGGCTCATGAAAATATGCTATAAAGTGTGCATCAACATTAAAGATCTATGGGTACAAGTTTTAAAAGGAAAATATAGTGATAGACAATCTTGGCTACTGACCGTTCAAAGCTCTAATCGAGATTCCATTTTCTGGAGAGATATCACTAAACTCTAGGGCACTACCAAATAGTTGATGCGATGGAAGATTCGGGATGGTAATTCAATTAACTTTTGGCTGGATGACTGGCTTAATCTAGGAGATCCACTTTGTCATTTCTCCACCTCTCTGATTGATATGGATAACCTTTAGGTTAAAGTCAGTGAGATGGTTTCTTCCGATAATGACTGGGATTAGAACAAACTCCAGCACTTCTTCCAATTGATATCCTCTACAAAATGATGCCAATTTATCTACCTCAAGCTTCAATAGGGATTGATTGATTAGTTTGGTTTGAGAACCATGGCTCTTTCTTAATTGCTAGTGCATATCGGGCTCTGTCAAAAACATCTTGGGAGGCTGAAGATGTAGTTTGGAGAAACCTCTGGCGACTTAAAGTTCCCTAAAGAATAAAAACATTCTTATGGCAGGTTCTCCATAATAGATTGCTGACAAACACAAGAATAGCTAAATGGGGTCATGGGTCTAAATATTGTAGACATTATCCCCGACATGAGGAATCTATCCTTCACGTCCTTCGAGACTATTAACTAGCTGTTGAAATTTGGAAAAATCTGGTTCCAAACCATCTTATTAACATCTTTATGTCCTTGGATCAAAACACATGGGTGTGGATCAATCTATATCAAAATTAAGAGTTTAGAGCTGGATTAAATTGGGCAAAAACTTGGGCTATATCCACTTGACACATATAGAAATGGAGAAATAATGAGATACATGAGGCAAATTTCTTGAGACCTCAAAATGCTACAAAGTATATTTTAAGAGCAATTGATGAAGTGAGCATCGTTTTATCAAAGAAATACTCGGAAAGAATGCATTCCTCAGAAATTCAGGTGTGTTAGGGACCTCATCTAGATAATTGGGTGAAATTAAATGTAGATAGAGCCTATAATTATAAAGACAAGAGATCTTCATATGGAGGTATTGTTAGAGGCTCAACTGGTAGGTGGTTATTTGGGTGTACCAAACCTCTAGGAAAATGTAACTCCTTTGAAGCAAAATGTTGGGGTTTAATATGTGGTCTTCAAGGAGCATGGAACAAAGGATACAAGAAAATACAAGTGGAGAGCGATTCCAAGGCTTTACTAGATGGTTTAAATAAACAAGGAGATCTCAAACACTACTTAATCACTGTTATTAAGGAGCTCTTTAATAAAGATTAGGCAGTAGAAGTATCACACATTTTTAGAGAAGGGAATCAATATGCAGATGGGATGGCTAGATATGGAATCAATCTTACTCCAAGGTTACATGTGTTTGACCATTCTCCTAGTCAAGTAGCTCATTTAATTCTTTCTAATGTAATGAAGGACCCTATGACCCATTCTATTAGATTTCCTTAGTTTCCTTTGCTTTGGGCTTTAGCCTCGTTTATTCACTAAAAATAAATAAATACGATAAAATTATTATAAGTAAATTTTATGCAAAATACTTATTTTAAATTTAATTTATATGATTTGTTGATATTTATAAAAGAACTTGCCATGCATCAAAGACATCCACTAGTACATCCTTGGGGTTTAGATCTAATTAATGGTTGTAGGGATACTAGGAATGTTATCAAGAGAGAAAAATTATATAGAAATATTATCAAAAGAGATAATATTTAAACACTTTTACCAACTTATAACATAAGCAATTAAAAAGCTTAATATAAATCTCACAACTTAAAAAAAAAGGTATAGATAACTAAGTATTTAGAAGTAGCTACATAATGAAGGAAATGAACAGTGATGATAATTATCTTCATGGTATCTTCAAAGAAGTTACTTTTATGTCCATAGCAACCAATTTTATTTTTAAGGTCATTATCAACTACCTTAAATAGAAATATTTATTCTTTCTTGCTATTAGTACTTTCTAAGTATAATAAGAAAATTGGCTATCTTAATAATATAAACTTTTCTCAATTTCTCATAGCAAGCCCTTTAAAGAGTTTAAGGTTTAAGATTTATTATTATATATAATTTTATTAATGAATATATTATTCTATATTATTCATCATTTTACTTTTTATATATTTTTTTTATTTTATTTAATATCATAATTAAATTAATAATATTAATTAAAATCGAAATAATGCTTATTATTATAGCTAAACAAAAGTAGAATTAACTAAACTTTGAGCATTTACAAAAGAAAAAATTATTGGCTACACTAACAACAAGAGTCGTCAATGTAAAGGTGTTTGCCATGTCACATTTGGAAGCAGCCCACTAACCCTACTCTAATGATAATATTCTCAATATAGCGTACATTGACTTTATAACTACAACGTATTAGCAATGATTTTTTTTCTTCTTCAATAACAATGTCATTAATGTATATTTGTACTAACGACAACTATTATCGATATAGAACATTTTTCCTATAACGTGTAATAAATCAGGGTGGGAATTAATCAAGAACAACCCTTAACTTGAACCAATTTCTACACAATTGTATTACTATTTATGGGATAAATTCCTCACAAAATCTACAGCTTAAATTTCAAATATTTATATCTATAAAATTTCGTAAATATGATTTAGTACTCCATCAATATATTATAAAATTAATATATATTATTTTTTTAAACATAAGCAAAAGGTTAAATTTTGATTATACATTTATTTTTAGTGGATTTTTTTTTGTAAACTTAATAAGCAAGATTAATACTAGAATTAGTTATAATCTAACTGATGGGGTAATAATAAAATTCATTTAAAAAAAATTACACAATGATATATACAAGCTCTAACCTGTAATTTGTTACCAATTGAGTTTGTTGTGTGCAAAGTAGTTACATCATTTGTCAATTATAAATGCATATGAAGTGTTCTGATTCCACATGGTTAGCATCTCAATTCATATGCTCTTTCAAGTTGCAAAGAAGATAATTTCCGATCATTATTTTATATGTAATGTTTATCAATAAAAGTGAAAATCAATAATTAAAAAGAGTTGGTTTGCATTTAATTAAACCTATTTTTAATCACAACCAATTGTATATTACTTTATCCAAAATTATGAGTAAGGAAGGATTAAAAATCTTGATAAGGAAAATCTAAATTTAATTGTGATCACTAATGTGGTATTTAAAGAATTCTCCCAAAATCTTTGATATGTGGTGAGTTGTTATGAACTTTCCTTCTTCTTTTTTCTTTTTACCTTCTACATTGAATGTATTTTTCACATACATTGTTTATTAAGTAAATATTTCATTTATATTCTACAATAGTGTCAATCATTATCTGTGATTAAATATGTAATTTATAAAAAAATAACTTATTTACTTTAATCCAAAGTTGGAAGCAAATACGGAATAAGAGGTTTTGGTCAACACAAAATTGTTGACAAGTAAACTATGATTAAAAAAATGTTCTATTATAAGAGTATGTCAGTAATCAATGAAAAAATTGTTAGATGTGAAGTTTCTATTATCTACTGTAATGCAATATAGAATTATATCTTTTTAATCCGATTTGTTCAATTTTTATATTTGCAAATTCTATTATTATCTTTATCGATTATTATATTTTGCGATCTGCAAAAAAAGTCATTGAACAAATCCAAATATTTTATTTTGGTGGTGAAGATGGTCAAATCTAAACCTGTCAAAATAAGCTAACCCAACCCAACCAGGCAAACCCAATGGGAAAAAATTATATATCGGACCAATCTCAGGCCGAGCTACTTTTTCATTAAGTTGGATTCAAATCGGATTACTACAATACCAGTATTAGTTACAATCCTAATCTTAGGTCGACATTTATCAAATGAGTTCGAGCGAATCTTTATAATCCATTATATTTCATTATTTACCATGTTAATTTTTTATTTATTATTAATTTTATATCATTAATTAATTAAAATCTATTATTATTTGTTAAATATAGTTATATATTATTATGACTTAAAATTTTATTATATATATATATTAATGAGTCATATATATTATATATAAAAATAAATATATATTATTAAATATATATTTAATAAAATCTATATTTTATTATTATCAAATAAGTTCCAATCCCAGTCCTAGTCCCAATCCTAGATTGACATTTATTAGATGAGTTTAGAAAAATTTTTATAATTCGTTATATTTTATTATTATTATCATATTAATTTTTTATTTATTATTAATTAATTAAAATCTATTTTTTTTGTTAAATATAGTTATATATTATTATTATGACTTAAAATTTTATTATATATATATATATATATCAATGAGTCATATATATTATATATAATAAATATATATTTAATAAAATAAATATATATTATTAAGCTTTAATAAATGTGTGATTTTGTATTTAATAATATATACATTTAATAAAATAATTTGAATTTTATATTGAACAAGAATTTTATATTATATATTTATTTTATTTAATAAAATAAATATATATTATTATACATTATATATTTATATATAATAAAATAGATTTTATATTATATATTTATATATTTATTTTATATTATATAATAATTATATTTATTTATTTTAATTAATAAAATAAATATATATTATTAAATATATATTGATCAAGGCTAAAATATTATATAAAAATAAATATATTATATAAATATATAATATAAAATTTATTTTATTATATATAAATATATAATATATATTAATATATATTTATTTTATTTAATAACATAAATATATATTATTAAATATATATTGATCAATGCCAAAGTATCATATAATAATAAAAATAGATAATAATGTATTATATTATATATATAATATATTTAAAATTAATACCAAAATTATTTATTTAAAATTTTTAAATAATTCAAAAATTTAATATTAGAGTATTAATTTAAAATTTAATATAATTATTTATTTTTATAAATTTATATAATATATATTGATAATATTAAATATACAAATTTATTAATTTTAATATTAAAAATTATTTAATATTGCTCATATATATAATTTTAATATTATATATATTAAAATTTAATTTTAATATACTAAAATTATTATTTTAATATTTATATAAAAATTAAATATATAATAATAAATTAATTATTTATTATTTATTACTATTATCAAGTTAACAAATTAATCCAATAATCCGACGAATTAACACTTACCAGTTCCAATCTTTTACCAAGTCGGGCCATTGTTATTGTTTAGGGTACTAGTACCAGCCCCAGGGTAATCCGTTAAACCCAATCCATTTTTTATACTTCTAGTCAAATCCAAATCTCTTATTGTGGTTTGCACCATAGACACTCCCATAGTTGTTACATAGGTTCTTACAGATATAGTTGTAACAGATGAATAGGCGTGTCTTCGATGAAACTGAGTGACCAATCCAATTTGATAGGTTTTTGTTCGACACAACCAATCAGGAATTCTTCCATTTGATTTGTATTAGTATTTCAAAATCCTTTATCCAGAGTCCCTCAAAGAACCATGTTTCCGTGTCTGTATCTGCCTACTATTGGTAAATTGATGTCTTCTTAATGCCTTAGAATCATTATATTATCTTGACTGTAATGAAACAATTACGGGCTACTGTTGCCTTGTATATCATCCCAATATTTACCATCCCAATTGCATATTCCAAACTAAAATTGTTAGCTGCATTACACTAAGCTTAAGAGTAGAGCCAAATTTTCTAATTTTGAGATGGGAGCGCGGTAGTCCTGGAAAAGCTTCAACTAATAACAAGTTGAGTACATTTACTATTAAACCATTTATTTGTCTTCAGAGTTTAAAAATAAAAGAGGTTAAAAAAAATCACAAATCACAAATATCAAAGCATACAAGGGATCCAACAATGAAAATTCACAATTTCTTGATAACATGCCAAGAAACACGATACAATAAAACCAGGGGAGTAAGTGTTGTCTTCAAGGGACATGTCCCCAGGGAAAAACCAAACTATAATATATAGAGACACACCTTATTCGCTATGTGCTTTAAATTTCAACTATCTCATCCCTACTAATAGTAACAGAAGCAATTTCAGATTTCCTGGAAATTACAAAATCATCACAAAGTTCATGTCTTTCCCAAATGTTGCTCATTTTAGTGTACGCTTCCAGCATTGTTGGCCTTTGTTCTAAAAGTGGCTGAATGCAGTGACTTGCAATTGTGAGGAGAGTAAGTATTTCATCATCAAATCCTTCACCAATGTGGGATTTATCAATGGCCTCACGGAAGCCAGAAGGGCATCTTGACAGGCAAGTAGTGCCAATCACAACAACAGAGCCAGCATTGGAGACGAAAGAGTCAATCCTTAGGTTAAATCTCTTTCCAGATATCAGCTCAAGAAGCACAATTCCAAAGTTGTAAACATCCATCTTTTCAAAGCCAAACTCACAACTGGACCCATTGTCTATATAAAAGCTCGTCTCGATCATTACCAATATTTTGATTTATGAATTTGGCTTCACTGAAATTGGATATTTTGGGCTCCAGGTTCTGATCAAGCAAGATGCACTCTGAACATATGCTGAAATGAACTACATGCAGATTGTGATGGAGCCAGCATAAGCCTCTTGCTATGCCAAGTGCTGTTCTAACTCTCAGAGGCCAATTCAGTGTCAAATTGCCATTTCTCTTTGATAACCAATCAGAAAGTCTTCCATTTGGCATGTATTTGTACACCAGAAGCCTTTTCTTTTTCCTTCAATGTTTTCAACTCTTTCAGCGCAAAAGCCAAGAGGAACCATATTTCTGTGTCTGTATGTTCCCAAAATAATTATTTCTAATTCGAATTGTCTCTTAAACAGTTGTGAATCATAGGGTCTTTTAACTGCAACGAACCAACCATTGGGAAGTTTTGCCTTGTACATAATGCCAGTCGATCCCACCCCAATAACATTTTTCACACTAAAGAAGTCAGTGGCATCACTAAGCTCTGTGAAGCTCATTTTACAAGTCAACCCTTCAGTAATCTGTGGACACAAACCACAATTGAAAACCAATAATGACTTATCACTATATTGTGAGTTGTATATAGAGAGAGAGCATCTCTTTTCTTTTCTCCAGCAAGCCAACAAAGTGCCTATCTGATCAGCTTCCATTTCATTTTAGGGATGAACATATCACAATTGCACATTGAATAACAAGGGCAAAATTGAAATAAAAATCTTCATAGTTAGCACCATTATATGGGTACACAGATAAGATATGACACTTTGGTAATATATATAATAATGTGAGGAGTGGTATAGAAAGCACATGAACCCCATCCCCCCAGAAAAAAAAAAACAATTAAAACAATGATATTTAGTAGGCAAGGGCTTAGAAGTTTAAGGTGGGGAGAGTGCCTCTTGGCGTTGTTTCTCTTGCAAGTCCAGGTGCAGTAGACTTTGATATCGTTTCTCTGACAAGTCAAATTGCAGTTTGTCTATCTGATTTTCTTCTTTCTGCTCCACGTTCTTCCTTTTCTTTGTGATGAAAGTATAATAGGCACCCACTTGTTCAGGTTTCTTCCTTCTGGCCTTCTTCAGTTGTGCCCATGGTACAAAATATGACACATATACAACTATGACAGATGTTGCTGAGAAAACATAACCAGCAAGAAGACCTTCCCTGAAGGATTGGCGGAACTGGTTACAGGGTTCAAAAGATCCCCCACAAAGTCCAGTATTATTCAAATAGCTCTCCCTATTACCAATGCAAACATTGTCGGCAAGCAAAGGCACTGGCCCTGACAAAAGATTGTTAGCAACCCGAAATTCAAGAAGATGAGTGAGCTTGTCAAGTTGCTGTGGGATTTCACCGAGGAATTTATTGTTATTGAGTCTAAGGATTTTCAAGCGAGTGAGGTTGCCAATAGATTCTAGAATTTCACCAGAGAACTTGTTGTAGGAGAGATCAAGCTCAACAAGAGAAGTAAGCTTTCTAAGCATATGAGATGGAATATACCCTGAAAGCTCGTTGTTATTGAGTCCAAGGAAATTCAAATGGGTGCAGTTACCAATAGATGCTGAAATTTCACCAGAAAACTTGTTGTGTGAGAGATCCAGTGTGTCTAGAGAAGGGAGCATACTAAATATATGAGATGGAATATATCCTGAAAGTGAATTGTTATTGAGTCCAAGGATGTACAGTTCAGTGAGATTGGCAATAGATGTTGGAATTTCACCTGAGAACTTGTTGCCGGAGAGATCAAGTTTGACAAGAGAAGGCACCAAACTAAATATATGAGATGGAATATTGCCTGAGAGCTCGTTGGATGAAAGGTCTAGTAGTTGCAATGAGGAGCAATTCTCAATGCCCAGAGGGAACTGACCCTTTAGCCCCAGACTGGCCAGTTGAATGTACAACACTTGATCATAATTATCCGAGCAGGTGACACCACGGAAAGTATGGCATATATTATACTTCGAGTTTTTCTCGAAGTCCCATGTGTATAATGAGCCATAAGGATCTTCCAAAGAATCCTTGATGGATTTTAGGCAGGAGACATCCCTCTCGACCTCAGTACCATGTCCCCCAATTAAAAAGCTGAAGAACAAACACAAGAAGATGTGGATCAGATTCAGAACAGCACTGAATCTTAGTGTTTGGAAGAGCATTTTTAACTTTTTACACTTGCTAGAGTTTGCTGACAAGAAAAACTAATGCATGGGTATATATAATTGAACAACTTAGGTTGAAGAGAAAAATAACACGGTTAGTCTTGGTAACAACCAACTTTCTATTAAATTTCGTCACGACTTTTGCTTAATTTACGATAAGCAAACGAGAAGAGCACCACTCTTGACAAAATTGATTAGAAAGATAAGATTTTGATTATGCGTAGCATGCGCGCTCAAGGACTTAAAGCACTTTTGGGTTTTTCTAACCAACCTCCACGTATTGACTTCTCTTTACCGGTGTCGGTGCCCAAATTGTAGGCCGCTCTGGTCACTCACTTTCAACTCCTGTGCTTTCTGTGTTTCCATTTCTTACCTTTGTAATTCTAGCAACATCACTGAAGAAACTGAAGTTATTATCGTTCACCAGCTATATTAATTTGAAGAATGCATCCTTGAGTGAAGATCTGCGATCTCTAGATTTTCAAGGTAGAAAAGGCCAAATCACTGTGCCTAGAATTTCTCAATCCCGGTAATCAAAGGCCAGTGGCCCCTCATTGATAGTGGTTTGAAACCAGACATATGCAGAAGAAACAGAAAGACGAAGACAGTGTATATATTCTATGAATGAACAGACGGAGCTCATCGTTGAAGATTATGTGAGGTAGCTAGGACTAGGAGTCTCTCATTCAAATTTCAGTGTGTTTGGCACCATGTCGTCTTTGACGAAGGTACTTCTTGGCGGGAAAGCATGGATATCAAGGACATCCCCAAATATTTAAGAGACGAATAAGTTGAATAAGTTGTTGCCTATTGATTTAATTAGATTTGATAATAATTTTTGAATAAGTCTCTATTAATAATTTTATTATTCCAACATATTCTTAGTACCTTGATAAACAGGTTGAGAAAAACTTCTTCTCTCCTTCCTTTGCTTTAAAAAAAAAAAAGGAAAAATTATGAATTGTAAATTGTAGATTTAACACTAGCATTTCAAGTTCTGCTCTTATATTACTTCTATATTATTATTATGTATTAAATATGATATAAAAGTATTTTATTAGAAAAATTGTACTAAATGAGAAAATATTTAAATTTATTTTAGAATAAAATTATAAACTATTTAAAAAATAAAAATTATATTAACATAATCCATAAGTTTTAAAGTCATGAATCATGACAAAAATTAGTTCATTGGAGAATTATAGTTTCAAAGTAGTAAGTCAGGGTCACGGGGACCAGATTTTGAATACATGTTGTTCTCCTGGAAGTATAAATACCGAAACATATAATTTATAAAGTTTAGAACATTTCACGGATAACTAGTAGGCTTAATGATTTGTGTTTTAAAACATTTTAAACTTAAAAGGCCGAGCTAAAAAAAATTATAGCACTTCAAATGAAATTTATATTATGAAGATATGAGTACTAAACAAAGTTCTTATCACAAAAAAAGTAAATAAAATTCTTTTATTATTTATAGGCTTTTTTATATCACAATACAACAAATACATCTTAGCACATGATCAATGTAGGAGGTCGCTAAGAACAACCAACCATCGACAAACCTCATTTATATATGACTAATATAATATTCTACATACAATTATGTCTATTTAATCAAATTTATATGCAAGGGAGTTATGTGCAATCATGCAATAACTAGCATTTGTAAATGTCTATTTCAATTGTCCCAAAACTTTCCTCAATGTCAAAATTTTGAGGTGTGTCCACTTCCAATTTATCCACCAATAGCTAAGCACTTCAAAGAAAGTCTCCCATTAAAAAGAAAAGTAAAATGAGTTTCTTCAATGAGAAAACCAAACAATTCACATAATAAAAGAAATAAAAAATTAAGCTAGTACACACACACACACATATTCTCAATTAAATCTTAAAATGAGTTTTAGAAGGACCATCTAGATCCCATCAAATATATACAAAATCCATTTTATACATGTATTGCAGGGAGATAGGCAAACAAGATATGAATATAAAAGTGCTAATGTCCATTATATGCAATCTCATTGTTATATTGATACCACATTACACATTTTCACATCGACTAATTCAAATAATTCTATCATAGCATTTCAATATATATATATATATCCTTATGACTCAGATTCATCCTTATTCCTCATAAACTCATTTTTGTCTCTTTAAATTAAACTTATCCCTCACAAGCGAACACACATATCTAGTGTATATAATCACAATATGAATATCATCGTCCCAACATCTTTAATTCTCATTTATAGCACAATTTAATAGAGTATAAATAAGTGCTACAACTAATACTTCAATTTCAACAATAATATATCCTGAAAATATACATATATGTATGTATGTATGAGCCATTACCTCGTCTAGCATTTCAATGTAAAAACAAATTAAATACTACAATATGCACACACATGTACGAATAGGTTAAACAAGTTTATTCACCATAATATCAAATCATAACATAATTTCATAGGTTACAATACTACATGCCTCTTTTCATGGCCTTAAATATACTTATTTATCATTTAATACAAAAATACACACTCACACTACAATTATAGAATGAATTAAAGTTCTTAAGATTCTTGAAATAAACAGAGTTAGAAGAAAATAATTTATAATTAATTATATAATTAATTATGTAGGTCTAGAGAGCATATTATTAATTAAGTTTAGAAAGCAATTCTTTAGTTATAATCAATTAGGTGAGTCCCGAAAGTATATAATCAATTATATAAGTCCAAAGAGTGAATCTTTGATTATAATCAATTATGCTTGCAGATTTTTTTGTGAAAATACTATTCACTTGCAACATTTTAGCCTCAAATCTCACTCTTAACATGAAAACTTACAATCAAATCATCAAAACTCCTAATAAACACTTTAACACAATATGATCCATAAAAAAAAAATTTTAATTTCAAGGTCCATGGCACAATTTATTTTAAATTTTTGCTAGAACCCTATATATCCCAAATTATAACAAGATTATAAATTTAAGGAAAAATTTAAGTAGAAATGTTACTTGCAAGTTAAAGTAAGAACACTTAGAG
Source organism: Sindora glabra (assembly GCA_020226215.1). Lineage (NCBI taxonomy): Eukaryota > Viridiplantae > Streptophyta > Magnoliopsida > Fabales > Fabaceae > Sindora > Sindora glabra. Next base: position 19,221,574 of record CM035225.1, on the reverse strand, counting down.
TGAATTGTGTTAAAAGATTAAGCAACTTATGACAAAGATTTATGTATTATGACTCCTATAGTTCTGCCACAAGATGCTCAAAACCTATGTGACCTAGATGGTAGCTATTTTAATAATAAAAAAAAAGAGTTCCCACTAATTTTTCCAAGGAAAAATTAGAAATCAAAAAATGAATAATGATTTAGGAGTCCAACTATGTGTAGGGAAGATGCTAGATACTTCAAAACATTTATTTAAAAAATAGTTATTATGAAATTAATTATATAAAATATTATGGCTAATTTATATTTATTAAATCCTTAAAACATATAACAATAATGAACATTAACAAAATAAATTAAACAAGATATTTTAAATACTCTAATAGTATTCACTTGCTACTCTATCAAGAATAAAAAGATTAGTAAACTCATTTAGTGACTTAAGCCATTAATATAGGATAGAAAAAATGAACATAAAAACATGTATTTTTAAAGAAATGGGCTTGACGTACAAGAGTATGACCTATGTATGCTCCAAAAGAAGGATCGAAGTCTATGTAATTTATGAAAAAAATTAATTTTATTATGTTTAATTACATTTTTATATTTAAATAATATATAGTGTAAAATTAATTTTATTTGTAAAGGAAGGTAATTTTAAAAGGATTGTATAACGGGGATGATTTTAAAATGAACCTTAAAATATAAATGAAATCATATAAAATATTTTTTATTTTTTTATTATATGAACTACAAGAAAAAGGAAAGTAAAATTTAAATGAAATAAAATTTATTCAAAATTCTCTCAACCCAAAAATAAAATTAATATAAATTCACAAATACATAAACACATATATTAATATAATGAATTAATTATGAATACAATTTTATTGTGTCTTAAGATTCTTCAACTCAAAAGCTGCCGAGTAATTCTTGTAGAAGCATTATTCTTGCTTAGAGTGAATAACCCATGGGCATCAATACCATCTCATTATTAATCAAGAAAGCTTAAATCTTTCTGTTGTGTTAATATTTCTAAATTATCATGCTTAATAATACATAAATAATTATAAATCTTTTACAAATAACATTTAGAAAATTTCTAATTACTAAATTGTGTTACCTCACCGGAGTCCCATCAATTATCAATGGAATTAGGGGAAAAACCCACCACATATAAGAGATAAATTACATATTCAAATATTCAACTCATGAACGCGAAGCATCATCCCCTATTTGTTTACTTTAAAAACCAATTACACATCCCACAAAATATATTTTAAATTCGATGATGAATCAAGAAAGAAAAATAAATAAATAAATAAAATAAAATATTTTATTCTCGACAAAAAAGTAAAACAAGAAGTAAAAGATATAAAATCGGTCTTGCCAATTATATTATGAAGCCAATCAGATTAATCGAAACGATGAATATTTTCAATATAATGCATACATCAATACATAGACAAATTAATCATGCAATATTCTGTTTAGTACACTTTCATCAAAGTATTCATGGGAAAATAAAAATCAATTGGTAAAGAAAAAAAATTCCTTAAACAAAAGTCCATGCATTCTGTGATTTTCTTTTCACAAGTAATAATTTGAAAACAAAATATCAAATCCAATAATAATAATAATAATTAAATACTTCTCTTGCATTCATATTTCCGAAAGAAGAAAAAGGGGGGGAAAAATCAAGGAATAAATACCGCGCAACCAGACGAATACACACATGTTTTCATAGAGAATTACATCTTTGGAATCCAAATTAAGATGTCATGAACACAATGAGAATAAAAAAACTGCACTTTGTGTATCATATATAATGACTAAATAAAAACTATTAAATCAATATTCACCTTAAACCTGACAAACCATAACAGGAAAATCTCTCTTCTTTCTCTTTGATTTTCTGTGACATTGAATGCGTAAGTATGAAAAATTAAATTAAAAATTATAAAATTTTAGAATTAAAAAAATAGAATAATAAATATAATTAGAAATTAAGAATTAGAATATTAAATATTATAACATTATATGTATTATAATATTATATATGTTATAACGTTTAAAAGAAAATTTTTCTTTCTTCCTAAAGAATGAATAAAAAGAAAAATGTATAATGTATTATAATATAATATATCAATATACTATTATATCTAATTATTAATATATATATATATCATCATATAATAAATAAAATTTAATTTTTAAAAATAAGTTTTTTTATATAATTAAAAATAAATTATTGCACTATCAATAAATTTAGATTTCATATGAAGATAATCAATAATCGATAATATCAAGAAAACGCAAAAACATTAGTGAAGAATGTCAGAAGGATACTCTTTACATCGATCACAATTAGAGACAATTTGGATTATGATATTTTCTTAACCTCCCTTTTCCAAGAATCCCCCTTTTTTTTATATGGAAGAGCTTCTATAGATAACCATGCAATAAAATTGATATTTCTCAAAAGTTGATAAATGAAATCTTCCTTTTTAAAAATTATTTTATTTTTTTAATATTTTCTACATTAAAAAATAATTAAGAAATTTGAAACAAAAGAGAAAAAACAAAATTTTAAAATCAAATACACAAGACAAATGAGAATCATCTTCTTGACTAAAGGAAATTTCTTTATTAAGTAGTCCAAACAAAAAAGATCAATTAACATTTAATTCCATTAAAATAGGGTGATTATTCTTGATGTCAACTATTTAATAAAAATGATGTTTCTCAAAAGTGGACAAATAAAATTTTTCTTTTAAATATTTTTTGATTTTTCATATATTCTAAATTAAAAAAAATTACTAACTTTGAATCAAAGAGAATAAAGAAAAGGAAATTTTATAATCAAATACTTAAGACAAATTGACATCTTTTCTTTTCTTTGTTTATAAAAAAATAAGATGTTTTTTTTTTGTTTTTCAAGAATATCTCTTTTTTCACATTTTGAATATTTATACTTTTTATTATTTTTATATATAACCCTGATAAAATATGATGTTCACAAGTTTAAATTGATATATATATGTGCCAATTATTGATTTCTATTATCATTTTGTACAATAAAATCATTCCTTATCATTTTTCATCTCTCCTCAAATTATTTACTATTTACCTTTAACTCATGACAAAAATTTATGTATTGCAACTCCTACAATTCAAATTGCCCATTACTCAAATTTCTAATACTTCTTGGCATATGATTGATCATCAAATTACTAATGCTAATATGGTTAGATGTAACAATACTTCTCTTTAAAAGAATTTACCCTAAATTCTGCGAGTGCATTACACATTGCCTAGTTAAGATGCTCTATTAACTTAAGAAGCTTATATGTGAGGATCATATGTAAGCATCCAGATGCTAAAACTTATACATAACTTGCTCACTTCTAAAGGTTGGTTTTTTTTTTTCCTTTTGATCCTTTTAGCTTAATATTCTAGGTCCTTACCTAGCTAATGCATCGATTTTTTTTGTACCTCATGTCAATTAATGATCTTGTTACTATCTCACCCCTAACACCTTTGATACCAATCTTATAGGCTAAGCAATCAACTTTTACCCAAATATATATAAATAACCTTGTTAATACACTTCTAAGTCCTTACATAAACTCATCACTATTAGGTTTTGGATGAACATACACAATGAGAAACTTTAAAAGAACTTTTTGAAACCTATCAAAAATCTATACAAAAGGTCATAGATGGTGATAAAATTATACCTGTGTAACAAAATTTAAACTTATTATAGAAAAGTCTAATTCAAATCAGTCCTATTGCATTTGAATTTATGAATGCAAGTACAATTGGCTTCTTCTTCCAATGGATATTCAAATGCTAAAAGAATTCATCACAAACATAGAACAATGAACACATAAAATAAAAAATGATCATCTAACTTTATAATTCAATCAAACTATCCATTAAGCATCTCTCTACATCCATTTGATCATAATAATCATTCTTATTAAAAAGCATCAACAAATTAGAAAATTACAGTAATATCAAATATAGAAATGGTACTTACAATAATCATCCTCAATTATTGCTTGAATGTAGTCCATGAAAAGTTATAGTGCATGAGAGAAAATGATTATCCTAACTATGCACCTTAATAGTTATAGGCCCACTATCAAAGACTTGGTTTCCTAAACTTTTCACTTGGATAGTTGGAAACTAACCTCTAAAACATGTTTTTAAATAAAGTGCATTCTTAAACCCTAAACTATATTTTGATGTCAATTTTGTCATGATCCATTTTTGAGCATGTGATTTGTGTGAGAAGTCACTAAGAGCAACTGTCAACAAGCCTTAGCTATATATGATCAAAGCAATATTCTACATGTAATTGTACCTATTTGATCAAAATATCATAATTAAATTTATATTTAAGCAAGTTGTATACACTCATGCAACAACTAGCATTTGTAAACACATATTCCAACTATCCCAAGACTTATCTCAATCTAGTAGCAATTGAGCACTTAAGGACAAGTTCCTCATAAAAAGAAAAGTAACATGATTTCTTCAAAAATTAGTGAGGAAACCAAGCAATTCATAGAATAGAAGAAATCAAAGGTTAAGCTAGTATATACACATAGTTAAATCTTAAAAAAACCATCAAGATCCCACCAAAGATATATAGAATCCATTTTTTACCTATGATATAGAGAGATATAGGACACACAAGATAATTAACTTGGAATATGAATACAAAAGTGTTGAAGTCCATTATATGCAACCTCACTGTTACATCAATACCACATTACACATTCTCACATTAATTAATTTATATAATTCTATCATAACTTTCAACATCAATGTATATAAAAAAAAGTATGTAAATCTTCATGCGACTCACATCCATCCTTATCTCTCACAATGTTATTTATGTCCCTTTAGGTCAATCTTATCCTTCACAAGTGGCTATGCAAATTTGTGCAAAAAGCCACAATATGAATATATTGCCATTAACATCATTGAATCTCATGCATAGCACAATTTAACAAAATAAAAACAAGTTTCTTAATGAGCACTTCAATTTCAAGTAGTAATGATAATATCACATCAAAATACATATATGCATATATGATCCAATGCCTCATCTAGCATGTTAATATGTAAATAAATTAAATACTACAATATATATGTGCGAGCATATGTGTACACATGTACAACAGGTCAAATAGATTTATTCACCACAATATCAAACATAATGAAATTTCATAGGTTACAGTACATCATGTTTCTCTATATGGTCTCAACATCCTCATTTATCACCTAACATAGGTATACACATGGAATGAATTAGAGTTCTTAAAATCTTAAAATGAGTAGAAGTTGGAAGAAGATAATTGATTACATAAGTTTAAAGAGCATATAATCAATTATGTGAGCTTAAAGAGAAAATCTTTAGTTGTAATTGATTATATAATTGATTATGTAAGCCCAAAGAGCATATAATTGATTATGAGTCTAAAGAGTAAATCTTTGATTATAATCAACTATGGTAATCATTCTTGTAGATTTTTCTACAAAACTATTGTTCACTTACAACATTCTAACCCCAAGTCTCACTCCTAACATGAATTCTTACAACTAAACTATTAAAACTCATAATAAACACTTAAGACAACATGATCCATAAGAAGAACTTCAACTTCAAGGGCTATGACACAATTTCATTTCAAAATTCCTCTAAAACCTTATATATTTCAAATTATTACAAAATGATAAATTTAATTTAAGGTTTAAGAAGAAATGTTACTTACAAATTGGAGGAGGAAGGCTTGGAGTAGATTTTGTTAAAAGATTGAGCAACTACACACTAAGAGAAAGGAAATCTTAAGTTAGGGCAAAAGTTTTTCTTCAAACTCATCTTCAACCAATCCATGAGAATTTTTCCATGGAAATAGAAGAAATTGTTTAAGAAATCTTTAAAAGATTGAAAATAATAGTATGTCTTTATCTTAATTACTTAATGACGATGAAAAATTGAAAAGAAGGATGGGAGGTTGCTTGGAGTAGGAGTTAAAAGTGAGCAAATGATGAAAGGAAGAAGGGTGAGGGGCTTTTACAAAATAGGAATTAGCTTTCCTTTGAAGGCAATTTAGGAAATTGCCCATGTAATTCCTTCCAAACTTTCTTATTTTACTTTATGTTCTCTCACACTGTTGCACATTAATTTAATAATTGATGTCTATTTCCATTTTGTATGATAATATCATTCTTTAGCATTCTTCCTCTCTCCTCAAATTATTTACTATTTGTTTATTAAATAATTCATGTATTGTGACTCCTACAATTCAAAGTGCCCGACTACTGAAATTTCTAATATTTTGTGGCATAAAATTAATTATCAAATTACCAATACTAATATGATCGATTGTAAATTTACTTTCAGCACTAGTACAAAGTTACATCCATACGAAACATCACGTATATGAGTTGGAACCATTGTACTTAATTTAAAGAAAACTTTTATTAAATGGCTTTCATTTCTTCAATGTAACACATGATTCTCAATATTATTTTTATATAATTTATTGAACTCTTCATTTTATTATTTGTTGAGGACTAAAACCAATAAATAATCTCTAATATACTATTGTGTAATTTCGAAGGTATCAAACTCCCAAAAGGTAGGATGTTCTAACAATAGGATGGCTAATTTTGTTATAAGATTTGTATTTTTTTATTTGATTTATTTACTTAAAATTTGAAAAAAAAAAATATTAGTGAAGAAGACCTACAACTTTTTACAATTTGTGCCTTTCCATTATTTATTAATAAAAGGTATAAACACAATAATTAATCTTCCATTTATAAAGTTAGTAATTATTCATCCATCAAATATCATAATTAGTATTGTTAGGTTCCATATTTCTACTTTTGTTGTAATTTTTTTGTCCCCTCCTTCATTTATAATAATAAAATAAAAGGTAAAAAAAGAATATAATCAAAAATAAGTATAATTAATATTATTAAAATGAAATTTAATAATCTACTTTAATTGTTTTATTTATTTTAATATTATAAGTAAATGGAGGAATAAATAATTGCAATAAAAATAAAAATAAAGAATTAATAATACTAATTATAAAATTTAATTCATTATTTTTATAAATAAAGAATTAAATATTATACTTATTTTAATAAAAATTTATCACGAACATTAATGGTGATCGATGAAGCAAGTTGCCACTACCAACCATCCCCAAGCCTTGTTCATTCAAAAGCCATGGTTTCTGCCTTGGTACTTGCTAGTTCATTTTGCTGAAGGGAAAACCGGCATGTCCCGATAAGCATATATAATAATACATATAAACTGAATCGGATGGGATTATTTGACAACAAAGCCATTGTTATAAATTCAATTCACCCACTAAAATAGCAACATCATCCGATCAATTTATAAGTGCATGATGAAGTTTCTTGGTTCTGCGTAGTTGGCATTAACGATTTGCACAACAAATGTTGCCCATGACTGCAAAGTCCTCTTAGTAATTTTTACTAAGATCCAAATTCAACGACTTGTTGACTACTGTGCCAATAATCTACACCTCTCTAATAGCTTTTAAGCCCTCCGCACTCCATCTTTGTAATTGTTTGATACCAAAAAGAAAGAGAATTTCTAATATTCCAATGATGTCGACTTTGACCGCAAGGTCTTTTGAAAATTATTAGGCACGCAAACAAAATGTTGCATTTAAACCCAAAGAATGCTTTATGGAAAAATTGTATAGCATTTTCTTTGGATACATTAAAAGTTTAAGAGTAGAATATGCTGCTACAATTACTATCGGCATCTTGGAAGACATAGAGCAGTGCTTACTAATTGTACGATAATTCTTATTGATTGTCTAACCTGTTAAAATCATTGATAGATAAATTCCACTTGACTTAAGATATAGATGATCGAAAAATAGCACACTTTAATAATTGAGGAAGAAATTAAAATTGTATTATTATACCGAAAACTTACTTGCCAATCCGGAAGTATTATCTCTTTTATCATTCAGGGTATGATTAGTGGCTTGTGATTAGGTGATTGCTAAGCTTTTTTCAGTTACCCGCAAACCATTGAAGACAATACAACATCTGGCTGGCTTTTTTCCTTGGGATTTGGATTTAGGTTGTTTACTTTGCCTCGCACAAAAATGCATAAAAGCACTTTTTTTTATTTCAGAAATGTTGAAAGTGTGAATTTTATTAGAGAAATTAAAGTTCATACACAAAAAGGAGAAATTATGTCTCTAATACAAAGAAGTTGGAACAGATGAGAATCACATATAAAGTCTCCTAACTGCTATTAGACAATTATTGGCTTGTGTTACGTCATCCCCATCTTTTCCATGCATTTTCCTACTAAATTCTCAGTTGCTTTGAAGATTTCATGGTTCAACAAAGCCCATTTGGGAGACAAATCTTTCTATTTTCAGATCTATGGATTCATCCTAATATTAACTATATATAAAATATTAGTGGAATTTTTCAATAATTTTACAACTTTTTATCTGATAAAAGCAAACCTTGAAAACAAGTCTAGAAATACTATGCAATAAAACAGAGGAATAAGGGTCATCTTCAAGGAACATGACACGATATAGGAAAGGCAAACCATAACATATTTACAAACTAACCTCATTCTCTACATACTTCCTATTTCAACTATTTCATCTCTACTAGTAGTAGCAGAAACAATTTCAGATCTTTTGGACATTTTGAAATCATTACTAAGATCATGTCTCTCCCAAATGTTGCTCATTCTAGTATACACTTGGAGCATGGTCAGCCTCTGGTCTAAAAATGGCCAAATGCAACAATATGCAATTGTGAGAAGAGTAAAGATTTCATCATCAAATCCTTTACCAATGAGAAATTTATCAATGGCGTCATAGAAGCTGGAGGGGCTTCTTGACAAGCTAGTAATGCTAGTCATAACAGCAGAGCCGTCATTGCCCATGAAAGGACCAGTTCTCGGGTTAAATCTCTTTCCAGCAAGTAACTCAAGAAACACAGTTCCAAAGTTATAAACATCCATCTTTTCAAGACCAAACTCATTATTGGATCCATTGTCTATATAAAAACTCTTATCTAGATCATTACCCATGTTATGGCTTATGAATTTAGCTTCACCAAAATTTGATATCTTGGGCTCCAAGTTCTGATCATGCAAGATGCAATCTGAACATATGCTGAAATGAACTACATGCAAATTATGATGGAACCAGCCTAAACCTCTAGCTATGCCTAGTGCAATTCTAACTCTCTGAGGCTAATTCAATGTTAAGCCACCATTTTCCTTTGATAACCAATCAGAAAGTCCTCCATTTGGCATGTATTTGTATACTAGAATCCTTTCAACGTGGAAGCCAAGAAGAGGTACAATATTTCTATGTCTGTTTATTCCCAGAACCATTATTTCTAATTGAAATTGTCTCTGAAACAATTGAGAATCATAAAGTCTTTTAACTACAACGAACCAACCATTGGGAAGTCTTACCTTGTCCATAATGCCAATCGATCCAACCCCAATGGCACTTTCCACACTAAAGAAATCAGTGGCATCACAAAGCTCTATGAAGCTCATTTTACAAGTCAACCTTTCAGTAATCTATGGATATAAACTATAATGGAAATCAACAATTACTTCTATAATAATCAACTTCCTTTTGTTTTTATGGATGAACATGCCCCAATTGCATGTTGAATAACAATGGCAAAATTGAAATAAAAATATTCATAGATAGCACTGTATTCTGGTCTGACAGATACGATATGACAATAACAACAACAACAAAGCCTCATTATACTAAGTGGGGTCAGTTACATGAATCGCACAACGCTATTGGATTCTATCAGAAACTAAATTTTTAGTGATATTATTTACTAAAAGATCCCTTTTTATAACTTCCTCCAATGTTCTTTTTTGTCTCCCTCTACACTTTTTCACAAGGTTAAAAATCATATGATTAACTCTTCTTATTGGTATCTCCAATGGCCTTCTTTACACATGACCAAACCACCTTAATTGATTTTTTATCATCTTCTCCTCAATAGGTGCCACGCCAATATACCCTCGTATACATTCATTTCGTATCTTATCCTTTCTTGTATGACCATACATCTATCTTAACATTCCCATTTCTGCTACCCTATTTTTTACTCTTATTGTCCCTTTAGAGCCTACCATTCACTACCATAAAGCATAGCTGATCGTATAGCAGTTTAATAAAACTTCCCTTTAAGTTTAGTAGATACTTTACAATTACAAATAACTCCAGATGCTTTTCTCCATTTTAACTATCCAGCTTGTATTCTGTGTGTGATATCTCCATTAATTTTTTGATTACTTTGCAAAATAGATCCTAAGTACTTAAATTTAGATATTTGCAGTATGATATACTTTTTAATTCTTATCTCCAAATCATTTCTATTTTACTTCTTGTTAAATTTGTAATGCATATACTTTGTCTTACTTTTACTTAAGTGAAAATCCTTTGATTCCAAAGCCTATCTCTAAAGTTCTAATTTATAATTAACCTCTTTCTGTGATTCTTCAATCAAAACTATATCATCTGCAAATATCATATATTTAGGAATAGTCTCTTGCATGTCCCTAGTAGGAACATCTAAGACTAGATTAAACAAGTAAGGACTCAAGACTGAACCCTGATATAAACTTATCCTCATATGACACTACTAATATATATTATAATATGAATCATGGTATGGATATTACAAGAAATTCCTCATATAAAAAATTAAAATAAATAGTATTGAATATTATATATATATGGTTTATATGTGCAAGGAAAGAAAGTACCTCCTGGCATGGTTTCTCTTACAAGTCCAGGTGTAAAACACTTGGGTATCATTTCTCTGGCAGGTCAGAGGGTATTTTGTCTATCTGATTTTCATTTTTATGCAGCTCCTTCTCCTTTTTTCTTCTAATGTAAGAATAATAAGGACCCACAACTTGAAATGGTTTCTTCCTTCTGGCCTTCAATTGCGTCCGTGGTATAAAGTACCACACATATCCAACTATAACAGAAGTTGCTGAGAAAGCATAATCAACAATGAGACCTTGCCTAAGTGATTGGTGGAACTGATCACAGGGCTCAAAAGGGCCTCCATAAAGTCCACTGTTGTTTAAGTAGCTCTCCATATTACCAATATCAACATCTCTAGAAAACACAAGCACTAGCCCCTATAAAAGATTGTTAGCAACACTAAATTTTGTAAGAAGATTGAGATTGCTAAGTTCACGTGGAATTTCACCGGTTAACTCGTTGTTATTGAGTGCAAGGATATTCAAGCTAGTGAGATTTCCAACAGCTGCTGGAATTCCACCAAAGAATTTATGGTAAGAGAGATCAAGAGTACCCAAATCAATGAGATTGCCAATAGATGTTAGAATTTCGCCCGAGAATATGTTATTAGAGAGATCAAGCTTGTAGAGAGAAGGAAGCATACTAAATATATGGGGAGGAATATGTCCTGAAAGCCAATTACTCGAAAGATTAAGTGTCTCCAATGAGGAGCAATTCGTGATCCCCTGAGGAAACTGACCTTTCAACCCCTTACTACCAAGTTGAATGGAAAACAATTGATCATGGTCATAGCAAATGACACCATCAAAATGACCACATACATAACTTTTTGACTAGTTTTTGAAGTCCCATGTGTGTAATGAATCATAAGGATCCTCCAATGAGTCCTTGATGGACTTCAAGCAGAGGATATCACTCTCAACCTCAGCACTCAAGAAACTAAAGAAAGAACACAATAAAATGTGAAGTAAAACAGCACTGAACCCTCTTCGTTCAAAAAGCCATTGTTCTTCATTATTATCCAATATCTACTTCAGTTGCTGAAGAGAGAATCAACATTATATAATAGCAAAAACATCATTGATCAATGTATAACAGCAAGCATGACGAAGTCTCTTAGTTGCTACGTAGGTACCAACAATGGTTTCCACACTCCCTATCACTGACAGCTGATGGGCATTATCAAAGTCATTAGTAATAAGAGAGGGTTACTACTGAAAATGAAAAATTCCTATAGAAGATTAGTTGTTGAAAGCTGCTTTTCATTAAGCAAAATAAATAATCTAATGTTTAGAAATGGCAGATAATTTATAGATATTTATTAGTGCTTTTTCAAAGATCATTTGCTTAATTTGTTTGTAGGAGTATATAAGTACCTTTTTACCACAAAAGGAAAAGCTTGCTCAACAAATGCACTCAGAGACTAAAAATGCACTTTTAGTTATTTCTTAGTAACTTCCCCATTCAATGACTTGTGTAACTTCAATTGCTCTCTGTCTTTGCAATTGTTTAGGTACATGAAGCAATAGGTTGCATGCATACATACATATATTGGAGCATATTCAGTGACAGCACTAATGAAATGAGATATGAGAGTGGGAAGAATGAATGATGGCATCAAATTTTGCATTAATAGTTAGATTAAATCATAAAGTCATATAGCCTTTGTTTTTCATTTTTTTTCATTTTGAAGTTTATAAAAATAAATATGCAAATGGACTTGGAATTACACTAAAATTTATTACAATTGTCTTTATCTTTCTTCTTCTTAAAGTGAAAGTAGAATAAAAGGTCTCAACTAGCATACAATACTGGAGCACTTGTCTTTTGTCTCTGTTAGTATCACAGCACTAGTTTTTCCACCGGCCAACAAGATCAAACATGAAATACTGAAAACTCTATTCTCAAGTCAAAGACATTGATCTTAAATTCAAGACAAACTCTAAGCACAATGCTTTCTAGATTAATAGTTATGTCTTCAATGGACCTGATTGGCCATTCCTATTTGATAGGCTTTTAACATAAAACAATCAGGAATTCTTCCATTTGATATGTATTAGTACTTCAAAATCCCTTACCCAAAGTTCCTCAAGGAACCATGTTTCAGTGTCTGTATCTACCTGCAATTACTAAATTTGTTTCCTTTTAATAGCTTAGAATCATTATATCCTATTGACTGTAATGGAACAATTACAGATTAGTGTTGCCTTGTACATCATCCTAATATCTCCCCTCCCCAATGCATTTTCCACTCTAAAATTGTCAGTTGCATTACATGGTTCAACTTAAGGTCAATATTGGGGCCAAAAGTTCTAATTTTGAGATGTATACTAGGTAGTCCCGTAAAAGCCTAAACTTCTTGAGCATATAAAAATAAAATAGATTAAAAAAATCATAAATCTCAAAGTATACAAATCATCCAATAATGAAAATTCACAACCTCTTGATAACATGCCAAGAAAAACACTAAAATAAAACCAGAGAAATAAAGGTTGGCTTCAAGGAACATGAACTGCAGGAAGAGCAAATAATAAAATACAGAGGAAAAACCTGGTGATATCGCTTCTCTTGCCAGTGTAGGGTGTAGCAAACTTTGGTATCTTTTCTGTGGCAAGTCCAGGTGTAATTTATCCATTTGATTTTCTTCTCTCTGCTGGCCCCTCTCCCTTTTCTTTCTGATGTAAGAATAACAAGGACCCATAGCTTAAAATAGTTTCTTCCTTCTTGCCTTCAATCGTGTCCATGGTACAAAGTACCACATATATACAGTTATGATTAAAGTTACTAAATAAACATAACCAACAATGAGACCTTCCCTGAATGATTGGTGGAATTGGTCACAAGGTTTAAGAGGCCCCCCATGCAGTCCATTGTTGTTCAAATAGCTCTCTAGATTACCAACATTAGCATCTGTAGAAAACATAAACACTGGCCACCATAAAAGATTGTCAGCAACACTAAATTTAGTGGGAAGATTGAGCTTGCCAAGTTCACGTGGAATTTCACTAACGAACTCATTATTATTGGGTGCAAGGATGTTCAAGCCAGTGAGATTGCCAACTAATGCTAGAAGTTCACCAAAGAACCTATTGTAGGAGAGATTAAGGGTACTCAAGCTAGTGAGGTTGCCAATAGATGCAAAAATTTCACTGGAGAATATATTGTAGGAGAGATTAAACTTGTAAAGATAAGGAAGTAGACTAAATATATGAAAAGGAATATGTCCTGAAAAGTAGTTATTTAACAGATTAAGTGTCTCCAACGGAGAGCAATTCATGATTCACCAAGGTAACTGACCCTTCAACCCTTCTTGAATAGAAAATAGTTAATCATGCTTATAGCAAATGACACCATCAAAATGATTGCATATATAACTTTTTAACTAGTTTTTGAAGTCCCATGTCTATTATGAATTAGAAGGATCCTCAATCCTTGATGGTCATAAGCAACAGATATCACTTCCAACCTAAGCACTTAAGCAACTCAAGAATGAATAGAGTAAAATGTTACTAGAACTGCACTAAACCCTTTTTGCTCAAAAGCCATTATTTTTCGTTACTATCCATACTATCTAGCTCTGTTTGCTGAAGGAAAAATTAGCTAAAACAATAACAACATCATTGATATATCTAAAATTGCATGACAAAGTCTCTTGGTGGCTGCAGACCTACTGATTTCTACACTCCCTAGTATTATTGACTACTGACTACATTATCAAAGTCATTATTTGTATGAAGCCATTTTTCATTAAGCAAAATAAAGTATTTCATCTTTAGAAATGTCAGAAAAATTCTAAATATTTATTAGTGCACTAACATTTGTTAGGATCTTTTGCTTAATCTGTATAAAAAGTGCATAAAATAAGACTACTTTTTGACCAGAAAAGAAAAGCTTGCTCAACAAAGGTGTGCAAAGAGAACTCTTGGTTATTTCTAACTTACCTCCCCAATATTTAATGACTTGTCTGACTCCAATTGCTTTCAACTTATTTGCTTTCTATCTTTGCAACTGTTATGCATAAAAAACAAGAAAATTTTAATATTTCAATGATGATCTTAAAGTCTTCATAAATTAAAAAAAAAGCTAGAATAAACACAAGAAGAAGTGGATTAGTTTCAGAACAATACTAAATCTTATTGTTTAGAGTAGTATTTTTAATTTTTTACACAAGGTGGAGTTTGCTGATAAGAAAAACAAACACAGGTATTAGATAATTGAATAACTTAGGTTGAAGAAAACAATAGCATGGTTAGTATTGGCACCAAAAAATGAAAAAAAAATCATGGATAAGGAGAAGAAATAAGAGAAAATTTAATATTTTATAATTGCAACAATTTTCACAAAATACAAATATACTATATTTTTCTCTCCCAAAATATTATAAAATATTACTCAATTTTTTTACTCATCAATGGAACCTCGCTACCATTCTTGACTCACCCTCTATAGATGAACCTTGCAAAGGAATCCTTAGATTTTCAGGGCATTAGATTTTTACCAATGTTTGTGTTACTCAAGCGGACACACTATATGCTCTATGGGACAAAACATCAAAGTATTGTACTTTTAAGCAAATCTCTAATTGAGTTGCATGAAAAAAACTGACATCTTTATATAGCCTTATAGAGTCAACAATTTGGAAGGCAAATTGTAATATAATGTTGTTGCTTTCAAACTCCAAGGTATGCTACAAAGTTAATTTGCTTTATCCACTTTCAACAATTTCTACTCTTTTTATGTTAAGAATTCAAATACTTCTCTGTTAAGGAATAATGAAGCTGCGTAGGATTGTCGCATTATAATAATTTTTTTATTTATTTCAAAATTAATTTAATTAAATTTCAATAGTCTCTCTCTAAATCGATTTTGAAATAACACAAAGCATTATCTTCAACTTCTTAAATACATTTGCTTTCAGTAGCTTTTTCAAGATATCTACAACTTGTTCTGTAAAATTTGAGCTTTTTCTCTTTATCGTTGATCGATTCTCTAATATAATGATACTAATTCCAATATGTTTGCTTCTACTATAAAAAACTAAGAGTGTATTTAGTTTGTATTTTTAAAAATAGTTTTCTATTTTTAAAAACAAATGAATAAAAGAATCCATTTATTTAAGTGTGTTTTCAAAAAAAAATTTCAAGACATGTGTTTTAAAAACAAGAAAACAAGAACAACTTTGAGTTGTTTTTGCTTTTCTGTTTCCAAAATGCATTTTATTAATGGCATTATTGTAATTCAAGATTGTTTCCAGAATAAATTACCAAACACTTTCTTTTTTTCATTATTTTTAAAAACTTTTCTAAAACCTATTTTATAAAATTGTTTTAAAAACAAAAAATACAAAACACAAAACAAACACACCTTAAATTTTTTCCTATTGCAATCACTGATTTGTTTTAACTCTTCAAGTAATTTATGAATCCATACTGCTTGACACATTGTAGATACCATTGTTGTGTATTTAACTTCTGTGATTGATAAGGCCACCACTTATTATTTCTTTGAAGATTAAGAAAATACACTAATAGAAAACATAACTAGAGGTTCTTTTTTTTTTATTTCAACATTGCCTACTCAATTACTATCTATATGCCTAACTAAGTTGCAATTATTAAAATAAGTGTGAAAAAGTCCATGATCATGGGTACTATTGACACACTGCAAAATTTGCTGCTTGTAAGTGTGATTAATATAACTTTTCCATGATACTACTAATAATCCCAACTCTATAAATAATGTTTGGCGTAATAGAAGTTAAATAGGGTAGACTACCAACTATGTTTTTAAAATAAATTAGGTTTACTTATTTTTCACTACTTTTTTTCTTTATCTCATGGTGTTCAACAAATAAGGTTCAAATTGGAACTATTAAATCCATCTTAAATTTCTTTAGAATGTCTTGGCATACTTTTGTTAGAAAATGAAAATGTCTTTATCAATTTATTACACTTTAATGCCTAAGAAATAAGGCATCAATCCCATATTTATCATTTCAAATTGATTGGCCATAGCCTCTCTAAATTCCACGAATATCTTTTTAGAATTTTCTATAAATATTAAGTCATTAATATAAAGGCATATAATTATTAGATATCTATTAGCTTTTAGCTTGATATATAATGTATGCTCGTAAGGACACTTTAGAACCCATCCTATAACAGATATGTATTGATCTACATATACCAAGCCTAAGGTGCTTGTTTTAATCCATACAATCTTCAAATGGTAAACTTTTCTTCATGTCTTTTCTTCACATGACTTAGTGATTGCTCTACATAAACTTTTTCCTTAAGGACACCGTTCAAAAAGTTAACATTGTAAGTTCTTTATATGTCATTAATGAACTTATCTTCAATTCCATTCATTTAAACTTCCTTAACATTTGTTATTTAAGCTTCTTTATAAATTCATTTATTTAGATATATTTTGTTTCATTCATTTAAAATTCTTCATCAATGTCATTCATTTAGATGTTCTCATATTTTTCAAGAAAATTCCAATATATTAAATGTTGACTAATCCTAAAACTAATATTTTAATATTTTGTACGTAATAAAAGTACAAAAATATAAGAAAAAAATAATATCTCTACAAATTGATATAAAATAACTACATTAAATCATTTATAAACAAATATCACATGTCTACATACGAATACTTAAAAATAAAAAAAAATCATTATATATCAAATTCTTCATCCTCAATGCAAATTCAAATGTTATGACTTAAATTTCTTGAGTTTATATACTCCATAAAAAAATGAAAGAATATATAACAAGAAAGAACTGAAAGGTTAAGTTCTTCAATTGTACATTCTCTTGATAAAATAGGAGTAAAAGTTTAATAGCTCTTCCATTCATTAGCTCTTTCATTTCACTTTTACTATATAGAAAATGAAAAAGTATACAATAATAGCAAAATAGAGTTAAGATTCTTCCATTGTATACTTTCTCAATGAAATTAGAGTGAAAGATTAAAAGTAACATTATGTACCAAACTCATTATACTTGAGAGCATATTAGAGAAATGTCAAAAGAGTTCACATGAAAAGATAAATTTAAAATGAAGATTTATATTAAAAAAATAGATGTTGATTATTTAAAAAAAAACCTAGCATCATATGCTTCTACAATTTCCAATGAGACTCCTTAAATAGCTTTTAAACAATGGACATTAACTAAGAGCAATGTCCTATCGTTATGCAATTTTCAATAAGACTCTTGAAATGTCTTTTAGATGACGGTTGTTGGCTAAAATTGATGTTCTAAGTTACCATGCAACGTTTGGGTATTGGTTCTATAGTTATTTGTTGTCTTAAGTTTTTATATAATTTTAAAAATATTATCACATCAAAATAAATGTCAATTTTTTTGCAAACTAGTGTATATCGACTAACATAAATTATTAATTCAATAATAGTGATGATGTTAACATACATCTTTCCTTCAAGATAAATTAAAGGTAAATGTTATCTTAAATGCATAAGTATAAAGGCATAGTAGGGGATTATCCATAAAATTATCTCATTATTTGATAAATTATTCAATTTTACAAACTAAGCAAAATAAAAATTAATAGTTAGTTTGTTAAATTAAAAAAAATATTGTATTTATCCTTTGCCTAATAAAGAGATAAGAGTCCCTCTAATAATTGTTTCACACAATTTGTTATTAATCAATTGTTTAAATTGATTATGTTAATGCCATTGATAGTTATACATATGCTCTTTACGAATTTTGTGAGTGCTTCTTTTGTTTGCAAATTTCAAAAAGAATATAAATGTTCTAAATATTGATAATTAAAGAAGTTTTATGAGAATTTAAAAGATTCTTAAAATTAGGATTATTTAGCATTAAAGAATGGAAATATATATATGTTAATTGGGTAAGTAACTAGTGATAATGATGTCTAAATTTAGTGTTATCCATAATAAAGAAGCTAATTCAAAAACTTTTAATAATAGATGTGTGAATCTCATTTTTTTTTTGTGAAAATTGAGTTTATAACTTATGAATTTGAGTTTGAAAACTTATAAGTAATAGTCAAAGAGGAAAATGGCTAAGACTATTTAAATGGAAAAGAGTTGTGGCTGCAACCAAGGTTAGTCATATCTTTAAACTATGCTTTACAAACTAATATGTGTCTAAAGGATATAAAAAAATTACCATGTTAAAGTCTACACATATTAGTTTGATTGTGATAGTATAATTACAATGATATATAAGAAGCCAACATGAATTCTACGGATCTAGAATTCTAAAAAGTCAATTAAAGACTTAGTGAAGAAAAGATTTTCTTTTTGGAATGGGTTTAAAATCCTTAATTTTAGACACCAATAATGGCAATTGAACTTTGAATTAGTAATATCTAATTATAAAGTTCAATAGGTAATAACAAGTTATTGATATGTATCTGTTAGCATTAACTAATCCATTTTACACAATTGAAACTAGTGCTAACCATTGCATATAAATAGTTGTGAGGGTTTTCAAACTCTTAATTGAGTCATTAATCAAATGTCCAAAGTAATAAGGATATAAAGGAAACTATACCTTTATAAATATAGAAATGGTGCGCTTCAACAAAAGAGTTGGGTTTTCTTTTGTAAATGTTTATAAAGAATGGGATAAGCACATGATCATAATAGTGCTAAACCAATGATCAATCTCTAACTAAAATTAAATAAATATTATGTGTGTTATATCTTCAATTCTAACAATAAAAGTTGAGGTTCAATTGGCAAAAATCATCAACTTTGTTAGAATTTTGAGGTATGTACACTATTTAAAAGTTCAAATCGAGATACACCTTCTTTTATATTTATTACTTATTTGTGTGAAAAGTTAAGTATAAATACCAATATTTCAAACTAGTTGGAGATTGTTAGTAATTTATAAATGTTGGTGACTTTTCAAAGTCCTAAATTGCTTAAAAAAAGCTAATTCTAAATAGCATATAAATGGAAATCGTGGATTTATTAATGGGCTTTCCATGATAATTTTATATAAATAAAGAGTTAAAGATGACTCTTGATTTTAAATTTGTGAATTAATAATTTCCTTTTGGTTTCAGAATTTAAAATTTTGTTATCTAGTGAAAAATCATATTAAAAAGATATGATTGTTTGCAACAAGGATTCAATAAAATGTTACATTTGTTTAATAATTATAAATGAAGCTTTATACTAAATTATTTTCACTGCATCAGATTGAAAAATTTTAAGTTTTGTTGCCTTCTCTGAACATAAAAACCTTTAAGAAAAATGTAATACACACCTCAAAATTATTTCTTTATTCCATAATTTTTCATCACTTTCTTGCCACTCCCATTCCACCTATATTTTCTAACATGTGAGCTTAAGATCGAGAATAATTGTTATAGCTGGAATATACAATTAAGTTAAAACACACGGCTCTAAATTTAGGAACTCACGTGATCTTTGAAATTCTTAGTCCATTATTAGTTTCTAATTTATTTTTATTTTGTTCATTGATTTTTTGTTTTATTCAATTTCAGTGATTTTTTTTTTGTTTTATTCCATTCAAATGGGCCTTTTTTTTTTTTACTTCATTTAACTATTTTTTAAAACTCCGTTAAAGATTTTAAACTGAACCATTTTTTTCTATAAATTTCTTGTTAGTCTCTGTTTATTTTTTTTTAATTATTTCCTAATAACAACAATAAAAATACACAAAGATAATTCTTTTAAATGTATTCTTTACATTCGGTGTACTTATGATAAACAAGATAAGTTTATATAAAGAACTAAATTCACATATATTACTTGATCACCAAATATTTGCTTGAAATATTTATCCGATAATTATAGATGCTCAAATATGAAAATCTTCAAATATAGTTACTCATTTGAGTTGTTTTCTGTTGATTCAAAAATCATATTTGATACATAATTATCTTATAATATGTAAAAAAAAATCTAATAAATTATACAAGCAAGTGAAAGGAAAAAAAACAGAGCATTTTATAATATAAAATCATTTTAATTATATGGAGTAAAATTACGAATATCTCGGAACAAAATTGATAGTAAAGTATTAAGTATTCATAGTTTTAGATGTCCATCTTTTCCCTTCTCAATCAGTCTCTTCAAAATATAGTATTCCTAGTTTTGTAGGAATTTATATAAATCAAGTGATATAAATTTGAACTCTTATAAATTTTTATTTTTCTCCAAAAGCATGCAAAATAAAAAGAATGCATTTAAATTTATATAAAAATTTCTATCATTTTATCCTGTATATTTTATTTTTATTTTTACAAAATAAATTTAATAAAAAATTAAACAAACGAAATAATTTATATTAAAAAAAGAGTTCAAAATCTCAAAAAGAATTTTAGGAAAATAGTTGAATAAAATAAGAAAATAAATGAAGAAAAGTCCATTTGGACTTGGTTTTAAAAAATTGCAGAAGAAAATAAAAAAAAAATTAAAAGCTAATAGTAGGCTAAGGCTCTATTTGATATGATTAATATCAAATATAATGAGTATGATAAAAGATAACATCTTCTTTTTCTTTTTTTAAAGAGGAATATTTTTCTCTATTACCATTTTAGGAATTTTTTTTTATAAATGAAAGAGGAAAAAAACTTAAATAAAAGGACCATTTTTTTAATCATAAGGTATAAAAGTAAAAAAAGTTTTCTGGTTTATATATAAAGAAATAAAATTCTCGTAGGAAAATTACCTTCCAAAAAACAATTGGAAAGCTAAACTTGTAACTATCAGAGCAGCTGCTGAATATTCTTCATCTCAAGTGCCCGTTATATGTACATTGATATTAGTGCAATTACCAACGAAACATCAAATACGGTGAATATATATATATAGAAAGAGAGAGACAGAGACAGAGAGAGAGAGAGCAGTGAGAAATTTTAAACATCTAATTATAAATTTACTATCCAATATATATTTAGATGACCGGCATCCATTTTTTACCTTTTTCGATGAAATAAGTGATAAATCTCCTTATAAATAAATAAATAAATATATATATATAACATTTTGAATTTAAATTCATATCACTCTATCATTAAGCATGGGAAGTATATGTTCATTTTCTATTCCCCAATAGTTGTTTTGTAAATGTGATAGTTGAAATAGAAGATAAAAGGAAAATGAACGTAGGATAACTTTTTTAATATTATAGTAAAAAAAATTAAACGGATGTAATAATGTGGAAAAAAATTTTCACTAGTTAATAAACAAAAATTAACTCCTCCCAAAGGGATTCAAACGTCAATAAAAACATCGGCAAACTTTTTGTATTTTTTTTTGTTTGGTTTATTTTATACTTCTTGTTCCTCAATTTTTAGTATTTTATGACTTTGTTCCTTATAGAAGATATTTTCTGTTATATTTTATGACTTTGTAGAAGATATTTTCTGATAAAATATTTGGATTTGCAGAAGATATTTTCTGATAAAATAATTGGACCTTAATTCCATTGAGAATTCGATCCACCTTTTATAAAGTATAAGATAAAACACAATAAATATGAAAATCAGATATAGATAAAAACAATTAAAAAGAAAATAGAACTTTTATTTCTTGCTAACACCCTAAATTCTGTGCCCTCTTCAGTAGAAGGAATACCTTCTTCGTTGCTATATCTCTGTCAATATGAAAATTGAAAATTGAAATTCAAAACAAAAAAAATCAAAATTAAGCTGAGGGTGGGCATGGTTTCTTTGGCCGAAGAGGAGTTAGGATAGGACCCTTAGGAGGCACTAGAGCTGGTGCTTTAGGTGTTGGAGGTGTTACGGATGGTGCGGGTGTTGGAGTAGGTCCTTTTGGAGGCGGCGGGATTGGACTAGACCCTTTTGGTGGTGGTGGAGTTGGAGTTGATCCTTGGCACAAGAGATGGGGTTGGGACATTTGACGGGGGTGGACATGGAGTCGATCCGTTGGATGGTGGTGGGGGGACTGGAGTTGGTGGTGGTGAAGGAATTGGCGTTGGAGTTGGCCCCTTTGATGATGGTGGACAAGGAGTTGGTCCATTTGGTGGTGGTGGAGTTGGTGATGGTCCTTGAGGTGGAGGTGTTGTAGGTGGTGCAGGTGTTGGAGTAGGTCCCTCTGGAGGTGGTGATGGAATTGGAGTGGGTGCCTTTGGTGGAGGTGGAGATGGAATTGGAGTTGGTGCCTTTGGTGGTGATGGAGATGGAGTCGGTCCATTTGACGGTGGTGGAGATGGACTTGGTCCCGTTGGCGGTGAGGGAGTTGGCGTTGGTCCTTTAGGAGGAGTTGTTGTGGGTGGACACGGAGTCGGTCCATTTGACGGTGGTGGAGATGGTGTTGGTCCCTTTGGTGGTGAGGGAGTTGGTGTTGGTCCTTTAGGCGGAGGAGGTGTTGTGGGTGGACATGGAGTCGGTCCATTTGACGGTGGTGGAGATGGAGTTGGTCCCTTTGGTGGCAAGGGGGTTGGTATTGGAGTTGGGGTTTTAGGAGGTGCAGGGGTTGGAGTGGGTCCATTGGGAGGTGGTGGGATTGGAGTAGGCCCTTTCGGTGGTGATGGAGGACTTGGTCCCATGGGCGGAGTTGGAGTTGGACTTGGAGCTGGAGTTGGTCCCTTTGATGGTGGAGATGGAGTTGATCCGTTTGACGGTGGTGGACATGGAGCTGGTCCCGTTGGTGGTGGTGGAGTTGGAGTCGGTCCCTCTGATGGCGGTGGAGTTGGTGTCGGACCTTTAGGTGGAGCTGGAATTGGTGTCGGACTATTAGGTGGTGCTGGAGCAGGAGCTGGGCCTTTGGGTGGCGTTGGAAGTGGAGTGTGGCCTCCGGGCGGCGGCGCATGATTCGCGCAACAGTACTCCTTCAAGGTGCGTTTGAACCAAGGACTATCGTTAAAATGAGCAAACAAGGTATTAGAACAATCATCATTGAACTCTTCAACAACCCTGCAACAATCTGCCCTAATATTCACTGTGTGATTCCAATACGACACCGTGATCTCACGCATGCACTCCATCTCAATGTGAATATCGGCAAAGCAATGCCACAACTTTGGTGGAATTGTTGGAAATGGCTTTGGGTGAGGCCATGGATGCCATGGCCAATTTTCTATTTCCACTGCTTCACTTCGTGAAATTGCAGCCATGGATATCAGTAGAAAAATGGCAGAAACTAAAGTAACGTTTGCCATTTCCTACTTAATTAAATGAAACACTCAGTGTGAATCCACACTTCTTTTCTCAACTAAAAATGATTTGGAAATTGAAGCACTAAGTATTTATAAGCTTATTAGAGTTTGCAGTTAGCAAAGATCAATGATTCATTTCCTTTGATTATATCAGATTAGTATTAATATTATTAATATTAATTATCTTTACATGGATGAGATTATTTATTTTAAAAATGAGAAGATTCGGAGGAAATGGATAAGCAAATAAATTTATCTTTTACAAAAAAAAAAAAAAAACTGCATGCATTTTTTCAAAAAAATTGATAGTGGGATATAGCGAGAGCTAGTCAAGGTTGATTGCAAACATTTCTATATAGAAATGAGGGATTAAAATGCAGAATTAAATTCTAATTAAGATAAATTTTAAATTTAACATGCTTTTAGGATAAATTAATTTTACATTATCATTTATTTATACATTATTATATTAATAAAAATTATTAAAATATTTTTACAATGTTAGTAAAAAATGTTTAAATTTGATTCACATATAAAATTCTTTATACTATCGGTAATTAATAAATAACAATATAATATGACATCAAAAATAATAATAATTTTCATTATTAAATTAATAATAATATTTTAATAATTTTTATTGTTGTGACAATATAAAAATAATTGATAATATAGAACTAATTATACTGATTATAAATTAAATTTAAATCTTAGTAAAATTTATTAATTTTTGAATGATGTATCATATTCTTATTTATCGATAACGTGAAAAGTTTTACACTAATAACATATTAACTTTAAACTCTTTTAGTTATATTCTAGAAAGTAAATTGACGTAGAATCCTTCCCTAAAAAAATTTAAAAAGAATAG
This sequence comes from Sindora glabra, assembly GCA_020226215.1. Lineage (NCBI taxonomy): Eukaryota > Viridiplantae > Streptophyta > Magnoliopsida > Fabales > Fabaceae > Sindora > Sindora glabra. The sequence goes on along the minus strand of CM035225.1, from coordinate 19,196,709 downwards.
ATAAAAACAGTTATTGGGAATTAATCTTTTGAAAGCGATAATATCCTCGAATTAGTTTAAATCTTTCAAACTGTTATTTCATGCTAATTGTATATCTTTCTGTATTCACATCGTCGGGACTGTGAAACTTCTACAATACTGCATTAGCGAAGTATCTACCAAATTTGAAAGCTTGTAGGAGATAAATATGAAATTTTAGTTAATAAAATTATATTTTTTATTTGAAAAGAAAGTTGATAAATTATATTTTAAAAACTTGGAATTTATGTCTTCTTTAAATCTAAGTCAAATCATAACACAGAGTAGGAAAAGCATTAAGTCAAGTTTTTTTAATTATTGAGTTATTACGCTCAATTGAGTTGATAAACAATTTTAATATTAGTTCAAGGTAATTGAATATTACCAATAACAAAAAGGTTATATTGTACATGCCACATGTTCAATTTATTTTAACCTATGGTTAGGAATGTAAATAAGTTGAACCGCACTAGGCTTTATCCTAAATAAATTAAATTTATTGTCTAAATTATTGACTTAAACCTAACTTGTTAATCTACATAAGGTTAAAATTTAGGCTCGACCTAAGCTATTAAAGAAGCTTGACTAAACCTATTAATCTATTTAGAAACATCCTCATATAAATAATAAGCCTTTAAATTTGCTAATAGACTAATTTTTTTTTTAAAATTCAAAATTATTCAATGGCTTAATTAGTTTTACATACATATATATATGTATTAAAATATTTATATTATTTGTATGTATAATACATATTATATTATTTATAAATATATTTATAATTAAATAAGTCAACCTGATAAACCTAAAAAAAAAGTTTAATCTATTTATCCAAATAGATCAATTTATTAGCTTAAATCTAACTTATTTAAATAAATAAATCATACTAGACTAGGCTTTGAGTAGGATAGACTATAAACTCCTAATAAATTGTTTGACCTACTTGCAACCCTATTTGTGGTGAGTTAGTAATTAAGATTTATAAGAGAAAACTATAGAATACTTCCACCAATTTTGAAGTTGTTGCATTTTACATCCACAAACTTTGAAAAACTTATAAATCAAATTCTTTAATTATATAAAATTTTCATTTAACCCCTAATATTTATTTAATTAATCATTTTTATTAAATTACATGATTTTTTTAAGAAGTTTTTAAAACATGAATCATAATATTATATTACATTGGTTCATTATGTCAATTTTTTCACGTAAATTGTATGTTATATAATTAATAAAAATTAAATTACATAAATATAATTTTAACTAAATACATGAAAATAAATTGTAAAATTATGTGTAAAAAATAATATAATAAAACAACATACAATAATAGTATGACTTTTGTTGAAAAAAAATCAATGAAAATGTCACATAATTTAATAAAATCATCAATTAAAAGAATATTAGGTGTTAATTATAAGTTTTATATAATTAAAAAGTTTAATTTATAAATTTTCAAAATTTGAGAGGTAAAATGCAATTATCCTACAATTGATTAATGGGAATATTTTATATTTTTTCTTCTAAAATAATGATAATCTAACCGCTTTATTTATATATCAAATTTTTATCCATTGATCTTCTTAACCGTGTATGACTAGATAAACTATCCGGGCCACAAATTAAAATTTCAAATATTGATCCTCTCAGCTCATGCGTACTTGGACATCCATATTTAAATGAACCGCCTGAGCGTAAAACTCTTGTTCTTGAAAAATATATGTAAGTATGCTAAAAATTGAATAGCTAACAATTTAATAATATATCATCCATATTTGAATAGTTTAGGAGGCTAAAAGAATGGTACAAGATATAATACCTTCTTTCTTTTCATTTATACAGAATTATTCACTGTTGTTCATTTTTATTGATCCTTTTTTTGGGGTTGAATACGACTAAGTAAAGCATTTTCATTTATCTTTTATTCAAGTACTTTAGTCATATTTCTAAGAAATATTTAAACTAACACATGTCTAATATTTTTTTAATGATAAAAGTGATTAAATTACTAGATACATATAAAAAAAATTATAATTGAATTCTAAATACAAAATAAGACGCAAAGCGTTTAGGACACATAATACTACTTAAGGCAAAAGTTCCTACTAACATATGTCTAACATTTGAACTAACATGTGTCTTCCTTGTGAATTAACTTGTCTCTTTGTTGATAAGGTTTATAGAAAATATTTTTTTATAAAATATAGTTATAAAATAATAAAATGAGGGAAATTATTTTATTTATTTGATATTAAATATAAAATATTTTTTTATTTTTTAAGAAGAAATTTATTTTCCTCTATTATTTATCATTTAGAGTAAATTACTAAATCACTGTTTAAAAGATTCAATTAACATCAAATTAAAATTTTTTTATATTAATTTAATATCAATTTTAAAAATTTGACCTCAAACTAATACTAAAATTTTTTTTACATCAATTTAATACTAAAAAATTTGTAAAAAATTAAATTAATAACAAAATTCTTGACATTAATACTAAACTGAATTTTAAAAATAAAAACTCTTTTAGTACTACTTTAATATCTGCCGGATATTTGAAGTAACAATTTGATAGTTTTCTCTTTTTAAAAAAAAATTAAAAACAGAAATAGCATATTATTCATTTAGCAACATACTTGTAAATGATATTTTAACATAAAAAAAATGTTTACCAACGATATAAAGGGAGCCTAAATTTAATACCACTCTCCAACCATTAATACTTGTTTTAATCTCTCGACGAGAGAATTTAACCACACATATATGCCAATTCCAACAACTTTTACTCACCTTAATTATAGCTAATTTTTTCCACTACTTCAATGTTAACCTTATATGCATCCCTAACTGCGATCCGTTTTTGGAGAAAAATAAGACACCGGTCCTCATATTTCGGGAGTTCATTTTTAGTGAGTCTCGTACATATAAATAACAGGCAAAGTGGTGGAGAACAGCTTAAGTCAAAAGAAGAAGAAGAAGAAGAAGAAGAAACAACTTAAAAAAAAATAGAAAACAAAAAAGAGAATAACTTAGGCCAAAATAAGAAAAAGGAAAAATGATTAAAAAAGAACTACTCAGGCCAAAATCCCAACCCCCAATCTAGAGCCTCTCTTCTCTGCTTCACAATTGATCTTAGAGGCAGTCGTATATAGCACCACCTAATTCCGATCAGGGCCAAGATATGAACGGGTAATTCTTCATCTATTATATACTTTAGCGCCATAATTCATTTAGCATCTTATGTTTGGTTTTGGGGGCAATATTTTCGCACAATTCATAAAAGGCACTATGCAATCGCTAGCACTTTAATGACCTAATGATATCTAAAGTATTATTTTAGAGATTTTACTATTTGTTATAATATTAAGTAAATTATTACTCCAATTATTAAAAATTAAAAAAAACTATGCAGTCAAATTGTTCACCTATTTCAAGTAATAAGATGATTTTTTTTTTTTAATGTGAGAACCTGTTTTGAAGGAATGTTTTTATGTAAATAGCATTTTATATGTAAAATTTTGTTTTAAATTAAGATAACAAACTATTACTAATAAATTGATTCTTGTTATAGTATGGATGTTATGTTTTTTGAGAATTTTTTTTTCATTTTCGGATATTCTCAAACTTAGTTTATTTTGATAGAAAATATTTTTCATAAAATCAATTTTATTTGCTTGTATTTATATTTATAAATATATAAAAATGATAAAAAAAATATTTTATTTATTTAATAGTTTATGTGAAGTATAATAGAAAATAATATTCATTATTTCAAATAAAAAATTATTTTTATCTCTCTCGTAATCTTATATATTATTTTGTCATTTACAAGGATATTAAATAGTATGAAAGCACCAAATTCATATATAAATAAATAAAATTTTCTTATAAGCGTATTTTATGAGGAAACAAACATACGGGGCCAACATGTAATCCTTTGGGAACAACCAATAAAATTAATAATTTTATTTCTAAAATTATAGGATGTTAATAAAGTTATTTTTAAATTATATAAAATTATAGTTTCATTCCAAAATAATAATTCATATAGATAATTTCATCCTTTTATATAGATTCATATAAATAATTTTATTCTTAAATTATTATATGAAAGAATAAAATTATATGTATAAATTATTATTTGTAAATAAAATTATAATTTTATATAATTCAAAAGATAAAATTATTAATTTTTCCATATGAATTTGAGTCATATGTGTACGTAGATGTTGTTGTATAGATTTAACATTCCTCATGCTTCTTGATTGAGAAGGACTGAAATTCTCTAAGATTGCAATTTATGATCCCAAATAAAAAACCTACCTTCCACCTGAATTCAAGCTCCATTTATTAAACATATTAAAACAAGTTAACTTAAAATTGTATAATTTTATTAATTTCAGATTGGAAGTAATTAATAGGAAAAATAATAATAGTAACCAACATGATAAAAATTTGAAATTAGTTAATTCAATTTGATAAAGAATTGAAATTTATAAATATTAATTCATTGATATACTGAATTAGCTTATTAACTTGATATTATTAGTAAATAATAAATGATTAATTTGTTATTATATATTTTTATCTATTAACATTGTAATTTTGTTATATTAAAATTACACTTTAATATATCTAATATTAAATAATTTTTAATATTAAAATTAAATTTAAATATTTAATATTATCAACATATATCATATAAGTTTATCAAAATAAATAATCACATTAAAATGTAAAAATATTTAATGTTAAAATTAATGATTTTGTATATTTAATATTGTCAATATTTATTACAAAAAATTATTAAAATAAATAATTATATTGAAATTAAAAACAATAAAAATATGCAAGAAATTCAATTTATCATCATCAAACCTAAAAATTAATTAAAAAAACTATTACACAAAACTAAACATTCATAAAATAATTAATATAACTAAATAAATATATTAATTAAAGTAATAAATTATTGTTAGTATAGTAAAATAATGATATATTTATATATATTATAAATTTAATTAATAAAATATTTATATCCACTTTAAATAATATTGAATTTTTTTAAATTAGGTCTTGTAGTTTTTAATTACTCTTTTAATTAGAGATTTTTCATATTAAAAAATATTGTGTCTTGATTTAATTTCTTAATATTTTAATTATATCCAATAATAATACTAATTAATTTCAATTAACTAATTATGTAAAATTAATAATAAACAAAAAAAGTAATGTAATAATAATAAAATAAATTATAAAATTTATTAGATAAAAGTCGACCTAAGATTGAGACTTGAATTAGTACTACAACAACTCGGTCTAACTCAATTTGGTGAAAAAGTAATCTTATCTAAAATTAGCTTAACAAACAAATTTTTGTCTATTGAGTTAGCTTAGTAAAATTAGATTAACTCATTTTGACAACTCTACGTATATCTTGCAAATTTTGAATTTGCTAGAAAAGAAATTATATTTCTTATATATAATAATTAGATGATAATATGATTAGTTATTATAAATTAAGTAATTAATGTTTTTAAAAAATTTTTGATAATCAATTATACATAATAATCCAAATTAGACTAATGTTACTTATAAAGAGAAATTTTTCAAATTTTACACTAATATTAATTTCATTTTTATTCTTTTATTTTTATTGCCTTTCTTTTAATAATATAAATTTTAAATTTTATACTCATACTACCCTAGTTATTTTTATTTTATATTTATGGATGATTTTTAAGATCTTATAATTTAATTATTTGTAATTTTTTAATTATTGAATGTCAAAATAAATATAAATCTTATTTTAAATATAAAAAATTGAACTTTCTTATTATGATCAATTATTCTAATAATTGATTATTTTCATTATTATACCGAATAAGCATTGTATAATTGATATGAATTATAACATTTTTTTCATTTATAGGAGTTTATTTTTAGAATATATCACTTTTTGTTTCATTATTTAGAATAGCAACGAATAGAAATTGTCCTCTCATGATCAAAAGAAAACAATATTTTGTTTCCTTAAGAAATGTCAAGACTAAGAGGGAATATTTGTGAGCTCTATTATATTTTTTCAAGGATTGATTTTTTTTCTTTTTATTCAATTTTTTTTCATAAATATAACGAGAAAGAAACCGATCAATTAAAGTTAAAATAATGGTGATTATACTTTTCCTTCCTATATCTCAATATCAAAACGAAGCCCTTGAAAAAGTTTAGCAATAATCATACATATTATCTTTCAATGAAAATTAATTTCTGTTGAAAAATAAATTACTAGAAAAAGGTTTGGATCGTTGCTCCTATGCAATGGAAGGGGTAGAAAATTGTAAGAAGAGCAGAAAGAGTGAGTTGTTAGGAAGAAAAAAAAATTTGATCTCTTGTGGGTAACAAGATAGTCGGAGAAAGAAATTTATTTGAAGAGAAAAATTGTTTGAGAAAAAGGGAAATACTTACTTAAACATTACCTATCACGTTATTCTTAAATTTTATCCTTTCAATGCTGTCCAATAATAATATATGGATTCATTTTATCTAATAATCAATAATGAATTAATTTAGTTCTTTTTCTTATTATAATTAATGATAAATAATTATTAATTTATTATTTATATTTATTTAATCACTAAATAAAATAAATTTATGTATTAGTAGTTATATCAATGATAATTATCAATGATAATATTTAAAATGACATAATTGACCATATCTATACAAATATTTCTTCGAGAAAAATGGGGTTTGGGTTGCCAAGAGAGTTAAGGTTCGTAATTTCAAGGTTTGACGGGGGAATTTGTTACTTTCCATATTTTTTTTCTCTTAATTTTCTTATATCAACAATGAAACGCTTTGAAGTTAAAATTTTCGACAGTATACTGTGTAAATTCCTCCCTACGAGATCGTCGTTTAGCAGCATTTTTCCACATTAAATCTTGTGTACATCATTGCTGTTGCTTTGTTGATTCTAGTTTGTTTATTTTAAAGGAAAATATTTTTATAAAAATATAATTATAAAATATTAAGATAGTAAAAAATATTTTATTTAATATTAAATATAAAAATAATGTTTTTTGTGGAAGTTATTTTTTATTATCTTTATTCATTTATTTATATATAAACAAACGAATTTTTTTAAAAAAATTAAAAATTATTTTCTGAAAAAATAAATAGAACCTAAATTGACCTTGAAAATAATTTGATAGTAATAATTAGATGATGACCTGGTTAGAACTTAAGATCTCGTACTACTTAAACTCTTCAAGTAGCAATTTTCACTTTAAACTATCAGAACATCATTATTGTTGTTTTGTTGACTTAAAATTTTCTTGAAAATAATTAGAGTCTCCAACCAGTACAGTTTAATTTGGTCCGCTGAATTTTTTTTTAAAATTTTATGGTAAATTATTAATATAATAGTATATCAATATATTATTAAATTTAGTTATTAATATATTATTATACAATATATAAAATTTGATTATGAAAAAAAAATTAGTACATTATCAAATTGAGTAGTGCATTATTATACTAACATTGTTTGGTGAAATAATTGCAGGGAAACGGAAGAAAGGTACGCGAACATGGACTGGAACAACGTTGGATTCGGTCTAATCCCCACAGATTACATCTTCATAATGAGAAGTTCTCCGGACGGCACTTTCTCGGAAGGCACTCTCCAACCTTATGGAACCATTGAGATCAGCCCTGCTTCTGCAGTTTTAAATTATGGACAGGTAAAGACTTCAATTTCTTTCATTTTTTTTTTAATATAAACTCCTGTTTTCAAATCCAGCGGACATCTTTATATTTAATAAATAAAAATAATAATTTTTATTTTTAAAAGAGAGTTATTTTTCTTCACACCTATGACTCAAACTATCATCTTTTTAATCATAAAGTATAGAAATAACATATCACTCCGTCATCTATATACAAATAAATGAAAAAGATGTCCCTTTAAAAAATGTCTTTCTACAAAGCTCTTATTTAGTAAATGGCTTTTGAAATGACTTTAACTAATTTGACCAAAATTGACTGATTAACTTACTAAATAAGTTAATTTTTATATTTAATAATCATCTAATTTGAACAACTGATTACTTTTGAATAAGTTATTTTAAAAATACTAATGATATTAATGTTTTTAATTAGTTACTTCATAAATTTGTAAAAAGATTAAACTATTCCTAATTAATTTTATATCTTCAGCTTCATCCTTCCTAAAAAAAATCTGAAGCACTAATATTGATATTTTGAAGGAAAATTTAATAACTATTAAAATTATATTAATTTAATTTAAAGAAATATTTAATATATAATAGATTATAATAATGTATTATTTACAAAAAAAATTAATTTACTAAATAATATATATTTAAAATATTAAAATATTATTAAAATAAAAAAATACTCAAATAACTCATAATATATACTCATATCTTTATTTATCATTTTATATATAAATAACTAATTTTATAAAATATTCTTATTCAAATTACTAATATAATCAACTGATTAAATTAACTAATATAATTAATTATTAACTAATAACTAATTAAATTAATTAATTATTAATATAATCAGTTAATTATCAAATAAGATCAAAACAAATTACACCTTCATCTCTTAATTATTTTAATAATACCAATTTCATTCTTCGAAGTTCAAACAATTTTAGGTGTGGTTTGTTTTATCGAAAAATATTTTTCATAAGAAAATATCATTTGTATATAAATTAATAAAGAGATGATATATTATTTATATTAATGACTAAAAAAATTTATACCTAAAAGTTTAAAATTAGAGGAAAGTAAATTTCTTTTTGAAATAAAAAAAGTTATTTTTCCCAAACTCTTTATATTTAACGTTAAATAAGTTAAACACTTTCCTTTATTTTATTATTTTTATAATTATATTTTACAAAAAAATATTTTTCAATAAAACAAACGGAGCCTTAGTATCAATATTAAACAGCTACATATTTTGATATCTTACTTATTTAGTTCGTGTTAATTAAGTCTTTCAAAAAATTTATTATCAATGTTGTACTTCAATTATTCAACCACTTAATCAAATAGTTCAAAAAAATAGTATCAATTTAGTTTGTTAATTATTTAATTATATGCAATCAAATTTCAATACTAGTGTATCATTAGAACAATCAATAAAATTATTAATACAATATATAATTGAATACATGAGATAAAAATGATAAATAAGTGATCATATTAATGTTGTAACATTGTCTTGATAGCAAATTAGTTTTAGTTTATATCAGTAATTATTATAAATATTTAATAATAAACTAACAAAGGGACTTAAATTGGTGAAATGAAGGACTAGATTGATACTAATTAATAATCTTTCATAAATCAAATTGATACAAATTAAATTAGTGAAGTAACAACATATGTATTAATTATTCAAAGGCCATTTTTGTTTTACAAATTAAATTAGTGAAATATCAAAATATGTATTTATTTTCGGATCAATTTTGTCTTCCACTTGTTAAAACTTTCCAATCAAATTGTTAGTCCGCTTGAATGTTCAACCAAAAAAAAAAGTTTGATGTGAGATTTCTAATTTTACTTCCCATTATATCTCGAATACGATTCTACTTTTTGGTGTGTTAGTACAGTAATTTAACTACAATTTGGGAATTACTAACAATTTTTTTTATACATTATGTTTGTGTTGTGAAACTAGGGATTGTTTGAGGGCATGAAAGCATACAGAAGAGAAGATGGAGAGATACAAATATTTAGACCAGAAGAGAATGCAAAGCGTATGCAAATGGGAGCACAAAGACTTTTAATGGCAGCTCCTTCGGTTGATCAATTTGTTGATGCTATCAAACAAATTGTCGTGGCAAATAAGCGTTGGGTAATATATATTTATACAAAAATGTCATAATTAATCTGAAATTAAATTTTGAATCTTTTATACACATTGAATTTAACTTTATAAATCTATCTTATCATTTTATATTTAATTAGCAGCCATTAATTTATATTCAAAATTCAATTTTAAATCCTACATCCAGATCATATAAATTAATGATGTTTATATAGCCAACACACTTTTAGTAATGCAGTAATAATTTAAGAAAAGAGCCTAAAATGTTATTGCTTCTTCATACACAAGCACAACTTTAATATTTAAATTAAATTTTATAAAAATACATTACAAATTATAGGAATTCAATTGTAACAAGACTATATGTATGACAGAAAATCTCTATAGAACTTCAATATATATCATTTCATAATTTTTCCTTGTTCAAATCAAATAGTTTTCTGGTTGAATATGATTAAATTTTGAAAAAAATATTATATTGATCATAGAAATAGTACTCATATTATGTTTTCCAATGGTTGGCAAAAGATTTTGGATCAGGTGTGTAATGTGCTAATATAATTTTACTCTATATTAGTGTGATCAGGATAATATATTGCGTTGGTCTAACTATAGTTGCAAAAAATAAAATTTTGATGAAATTATTGAAATTTTAACTAATCTTTAATTTCTATGAAGTTTAAATTAAATTTGAATTTTTTGGTACTAAAACTATATTTTTTTTTTTGTAATATAATGGAGCCTAAGTGCAAAGAAAAGGAAAAACTATGAAATAAATATATCACAAGTCTGAAATACTCTAGAAATAACAAAGATATATGATTTGAAAGCAGCCTCTAAAAATATTAAATTTCAGGATTTAAAGTAAGGCTAAAGTTAGTCATATAGTCTATACATGCATTGTCTTCTCTGAACAAATAATTTTAATGCACCTCTCAATCTTTTTGTAGGAGATCATTCAGAATTGAAATAAGATAGTTCCCTTTCTAGTGGACATTAATCAAGCTACAAAAAAGAGCTTTAGAATTGTATTCAAAATGAACTTTTTTATACCCAAGGTTCCAAGCAATTCACAATTAGATCTAGCAATTGTAATCTATATCTATTTATCCATTTATATTTATTCTTATTTTTAATCCATCTATATCCATCCATTTCAACTTTAAGATAAATATAGGTTAAATTATTATTGATCCATTAAAATAAAGTTCATATTTAATTAATTTATAAATAATTATTTATCCATTTATATTTATAAAAAGTAGACTTGTGCATTATACAAATTGATATTGTAAAAAAATATTATAATAAAATATCTTCAAAATTTTAATGTAATTTAAACATTTTTAAAATTAATTATTTGAAATGAAATATTATAATATTTTTATATATGCAAAGATATCAATTTATTTTATTAAAAAGTAAAATCAAATCCAATCATCTATATTAAAATTCATATAATTTATTATTTTTACCATTAAAACTTAAAAATAATCTTAAAATTAATTTTTTAATTTTTAAATAAAAATTTTACAATGTTATATATTACATATAATATATTGTATAACTATACATTAAATCCTTAGCTATACTTTATAAGTATCAAGACATCAGTAATATCAATTTTTATTTTCTAGATGATACTTTGCAAATTGAAATCCGATTGTTGATGTATATGCAATTATAAAAGTGCAATTTCTCATTGTAAAATAATTCATATAATTTATATTTTTTAATTTTTTAATTTTTTAATTTTATTATAATGTTTATTTTAAATTAAATAAGTCTTATTTAATGTATATTAATATTAAAATATTTAATCAACTATATTTAATATTAAAACAATTTTAAGAAATTAATGTTAAGAAAATAAGATAAAATTTATAATTTTAAAAAGGAAATAAAGATAAAGAATAAAAATTTTGATAACATAAGTTTGTTTTGGAATAATAGCAATAAATATACAATAGTAATGAAAAATAATATTAATAAAAATGATAAAATATAAAATACTAATAATTTAATAGATATATAGATGGATCAAATTAACCATTTATTCAAAGGTCATAGGTTATCAATGACTCATTTAAAATTTTATATTAGGTTAATTCTATTTTAAGTTTACATATCTTAATTTTTCTTTTATTAAGGATAAATGGATTAATAATGATCCATTCACTTTTGACTTAATCTATATCTATCCTAATTCATCAATTTGCCACCTCTATTCACAATCCATATACAACTCCTCAACATTCAGCAATATATGCTAAACATCTTCCTAATGGTTTCGCATAACCCATAATCTAGTTTCCATTTGAATTTTGTATAATTCCTCCGCACCCCACATTTTGATTACTACCTTTGGAAGTGCCAAAAGTATTCATGTCTTCTTTTAAGGTTTAAATTTGATCTATTATTAATATATTAATTTTTAGGTAAAATATTTTAATAATTTTTATTAATATGACAACTTATTGGTAGATAATTGTGTAAAATCAATTTATACTATCAGTAGATCAAATTTGAATCATTTATTTTATAGATTTAAATTTAATCTACTATCAATATAAATTATCTTTATAGTATTATTCATTCTTATATTATCATGTCAATAACAAACTTTTTTACTATGGTTAAATTTTTTTAATTTTTAATTTTTTTTAATAATGTATCTTCCTTCCTCTCATTTTTTGGTAGTGTAAAATATTTTACATTGTCAATTGATTAAATTTAAACTCTTACTTTATTAATATAATGTTATAGTTTTGAGATTTTATTCATTAAAAAAATTTTAAATTTAATCAATGATCAATGTAAAACAATTTTATTATTATAACTTATTCATGTAATATCATATCATTAAAAATTTGTTAATTTGTTTTTTTACTATTGGTAACATTTTTTTAAGGCATTCTTTTAATTATAAAATTTTATACCGATGAAATTTAAACTCTGAATAAAATTTCATGCAGGTTCCTCCTAACGAGAAAGGATCATTGTACATTAGGCCTCTATTATATGGAAGCGGATCTGTTTTGGGTATTGGTCCTGCACCTGAATCCACCTTCTTGATTTTCACTTCTCCAATTGGCAATTTTTACAAGGTTAGTCTCCAAGTTTTCATCTTTTACCAAAAACATTGGAAATTAATTCAAAGACACCACTAATTTAAGTCATTTAATTTTATTTATACATGCAGTATTGTACATATGAATGAAATACAATAATTTAAACTAGTGGTATGATAATACGGTGCATGGAAGGTTCCTCCCTTAATTCAATTCAAAATATAAGTTATAGGAACTTATAATAAAAATATATTTTAGACAAATTTATCTGTTATGATTTATGCAATTGATTATCTAAATTAAAATTGAGTAATTATTCAGATAACTAATTTAAATAAAATTATTTTTATATGATAAAGAGAAATTTAAGATCACTTATTTTGATGGAAAATATTTTTTATAATATAATATAATTAAAATATATTGAGATAACAAAAAATATTCTATTTTTTAATATTAAATATAAAAAGTATGATAGAAGATAAAATTCTTTATTTCAAATAAGAAGTTGTTGTTTGCCCAAAAAAAAAGGAAAAAGATTATAAAATTATTTTTTCAATTATAATGATAGTATGTATCATTATCTCATATACAAAGCATATAAATAATGTATCACTTCTTCATTTTATATATAAAAGAATTCACACAAAAAATATCCTCTTATAAAATAAACAGGAACCTTTAAAGAATAATCAGATCATGAAATGAAGAATATTTGATTTTTTTTTTCAAGTATTGATTAGTTGATAAACTATATGAGTTCAATTTTATTTTTTTTTTTGGTAATAATATGAGTTCAAATTTATGTATTATCATGGATGCGGTTATTATCTGAATTAAAATGAAGTGACTATTCACTAATTAGTTTCAGAAAGAATTACCTTTATTAATATGTTAATTATGTAAATTGTCCATCTACCGCAGCAAGGATCTGCACCAATGGACCTGTTTGTAGATGATAAATTCCCTCGTGCTTATCCTGGTGGAACTGGTGGTGTCAAAAGCATTAGTAACTACTCACCGGTAAGTGTATATATTTAACCATATTTATTGAAAATGGCATTTAAAATTAAATATTAAATATAAATTAAAAGCCATTATTAAATATAAAATAATGAGATAAATTCATAAAATTTAATTTAATGAAAGATAAAAACTCAATTTTAAATTTTATTTTTAATATATATATATATATATATATATATATATATATATATATATATATATATATATATATATATATTGTTTAACAAATACAGCATACATATTAAAAATTAAATTTTAAATTTTTTATGTTATAAATTTATCTCCCTATCTTATATATTTACTGATTGCTCTTTATGATTTTTCGGTCGTAGTTTACCTTCTTATCATGGTATCAACTAATTGTTTTCAATCTCATTCTTCTTATCTTATTCAGTCACTTTTCTTATACATATGCTCTATTTATTTTCAATGGAAAACATTTTTAATATAATTATGAATTATTAAGGTAGTAAAAAATGTTATATATATTTTATAATAAATGTATTAGTGGAAGATAATTTTAAAAAAAATTATTTTTTTATTATAGTGACTTTAAATATTATTTTTTAATAATAAGTTATAAAAATAATATATCACTGATTTATTTATATAAAAATATATAAGATTTAAAAAAAATGTTCAGAAAACAAAGGCACTTTTAATTCTTAACTCATTTCTCGTTCACACAGTTTTTTGATATGATTATTATCTCATTTCTCATTCCCACTATTGTGAACAGGATTGTAAAAATTAAACCAAATCAACTAATTTAACCTGAAAGTTGGTAAACCGGTCACATGACTGATCTAAAATTCAATGAACCGGATCAATTTATCCGTTGAACCAACTGATTTTTTTAAATGCTTTTACTTAGCTAAAAAATAATATTTAACTTGATATTAAATCTATATCTAGATTCTAAAGTTACATATAACCAAATCTAACATGAGTCGCAAATTTTTTTAACGTCGTAATTTGATAAAATATGAATTATAAACTTGCGTAAATATGAATTGTTTAGTAGTAATTAAGCTAGCTTTGTATTTATATGCATAATTTTAAATTTTTTATTGTTATATATATTATGTTTGAATTTAAATTTAAATTTTCAATTCATTGATTTTGGATAGACTGTTAAATCTTGAATCCGACTTTTTTATAGTTTAATGAGTGATTTGATTCCTAAAACGTTTGTACTCATTAAAAGAAGACACCAAAAGATGTCTATTAAAAATTTGGATTTATCATAAGTCTTTTGTTAAAACAGATGTATTTGCGATATTTGTGTATGCACGTATAAGCATATTTCTGGGTTTAAATTTAGGTTCCGCTTATTGTGACGGAATATATTTTAATAAAATAGTTTTATAAAATGTTAAGATAAAAAATATTTTATTTATCTAGTATCAAATAAAAAATTTGAAAAAAAATAATTTCCTTTATTCAAAGAAAAATTTACTTTTCTCAATTATCATAATTTTACATGTATTCTTTTTGAATCACAAGCTATCTCGTGTATGTCACTCCACTACTAACAGATATATAAATAATACTTTTCTATAAGAAAATATTTTTCAGTGAAATAAACACACCCTTAATTTAATATTAGTAGATACCCTTATATACTACCTATGAATAAAAAATATTATGTTATAAAGAGGATAAAATTAATTAAATTTTTTTACAAATAATAAATGAGTTTTTATAAATTTTTAATTTCCCGAAACAATGTAATTAAAACTAATTTATATTAATGCAGGTTTTCGAAGTGGCAAAGGAAGCAAAGGCCAAGGGATTCTCCGATGTGCTCTTCTTAGACGCAGTAGAACATAAACATATTGAGGAGGTTGCTTCGTGTAATGTTTTCATCGTCAAGGTATATGATAATTATAATTCTAATTCTAATAATATTTCATCACTAGATTTTGTCTATGTTATCATTTTCCTTAATTGATTTTAAATTTAGTTTATTATATATATATATATATATATATATATATATAATATTTTGCATTATCAATAAAAAAATTATTAAAAAGTAATGATAATTAAAAATTTTAATAAAAATAAAAAATTTCGTAATTTTTATTAATATAATAATATATAAATAATTAATAATATAAAACTAATTTTTATTAGAGTGAATCAAATTTAAATTCTTCTTGATATATATAAAAAATATCATAACATATAAATATCAATTATGTGTATGTTGTAGGGCAATGTGATTGCAACTCCTCCTACACTAGGAACTATTTTGCCCGGAGTTACAAGAGCGAGTGTCCTTCAAATTGCTCAGGATTTGGGTTATCAGGTAACTAGTTATATTTTTATATTATGATTATGAAGTTATGAACTGCAGTCTCGCGCAATTGCAATTATATTATAATTAGTAAAATTATAAATAACTATGAAAAATGAAACTATTACAAAATTTTAAAAATTTGTGGTTAGATAAATTTGTAGTTAGATGGCATGACACAATCATATTATTATGCATAGTATTATCCTAATTTAAAGAATGATTGAGATTGTCTTGTTTATTGTTAAGAATAATTATATTTTACTCATTTATAATTTTGTTAATTTTACTTAATTATTTATATTTTTAAGTGTTATAATCTGCTCACTTGGGTAGTTTAATATTAATAATTTAGTCACTTAATTTTTTTTTATCAAACTTTTAACGGAGCATTCTATAGCAAGTGAATTAGAAGAAAATTACAAAGAAATAAACTATAATTTTTTTATATCTATATGATTCGATGTTAAGAATTCATAATTGGGCTAAAAAATATTATATTAGTCCTATATTTTTTAATTTAAATTTATAAAGTATATGTTATTATCGTATACTTTATAAAATATCAGAAATAGAATATATAAATTTTTTTATTTATAAATATCAAGAGTTCTAATTTTTTTTGTGTATCATATATTATAATTGATTTTTCTCATTTAAGGTGATTTATAAAAATAAGAAAATAAGACTAATATATTTTAGTTCCTATTAAGAATTTTTTACATTAATTCACACAAATATAAAAAAATCACATTTTACTCATATTTGATTTATTTGATTTTACTTAACTTATAAGTTATGAAATTTTCTATTACAAATTAAATGTAAAAAAATTTAAGTGAACAAATGTTAATAATAAAAATTACAAATAGACATATTAAAATACTTGAAAACATAAACAAATTAAATGAAAATCAGTAAAATTACATGCGAGTAAAATGTAATTTTTTCTTATTATTATATATACGGAGAGAGAACTACAAATTCCATGTAGAAAGATTACCTTAGGCTACATATTTGATGCAATATTTAAATTAAACAAAGAAATTAAGTAAGACAACTATTTCTTGCTGAACTAGCATGCATAGCTTTAAGTTGGAGATGGTTTTATGTTTTTCCTAGCAAAATAATGAGAAAAGTTTCTACTTGTATTGTAATTTAACTTTGTTTAGAGGGAGGAACGCAAAGTACCAATCGAAGATGTGGTTAATGCTGATGAAGTGTTTTGCACCGGCACTGCCGTTGGAGTCTCTCCTGTTGGTAGCATAACCTACAACGATAAAAGGTGACTGCCATATAAATTAACATAGTGTAAATATCCCCTTTTTCCCTCTGATATCATCAGCATCTTTTTATTAATATGAAAGAAGGGCTCTAAAAGATTTTTTTTATTTCTCGCATCATGTATCATACATAATAAATCTTGACTTAAATTTTTGAAGAGTTTAAAGAATAAAAAAAAATAAAGAGTTAAATGATTTATAAAAAAAATATTCACATAATTAATTGATATTAATAAAAAGTTTTAACTAAGAGTGGTATCGATATTTTTTGAAGGTTTTATATTTTTTATTATATTCGCAGTTTAACCCTTAATCTTTACATATGTACATCTAATAATTTAATTATTCTCCTATTCATAAAAAAATAAAAAATTCTAAAAAAGCATAAGCGTGATTTACTCCTGATCTCTTAAAATTTTCCCTCTTGTATGTGATCACTTAAATCGAAAAGAAAATTTAAAAGTTCAAAAATTATTTCATATAGCGTTTAAAGATTAACTGCTGTGTTTCATGTCCAATTGGATTGTGCAATAATTTCTTAATAGATCGATTTTTAACAATAGTTCTACTATGTTACTAATATCTTGTCGGATTAGAGACCCTTTCATTCATCCTATCTTTAAATAATAATAATATAACTTAAAGGACATTTCTACAATTTCCAAGAGGTGATCGTTGTGATCTACTCAAAAATTAATCTTTCTGATTCAATGACTTGTATTTAGAGTGTGGGGAAATTCTAGCTCGAATACTAAGATTTTAAAAAGTTGGATATTTTATCATTAAATTGCTTTTAATGTATTATTATTTATATTTTTAATTTTAGTTTGTTTATTTTAAAATTAAAAAGAATCTAATGATAGAGATATTCAACTTCCTAATAGGTAAAACTTCTCATAACATTATTTAAGGAAAAAATTAAAAGTTGTCTTATCGTAAAAATAAGGGTAATGCTACAAAGAATTTTATCTCATAAGAAGTTGAGTATTTTCATCATTAGATTATATTTAATATATTGAGATGTATATTTTTAATTTTAATTTACCTATTTTGAGAATTGAAAAAAAAATTAATACAATAACAAAATACTCAACTTTTGTTGAAATTGAATTCCTCATAATATTATCCTAATAATAAATCAAACATTAAAGACAAAAAATATCAATTATCAATGGCTAAAAATTGATATTGCTGGTGGTTGTGCAGATATGAGTTCAAAACCGGAGAAGAAACAGTGACTAAGAAGCTGTTTGATATTATTAGAGGCATCCAAACAGGTCTCTTGGAGGACAGCCATGGATGGACGGTCAGGATTGATTGATCTTCTCGCTGTCGTAAAATTACAAATACAGCCTTATTGAGGAAGATTGCCTAGACCAGTCTCGTGGAGTAACCTTTACAACTTTGAAGATCCGAAATCGAAGTCTGCATGTTATGTCTTTTGAGGTTACAAAATTGTCTGCGAGAACTTCTTTTTTTTTTTTTTCTTAATACTTCTTTCTTTATGCTCTAGCTAATTCTAACATAAATTGTGTTTTTCATTTTTAATTATAATTTTAGTACAGGTATTTTTGTTGGTTTGTAACTTATATGAATATGAATAATAGATTTTGCTTAAGAGTTATGATTTTATGATTTTAAGGTCATTTAAAGAAATAAAAAAAAATTAGGAGTCTATTTGGATACATTTTTGTCTTTTTGATTTCAGAAACTATTCTTAAAAATATTTTTAAAACCTATTTTTTAAAAATATTCTTGAATTTAAAATTTTAAAAATAGAGAATAGAAAGTGTTAAACGGAGCAAATAAGAAAAAATTTTATCTAATTACAAAATTTCTATCAAGAACCAAAAAATAAGTTAAAAAAATCCTGAAGATATTTCTGTTTTTTCCTATTTTAACAATTATTTGACGATGTAAAAATACTTAAAGCGAATACAGCTTAAAACCGTAAAAAAATCTCTCGAGCGACACAAGAAGAAGGAGATTGAAAATGGGAGGCAATATATTAAGTCGTAGAAAAATTTTAAACCTATTTATCAATCAATACTTTTGTTTATATATTTTCATAAAAATTATAATTTAAATTTGATACACTAAATAAAATTTTTACGCTATGACAGTGCTTGACATTCACTAACTTTTTAGTTGATTTGAAAGTTTATTTTAACTATTTAATTAAATCAAACATTTATTTTAGGTGTTTCATGTTTGGTACTTGATTAGTCCCTAATTAACTAATTTAAAAAAGTTGAGCAACTTATTATTTTGAATCAATCAATTTATAAAAGCTACGTAAAAGATAAAATTATCCCTAAATTGCATAATTATATATATTTATTATTTTACTCAAAGTATTAGAAAGAAGAGTGGAATCCCAAACTAAGACTACACAAAGAAGATTATAATATAATAGTCCTTCATAAATAATAAATAATTATTTAATTTTTATTAAATAAATTTATGTAATAAAGTTAATATAAATTAACAAAATAAACATTACAATATATTAAAAATTATGCGAAATAATTATTTGATGAATTTAAATTTTTTCCACATTAAAAGTAAAAAATTAATAAGATTAATTTATGCACATATATAATACATACATACACAATAAATTTTAATAATTTTTTCACAGAATAATTTAAAAAATAATAAATTACAGTAATATTTTTATAAAAAATTTTAATTTAATAAATAATATACAAAATTTAAAATATTATTAAAATAAAATAATATATTCAAATAAATCATAAAATATATATATATTCTTATATGTTATTTTTAAAATAATTAATTAATTTTATTAAATATTTTTATTTAAATAATTAATATTAATAATTAATCAAATTAATTAAACTAACATTTAATTGAATCTGATAATTACTAATATAATTAGTTAATTACCAACTGAGGCCTATTAGCAAAAATGAAAATGACACATTATTAAAAAAATAAAGAAAAAATATAAATAATTCCCTTCAACATTGGGATGGTTACATTTTATCCTTTTCAATTTTAAAAACTTGAAAATTATCTCCTTAAACTTTACAAGACTTGAAAATAACATCTATCTTTCAATTAATTAATCATTTTATCAAATTATATGATATTTTTAAATAAAAATGAAAATATTATAAAATATTAATTTATTTTCTTAATTTTAATTATATTTCACACCTTATATGGAAGTATTTAATTAAATTTCTTTACATATATTTTTTATTAATTATATAATATAAAATTCATGTTTAAAAATATACAAAATAATATAATATAATATAATATTTTGATTAATTATTGATTAAAAACTATGAAAAAGTATATAATTTGATAAAATGATTAATTAAATGGATGATAGGTGTTAATTTTAAATTTTATAAAATTTAAGGAGCAATTTGTATTTTTCTGAAAAAGTAGTAATAATTATAAACTTCTACTAACAGTAAAAAAATTTAATAATTATCTAAAAATATGATAATATAAAATCAATTTATATTGTGACAATTAATCAAATTTAGATCTATTTTCTAAAACCAATCAGCTAGAAGCACAACCATCCAGACTTGAAAAATGCTATTTACACCTTTTTTTTTTTACACGTTACTAACACCCTTTTCTTTCTATATTAAATCATAATTAAAAGCAATATATATTATGCATTATGGACAAAAAAATATGGAAAAAAGAAGGAAGACGCACAAAGAAAAATAATCATCCTATTAGTCATTTAATTTAATAATTCTGCACATCTACCCACCTACCTCAGTAGGTACCTGGCTTCCCTAACTAATCAACCCCCAGATTCACCACTATTTGTGCTTTGAACCTGGTCGGCTGAGCACACTAACAATATATATATATAAACAAAGACCCAAAAAAAAATAAAAAAAAAACCAGTAAACTCATTCAACCAAGTTAGTCAGATTTGCAAGTTATTGAATTGTATTGAAGAATCTTCATTCTTCGGGCCATTGGCTCTCTTCGCTCACCATTTTAGACTCGGTTGCTGTCACACTTAAACAAACAAGGTGTGGAAACAGTCAGTCACCAATCTAGCAAGGCACTTTCAAAGTTTTTTTAGTTTAAATCTGATTTATTATTGTTATAAAAAAAATTTACTATTAGTCAATAGACAAGATGATACACTATTAAAACAAATAATAATTTTTATTAAAAATAAAAATTTTAAAAAATTTTTATTGACACAACAGGAGAGTTAATTTAAAATTTATATCAATAATGGATTAAATTTAAATTCATTATGTTAATATTTACTGAGATGCTGAATTACAGAAAACATTCTGTAAGTATAATGTTAGTTGTTCTTCCTGCCGGTTACAAAATAGAAGCTTATCCTACAATTTAACTAGATAAAAAGATACTTGTGTTAGTTTATGAGGAAAAAAAGATAAAGGGATTCATGCTATTTTAAATTCAAAATGAGACAAGAAGTGGTCTTTATAATTTCACCAAACTTCAGGGAGTTCAACATAATATACTAAATTGATGCTCCTATAAAACTGTATTAGGTGAAGTAATATCTATAAGTTTCCATTTTATGCATCAACTTGACACATTGTGATGCTCTTTTGCAGCTGAAGCAAAACTCCATTTTTGAACAATGGCTTCCGATCTAAGTCTGAAAACTTCTGAATCCACTGGTAACAGGTAGGTACATATGACCTGCTACATGTTGATATCTTGATTGAAGTTCTATAGGCAAATAAGACAGTTCTATTAATTAGTGCTCTCTTGTAAAGCCATTGACATCGATTCTTTGTTCTTGTCTGTCTTTCTGAATTGCCTGAATATGGCTCTTTTTCCAACAATCATTGGTTTTTCCAAAAAGCAGTAATGGAGGTGAAAGCTATGAAGACATAAACTGGGATGAAATTGGATTCGGAATAACTCCAACAGATTTCATGTATGTGATGAAATGCTCGAAAGGAGTCAATTTTTCAGAAGGAAACCTCATTCCTTATGGAAACATACAGCTCTGCCCATCTGCTGGAATCTTGAATTATGGTCAGGTTGGTACTTACTAGATAAAGCAAAACCATTCCACCTCACTTCTGAAGTAAAGATTCTAAGTAAGAAAAAACCCTTACTCTAACAGGAGAAATATAGAAATAAAAGGATGAAATTCAGAACAAGGTGTGTCCCATGAATCCCATCCTTTGTTTCTATCTCATGGAGTAGGAATTTTTCTTTACTCCAAAAGTAGGGTAGTATTATCCATGAAACACAGACAAGGCTCTCATTTTTCATAAGCAAAGTGCTCAAGCTTCATAATTTGAATACAACCATGCACAGCTAAGGTGTGCTATTCTACACAATGTTCAAAGAAGATGTCAGCTAACATTGAAATGTTTGTAGGGAATAATTGAAGGTCTAAAGGCATACAGAACTGGAAGTGACCATATAGTGCTATTTCGACCACAAGAGAATGCTAAACGAATCAAGATAGGGGCAGAGAGAATGTGCATGGATTCTCCATCAATAGACCAATTTCTTAATGCTGTAAAGCTTACTGTTCTTGCTAACAAACGCTGGGTATCTCCTCCAACCTTTCTCTGATTTTCTTCATCTTCCTGCTCATCAAGATGTTGAGCAGTTTGAAAATTGACCTATGCACTTGGGTTGATACACTTACTTGAAAAATCGACTGAATATGAATAAACTGAGCAAGTTTAAAGTAGATTTTGTTAATTGTGCTGCGAGTGAAAGTTTGAGAAAATGAAGTGTCACATTGCTCTAAGAAGTTTGCAGTTCAAATTTGAAATAGGTTCCTCCACCAGGGAAAGGCTCACTGTACATTAGGCCATTGCTCTTGGGAACAGGAAGTGTGTTAGGCTTGGCTCCAGCACCTGAATGCACCTTCCTCATATACACTACCCCTGTCAAAAGCTACCACAAGGTGAGTTTATCAACTACTGAATTTGTCACAGGCCATGATGCACAATGACTCTATTTTACAACTGTACATATGGCACAATCTCAATTAAATTGGCCCCACATAAAGTACACAAGACTAGATTGACAACTCTACACATAACATAATCTCAATTAAATTGGCCTTGCATGTTTTAAAGTATACTGGATCAGATTGATTCAAATTGTATCATATATGGAATCGTAAAAAATAGTTGTGAATGGCTATGGTCTACGATCAGTATATGCGAGCTTAACCAAAATCCATAAGAGGAAGAAACAACTAATTTTTTCTTTTGTTCACTAAAATTGGCAAAAACTTCCCATTGATATCAGTTTTCGCGCAGGGTCCCCTAAATTTGGTTGTTCGCGATAAGCTATATCGAGCCATATCAGGTGATGGTGGAACTGGAGGGATCAAGAGTGTCACCAACTATTCCCCAGTAAGAAAGCAAAACACTACCATCAGTTCAATCATTTCGTGATAGGGAAAGATTAATTTTGCTTCTGCGTCCAACTTGTGGGAAATTTTGAATTGAAAATACCAGAAATCAGTACAGGAAAACTTCTATCACCATCATACTTCTATATACTCAATTCAAACTTCATTAAACGGGAAATTAAGAATGGAATATAATCCTTAAAATATGCATGTAGAGTATTTTTGTATTTCCCATCGTCAAGAATCATTTCACCCCAAAAGCTTAGTTGTTTGTATTAATATCCATAAATGCTTATGCATGCTTATAGAAGTTTAGAGGAAGACTACAGCAGCACAAAGAAAATAGTGTTATTAGTAACTTCAAATCCTGACCCTCCGTTTTGGTGGGTCCCATATTTCTTGTGGCACCCACCAATATAATGCATTATCTATGGCACATAGCATATAGTACAGTTTATCATTCTACATTACTAGACTAGATATAGTGTATAAATTTTGCATTTGTTGACAATACAGTATATATGTGAGCTTAAGCTGGTTTCAACTTCGGTTGCTGATATTATAGGCATATAAAGCGTTGAATCAAGCAAGGGCAGAAGGTTTCTCCGATATATTGTACTTGGATGCAGAGACTGGGAGAGATATTGAGGAGCTTACTGGATGTAATGTTTTTATTGTGAAGGTACAAAGAAAAACAAATTCATGGAAATCGTTGCAGATATTAGCTTTCATGCATATTGCCAAAATCTAAGAGACATTGACAGGTTAAATGAAGAAACATTATCAACTACAACTTTGACACAAAAAATGGAAGGCTATTCTTGAATGATGTTAAATACTAGTTTTCTGTCCACATCCCTCGTATGACCATTAATTCTTCATCAGCAGATTATTTCTTTTGGCTGAAATCCAACAGTGAAACATCATGTGAGGTGATTGTGTAAAACCCACATTTAAGGATAAATATCTCTGTTGTTAATAGTATGTGAATTAGTTATTTGTATTGAAACCACTACTATTGTAATTGTTTCACTTCAGTTCTTTGTTTTCTAATCTTGTGAAGGGAAATGCAATCTCAACTCCAGTTGCAGAAGGAACTATTCTGCCTGGGATCACACGAAAAAGCATCATTGACATTGCTGTGGATTTGGGATATCAGGTAATTTGTTTTCCTCCAATTTCTGATATGGAAATCGAGAGAAGAGATATAAATATTTGTCATGGTTGACTTGCACAGGTCATGGAACGCATCGTTTCACTACAGGAGTTGCTAGAGGCTGATGAAGTTTTCTGCACAGGAACTGCAGTGGGTATCAATCCTGTTTTATCTGTAACCTATAATGAAACCAAGTAAGCATCTTTGTTAATATTGTTATTCATTTGTATTATGTAACAATGACTTGGTAAAACCAAGATCATTTCTTTGTGGGAGCATTTCTTTGAGAAACCTAGATTTATTCATCTGCACAATAACTGTGTTGATCAATAAATCTAGGCCTTCTATTTTGGTGGTGCACCAATTACTTATGCAAATCAATAAATCTAAACTTTTTATTTTAATGGTGCACCAATTGCCCATGCAAATCAATAAATCTCAGCCTTCTATATTAGTAGTGTACCATAGAAATTTTTTTTTTTGGGTAATAAATTTTCCTTTCTTTATTAATGTAATAAATACAAAAGTTACAACTCAATTAGTCAAGACCCTATCACTCAAATAGTATTAAATGTCCCTTAAAAATTTTGTACCTTTCACTATATCCAAAGGTCCAAAAGTTCGAGCCTTAATTTTTACATATGTGCATCCAATTATTCAACCACTCTTGCCATTTCCCAAAAAAATAAACAAATAAATATAGTTGTAAAAAAAAGTTGGAAATATTTTTGGGAGAGTGTATAATGCACCACTGTGACACAAAAGTGGTGCATTTATACATCACCAAAACTGATTGCATATTAGGTTGATAATTTCTCAAAA
This sequence comes from Sindora glabra, assembly GCA_020226215.1. Lineage (NCBI taxonomy): Eukaryota > Viridiplantae > Streptophyta > Magnoliopsida > Fabales > Fabaceae > Sindora > Sindora glabra. The sequence continues at coordinate 19,170,779 of CM035225.1, read as the reverse complement.
CATATTAAATGATGACACACCAACTATCATATCTAATGATGTGTCGGTGCTGCATCAATAGTGCACTATAATTTTTTCCAATGTTATTATAAAAATTGCAAGAATAAGCAACGATGCATCTGTACTAAACCAAATCCCCTTAGGGCATCACAAACATTAAGTTTTCACTTGGTCCTTCCACAGGCATGATCACACTAAAAATGAGGATCCAAATTATTATTTTATGATTCTGTTTTCTGTCTCTATGAAAATGCCTTTGCTAACTGCTAATATTTTTCAATGCAGAGCTAAATACAAAACAGGAGCAGAAACAGTGTCTCAAAAACTGCATGAAACACTTGTTGGGATACAAACAGGAAGTATTGAGGATACAAAGGGTTGGACTGTCCAAATAGATTGATCAATGAGCTTCCCCCCTATTAAATGAAAAATAATGCACCCAAGAGTAATGTTTATTTCAGATCTACCAAATCAAGAAGAAATATGACTAATTTTTATGATCTACCTTTTCATTTGATTTCTGTACTGACATTTTAGACTTGTTTCTTTCCCATGGTGATGAGGTATTTAAACCCCGAGAGGATTTTATCACAGATTTTGAAGATCCAGAAAAAATGTGCATACATAATTTTTAGCTGCCTTTTCACTTCATCATTGTTGATATGTTTAAAATTACAATAAAACCATTCCTGAACTTGCTCCTAACAGTTGAAGATTTGATAAGCCCAAAAGAAGAGGTTTGTGAGTTTAAATTACAATAAAACAATTGTTGGATTTCCCCAGACCAAGGTAAAATATATATTTTAGGTGAAGGAAATAAACTCACACTTCCCATAAGAACAGAGGATGATTTTTTATTAAAATAAGTTTTTAAGAGAGAGAAGAATATACACCAAGAGGATAAACAACACTCATTGAAATAAGGAAGAGCTATAGAAAACCAAACAACCAACAATCTGCCCACCTCCCAACACCAACGTTCCATAACAAATTCCCAACTCCTTTGCAAAACCACGAAAATAATCCATCAACAGAAACCAACCATAAGCTTTGATCTAAAGAGAAATTATTAAACCCCACACAAAAAAGATTGAGATTGTTCTAAGAAAAAATTCTAGCATATATTCCAACCATGTATACCAAGCAACTTTAAAACAAATGTTGCGGATCAGGTACGCAGATGAAAGTACTGTACTACTAGGCTTTCCCTGCAGCACCGGACTCACTAAATGAATTGATAGGACAATAAAGAATGAGCATGTAAGGACCGAAGAAGAGCTGCAAGTCTTTATTTTTTTCCTTCGAATAATGATGCTGCACTACGTAGATACAACCTCATCATAACGAATCATACACTTGTTCAAAAGGACAGTCTAACTGCAAGTTCTGTTTCTTTTCTGTTGATGATGAAAAATTTGAACTAACAAATGAACTTTTACCCTTGATGTCATCTAGATGATCTATGAACAAGTCATTCCAAGAATCTGTAATTCCAGGTAAGCATCAGTGCATGCAATCGCCATGTTGCTTTCCACCAGTTGTGGATGGGTGGGCATTGGCTCTGAACTCACTTGTGCGGGTTTTGTGCAAAATATTAAAACCAGATCCCTGGAGGACCTTATAGAAATGTTCATGGACCAATCAAACCTCCACATTTGTACCATTATTCTTCAGAGGAGTTCTTCCACCTAAAATGGAAACCAATCTTGCTTCAGCTCAGCAAATGAGCTAGAAGAAAAAAGACGATTACACAAGGAAAACTTCCAGATGTGGCAACCATGATTCAAAAGAAATTACCCACTTTAAATGTTGCATGCCAAATCTGCTCAGAATGATCAAGAGTAATGTTAAATGAAACAACAACAGAAAGATACTGTTAGTAGACCTCCACTTAAAAAGGCCTATGTTAGAAGAAATAGGAGGGAAAGGGAATAATAGAATAATATAATACAGAATAACAGAATGACACAATTTTGTTATAAAAACAGAATCAGCATTATAAAAAAGGGGCAACAGAGAGATGGAAAAGAGGAAAAAATTTAGAAAAAGTGAGAGAAGGAGGGAACCAAGTCTCTCAAAATATCTGGAGTTGTAATAGCATTTCATATCCCTTAAGCAGTAAGTTCTGTTACTGACTAAGGACTAACTTCTTGGCAATAAAGATTCATTCTTTTTCGATCTTTCTTCAATTTTTCTTCTATTTCTGAACCAGACCATCAACTAGTATTAGAGCTCCCACGATCTTGGGAGCAGCATTTGATTCTTGATAGCTTTACATGGTTCGTTCAAAGATGGAAGCCAGGCTGGAGACTCTAGAGAAGAATTTTTAAGAATGGCAATGCATTCTTGCAGAGGATCTGGAGGTAAGGGAGGCACGCAGAGAATTGAGTGATGCAAGGCTGAAAAGGGTTGAAGAGCTATTGGAAACTCTAGTGCACAGACCAGAAGGAAGAACTAACTCAGGAGCATCAGAAAATGCTGGGGAAAGAGGAAAAGCAGTAGAAAGGAGAATTGGAGGAACCATAGAAGATCAATGGAGGAAACTAGAAATTCCTTTGTTTGCAGGGGAAGACGCCTATGGGTGGGTGAGCTGCCTGGAAAGATATTTTCAGATTAAAGGGGTGACTGAGGTGAAGAGATTACAAGCCATCTTAGTAGCCATAGAAGGCAAGGCTCTTAGCTAATACCACTTGTGGAAAGCCAGTTCACCAAATCCCACATGGGAAGGATTCAAGACAGCTATAATCTTGCATTTTGAACCCTCTATGATGCAAAACCCTCATGATCTGCTACTGGGCTTGAAACAAACCACCTCGGTAGAGAAATTTAGGGAGAAATTTGAATTGTATGTAGACCCTTTAAGAGGGACAAACCTAGAATACCTCAAGGGCATCTTCCTAAATGGGCTAAGAGAAGAGGTTAAAACTAAGCTCAAATTGCACCCAGCAACAATATTGGCTGATATGATGAATCTCGCTCAAATGATTGATGAAAAAAATCAAGCACTAATCAAAGGAGGTATAGTAAGGCAAGGCTATGACAAACCAAAATTCAAGGAACTCACCTGCAAAAACAGTTTCCTATGAAATAGGAAACAAAGGAAGTGCTCAAATAAGATCCTTCGGTGGAAATAGAGCAACTGACTCCCCTAGTAACAGCAGCAAACCTACAAGGACAGCAAGAAGTAGTGTAGGAAGGTTTAAGAAGCTAACGGATGCAGAGTTACAAGAAAAGATAAAAAAAGGATTCTGTTTCAGGTGTGACAAAAAATTTGGCCCTGAGCATGTATGCAAGAACAAACAATATAAAGTGATGCTTATAGAAGAACAACCCAAAGTAGAAGTGGTAGAAGAGACAAGGGAAAAAGGATTCCCAAAGCAACAAGAAGACAATTATAAAGCCTTACAACTCTTCCTATACTCAATAGCAGGCTTCATTTCAAAAAAATCCTAGAAATTGTGGAGCACAATATTGTGGAGCCTCCTACAACTTTATATCTAAGAAGTTGGCGGAGGAACTCCAACTACCCGCGGAGGGAACACTCACTTATTCGGTGGAAGTAAGGGATAGACATAAGGTGAAGTGTCAAGGGATGTACAAGGGCTTAACTTTATAATTACAAAATATGATACTCCAACATGACTTCTACCTATTCAACCTAAGAGGTACTGATCTAGTCTTAGGCCTAGAATGGTTAGCTGGACCAGAAGAAATAAGGTCCAACTTTGGCAAATTATTATTAAAGGTTAAAGTAGAGGAAGGAATGCAAGTAGTCAAAGGGGATCTAGCCCTATCTAAAACCTAGATTTCTTTCAAGTCACTAGAAAAAGTCTTGAAAGGTGATGGACAAGGTTTTCTACTAGAGTATAAGGTAATGACAGATGCTGCAATAGAGCTAAAACCTACCCCAACAGCAGTGGGGTCCATTCTGAATGAATTCAAGGATGTATTCCAAGAACCCCAAGGGCTACCACCAAATCAGAAGCATGATCGTGCTATACACTTAAAGGGAGGAGCAACTATTCCCAACCTCTGACCTTACAGGTATCCTCACTATCAGAAATCTGAAATAAAAAAGTTGGTAAATGAGATGTTAAAGGCAGACATTATCAAACCTAGTACTAACCCTTATTGCAACCCAATCATATTAGTCAAAAAGAAAAATGGTGGATGATAGTTTTATGTGGATTACAGAGCTTTAAACAAGATCACGGTGCCTAACAAATTCCCCATTCTAGTCATAGATGAATTATTGGATGAACTAGGAGAAACCACCATATTTTCTAAAATAAACCTAAAATCTGGATACCACCAAATTCGCATGAGGGAGAGGGATATTCAAAAGACAGCATTTCATACTCATGAAAGACACTATGAGTTTTTGGTAATGCCTTTTGGTTTGACCAATGCACCCTCTACATTTCAGTCATTAATGAATGAAATACTAAAGTCTTACTTAAGAAAGTTTATTTTGGTTTTTTTTTTTATGATATTTTAGTTTCTAGTGCGAATGAGGAAGTTCATTTGTCACACTTAAGGGCTGTTTTGCAAACACTTAGGGAACATACCCTATTATTAACAAAAAGAAGTGTACTTTTGGCCAGCTTAGCCTAGAATAATTAGGGCACATCATTTCAACAAAAGGAGTAGCAACTAATCCCAAGAAGATAGAAGCTATGTGGTTATGACCGGTCTCGAAAGATATAAAAGGGCTGAGAGGATTTTTGGGAATCACAGGGTATTATAAGTGCTTTGTCAAAGACTGGCAAAATTGCCAAACGACTGACTCAACTATTAAAAAAAGACAACTTTAAATGGGGTAAAGAAGCACAGACAGCATTTAATAAATTGAGGACAACAATGACATTACTTCTAGTATTAGCAATCCCAAACTTCTCCAAGCCCTTTGTAGTGGAGACTAGTGCTTCCAATGGAGGAATAGGTGCAGTTTTATTACAAAAGGACAAACCAATAGCCTTCTTAAGCCAAGGGCTATCTAATAAGGTTCAAAACAAATCTGTATATGAAAGAGAGTTAATAGTTGTAGTGATGGCAGTCCAAAAATGGAGACACTACTTAATGGGGTGACTTTTTATCATACACACCAATCAATGAAGTTTGAAGTATTTTAATGAAGAATGTTTGCTGAGTGAGGAATACTTTAAATGGGCTTTCAAACTAATTGGGTTTGATATTGAAATCCAATACAAACCAGGAAAGGACAATTCAACAGTAAATGCCCTTTCTAGAAAGATGACCTTTACAACTATGACTGTGCTAAAATGCCATGATTTGGAGAATTGGGTAAAGGAGGTACATAAGGATGATAAGCTAAGCAGTATCATTAGGGACTTGTTGATCAATTCTAACTCTCATCCTAAGTATCATCTTCAAGAGAACAAACTCTTTGAAAAGAAAATTTGCTTCTACCAAGGACCTTTATTCAAATTCCAACTCTTTCAGCAGAGTTTCATAACTCTTCAATAGGGGGTCGTTCAAGTTTTTTCAGAACTTATAAAAAACTAGCAACAGTGGTATATTGGGAAGGAATGAAGCGTGATGTTCAACAGTTTGTAACTACCTGTGATATTTGCCAATGTAACAAATACGAAACCTTGACACTCACTAGACTCCTACAACCTTTGCGTATCTCACAGCACATTTGAACTAAGATTTCAATAGACTTTATTGGTGGATTACCTAGAGCTAAGGGTAAAGACACTAATGGTAGTAGTTGACAAGATCACCAAATATGCCCATTTATGGCACTTAGCCATCCTTTTACAAGGATGTGATAGTCTAGTTCATAAATAGTAGAAAAATTGAAAAAAGATTAAAAAAAAAAATGAATCTTTATTGCTAAGAAATAGATCCCTAGTCAGTATTTTGAGAGACCTGGTTCTCCCCCCTTTTCTCTTTTCCTAAATTAGTTCTCTGCCCTACATCTCCCTATTCCCCCTTTTTTATAATGCTTTCTGATTCTGTTTTCTAACAGAATTTTGTTATTCTACATTCTGTTATTCTATTTTCCCTTTCCCTCCTATCCTAGTATTCTGTTATTCTATTATTCTCTTTCCCTCCTATTTCTTTTAACATAGACCTTTTTTATTAAGGGGTCTACTAACAATACTCTCCCCTCCCCCAAAAAGTGTCACCTTGTTCTCAAAGTGGAAGTCAAGAAAAGTGTCTTGGATGGTAGCTGCGGATTCCCAACTATTGTCACACTCTGATAAGTTGAGCCACTTAATGATTACTTCCAGCTCTCCACCAGATCCGTGTTTAACAACTATTTTGGTATGACTTATAATTCTCATTCCTCTGATAGCATAGGAGGTAGTGGTTGTGGGCTGGTTTGTGGAGGAAATACTTTTTTTAAGAGAGATACATGGAAAACAAGATGTACAAGACTACTTTCCGGTAGTTCTAGGTAATAGGCAACTGGACCAATCCTTTCCACCACTTGAAAGGGACCATAGAACCTTGGCCTCAATTTTTCATTAGGATGCTTAGCTAGGGATCTAAGATGGTAAGGCTACAACTTGAGGTAAACCCAATCTCCAAATTGAAATTCTACTTCTCTACGGTACTGATTGGCTTGAGCCTTTATCCGATCTTAAGCTTTGAGAAGATTAACTCTGAGTTTTGCTAGCATGTCGTCCCTTTCTGCAGTGAGCTTATTGACTTCCTCTACTGCAGAAGGATTAGTGGTTCCCTTTAAGAGGATCATGACCATAAAGAGCCTTGAAGGGAGTCATTTTTGTGGTACTGCTATAATTTGTGTTGAACTAGAATTCTGCCCAGCTTAACCACTCTGGCCATTGCTTGGTTTAGTCCCTATTAAACATCGCAAATAAGTCTCCAAACAGCGGTTAATCACGTCTATTTAATCATTAGTTTGAGAATGGTATGCTAGTTGAATTCCAGTTTGGTACCTACCAATCGGAAAAGTTCCCTCTAAAATTTACTGAGAAAAATCTTATCTCTATCAAAGATGATGGATGTAGGGAATCCATGAAGCCATACTACCTCCTTCAAAAATATGTGACAATATCTTTGGCTGTAAAAGGATGGCTGAGTGCTATAAAATGGTATATTTAGCGAATCTATCTACTACTACCATGATGGTATCTTTGCCTTTAGCTCTAGGTAGCCCTCCAATAAAATCCATTGAGATTTCAGCCTAGATATGTTGTAGAATTGGCAAAGGTTGTAGGAGTCTAGCTGGTGCCAAAGTTTCATACTTGTTACGTTGGCAAGTATCACAAGCAGTGACAAATTATTGAACATCATGCTTCATTCCTTCTTAATATACCACAATTGTTAGTCTTTTATAAGTTCTAAAGTAACTTGAATGGCCACCTAGTGGAAAGCTGTCAAATTCTGCCATAAGGACTGGAATGAGGGGAAGTTTTCGGTAGAACTAGTTTTCCTTTAAAGAAAAGTTTGTTTCCTTGAAGATGGTATCCCGGATGTGAGCTAACATCAATTAGCAAATCTCTGATAATACCACTCAACTTCTCATCCTTATGTGCTTTCTCTACCCAATTTTCTAAATTATGACATTTCAACACTGTCACAACTGCAAAGATCATTTTTCTGGAGAGGACATCTGCTACTGAATTATCCTTTCCTGCTTTATATTGAATTTCAAAATCAAAGCCAATCAATTTGGAGGCCCATTTGAATTGTTCTTCACTTAATAGACGTTGTTCATTGAAATACTTCAGACTTCATTGATCTGTTCTTATAATAAAGTGCTGCCCCATTAAGTAGTGTCTCTAGTTTTGAACTACCATTACTACAGCCATTAATTCCCTTTCATACACAGATTTGTTTTGAGCCTTATCAAACAACCCTTGGCTCAAGAAGGCTAATGGTTTGCCTTCTTGTAGTAAAATTGCACCTATCCCTTTGCTAGAAGCATCTGTTTCTACCACAAATAGTTTAGAAAAGTCTGGGACTACTAGCACTAGAAGTAGAGTCATTACGGTCTTGTTGATTATAGGAAAATTTGTAATGTCAGATCCTCAATTGAGTTAGCCAATCACTATATATAATATAATACAAAATACATAGCATAAAACATAAATGATGTGGGACATAATGCTACTTATCTATTAACACTCCCCCTCAAGTTGGGTTATAGATATCAATCATGCCCAGCTTATTACAAATTCCATCAACCCGTTTTCCTGAAAGAGCCTTAGTAAATAAATCAGCTAATTGTTCCCCAATTCTAATATGTCTAAGACTGATAATCCCTTCTTGTAACTTCTGCCTAACAAAGTGACAGTCAACCTCTACATGCTTAGTTCGTTCATGAAAAACTAGATTTGAAGCAATATGAGTAGCAGTTCGATTGTCACACCATAATTGCATAATTCCATGAATTTTGATGCCAAGTTGTTAAAGAAGGTAAGCAACCCATATAAGTTCAAATATAGTATGAGCCATAACTCGGTATTCAGACTCTGCACTGGAGCGAGATATAACTGTTTGTTTCTTACTCTTCCACATCACAAAGTTTCCTCCAACAAATACACAATACCCAAACGTAGATCTCTGATCTATGGGACATCTTATCCAATCTGCATCAGAAAAAGTTTTCACTCTGCAATAACCATAATTTTTATATAAAACTCCGGTACCTAGTGCCTTTTTCAAATACTTCAAAATGTGTGTAAGAGCATCCCAGTGAGAAGTTCTTGGAGAGTTTATAAACTGACTAACCACACTTACCGGAAAGGCAATGTCAGGCTTAATTATAGTAAGGTAGTTCAATTTTCCTACCAATCTCCTGTACCGCTCAAGATTTTCAAGTAACTCTCCATCTTCCGAACTAAGCTTAACATTTGTAATTATAGGAGTTTCGCATGGTTTAACACCAATCATCCCTGTTTCATTTAAGAAGTCAAGCACATATTTTCTTTGAAACAAGAAAATTCCTTTCCTTTCTTGAGCAATCTCAATGCCTAAGAAATATCGAAGTGCTCCTAGGTCTTTAGTCTGAAATTTAGCTTGAAGAAAAGCTTTCAATTGTGAAATGCCCAATTTGTCACTCCTAGTAATCACAATATCGTCAACATATACAGCTAAAAGAACACATCCTGAATCACATTACCTGTAAAACATAGAGTGATCATGATCACTTTTTTTCATTTCGAATTCTATCACTACTTCACTGAATCTTCCAAACCAAGTTCGAGGAGATTGCTTCAACCCATATAATGATTTCTTCAAACGTAATACCTTCTCACGCTCCCCCTAAGCAACAAACTCAGGTAATTGCTCCATATACACTTCTTCATGCAAATCTCCATATAAAAAGGCATTTTTAACATCCAACTGGTGAAGAGACCAGTTATTAGTAGTAGCAAGAAAGATAAGCAATCGAACTGAAGTAATTTTGGCCACAGGGGAAAAGGTCTCTGAATAATCAATATCATAAGTCTGAGCATATCCTTTCGCTACTAAACGAGTTTTCAAACGAGCAACAGAACCATCCGGATGCACTTTCACAGTAAATACCCATTTACAACTAATGGAATGTTTACCATCAGGTAAAGATACAAGATCCCATGTCTGATTTGCCTCGAGCTGTCATTTCTTACTCCATAGCAACACACCACCCACCATGAAAAAGAGCTTCAAAATATGATTTAGGAACAATAATACTATCTAAGGAGGCAATAAAAGATCGAGAAGAAGCAGGTAAAGAAGAATATGACACATAGTTGGAAATGGAATACGAGTGGTTCAAATGCTATCTCGACCTTTTCCCTCCACCTGAAACCGTCTTTTTTTAATAATTAGATCAAAGGTTTAGCAACTTGTTATTCTGTTATTTTGTTATTCTGCATTCTATTATTCTATTTTCCCTTTCCCTCCTATCCTAGTATTCTGTTATTTTATTATCTATTATTCTATTATTCCTTTCCCTCCTCTTTCTTCTAATATAGACCTTTTTTATTGGGAGTCTACTAATAGAACATCGCCATAGTATTTTTGAAAGTAGTAGTACAGCTTCATGGGTTCCCTTAATCAATTATTTCTGACAAAGATCAAATCTTTCTTAGCAAATTTTGGAGAGAACTATTCCAGTTGGCAGGTACTCATCTAAAATTCAGCTCAACATACCATCCTTAAATAGATGGCCAAACAAAGGTGGTTAATCATTACTTAAGAGACATAACTATGGTGTTTGACAGGAACAAAGCCAAAACAATGGCAAAATTAGTTAAGCTGGGTAAAATTTTGGATCAACGCTAACTACAGCAGTACAAACCAAAATGACTCCCTTCAAAGCTCTATATAGATGTGATTCCCCTATCCTTTTAAAAGGAACTACTATCCCTTCTACAGTGGAGGAAGTTAATAAACTAACTGCTGATAAAGATAATATGCTAGCAGAATTAAGGGCTAATCTTCTCAAGGTCCAAAATCGGATGAGAGCTCAAACTAATCAACACCGAAGAAAGGTAGAATTCCAAGTTGGAGATTGGATTTATCTCAAAATACAACCTTACCATCTTAAATCCCTAGTTAAGCGCCCTAATGAAAAGCTCTAACCACGATTTTATGATCTTTTTCAAGTGATGGAACGGATTGGTCAGATTACCTGTTGCCTAAAACTCCTAGAAGACAATCTTATACAACCTCTCTTCCACATATCTCTCCTAAAAAAGGCATTACCTCCTCAAACCAATCCTCAACCTTTGTCCTCTATGCTATCAGATGAATGGGAATTATAAGTCATACTGGAACAAGTGCTAAACATCCGTGAGGAATCTAATGAAGAGCTGGAAGTTCTCATTAAATGGCTCAACTTACTACAGTGTGACAACAGCTAGGAATCTACAACCACCATCCAAGATACTTTCCCTGACTTCTACCTTGAAGACAAGCTAGCACTTTTGGTGGGGGGGAGTATTGTTAGTAGACCTCCAATAAAAAAGATCTATGTTAGAAGAAATAGGAGAGAAAGATAATAATAGAATGACACAATTTTGTTATAATAACAAAATCAGCATTATAAAAAAGGGTTAATAGAGAGATGGAAGAGAGGAAAAAATTTAGAAAAAGTGAGCGAGGGAGGGAACCAGGTATCTCAAAACACTTGGAGTTGTAATAGCATTTCATACCCTTGAGTAGTACATTTTGTTACTGACTAGGGACCAACTTCTTGACAATAAAGATTCATTCTTTTTCGATCTTTCTTTAATTTTTTTTTCTATTTCTAAACCAGACTATTAGATACCTACTCTATTGTTAAAGGTTGATGCCTTGGACAAGAACCACCTCGATCCCAGCCACCACCTTCAAAATGTCTTAATGACAACATGGAAAAATTTTATTGAACCTATTCATGCTCTTTCCTCCACATATAATATCTATTTGGGAAACCACTCTATCAATTTAATAAATGCAATTTACCACCTACTAAACTAACCAAAACTAGCTGAAGAGTGTGTTTGGTGCACTAAATAAACTAGTTTATAACTTATTAGCTTGGTTAATAAGTTAAAAAAAGTGTTTAGAACACCAACTTGTTAAAAAAAGAAAATAAGAAAAAAAATGAAGAAGGCTCTATTTTAATAAGTGTCATGGAGTAGCTTTTAACTTACAATTTCTTAATTTTTTTTTCAAATTTATTCCTATTCTTTTGCTTAGTTGACAATCTATATTCTAATTATATATAAACCCTACTGCTCTCTTTTTTATTAATATTATGTTATTCTCAATGATTGTTCCTTTTTCACAAAGCCAAAGAGGCAACTACACTTCATTGCATATTTGGCTTAGATCCATTAATTCAACATAAATAAATAAGTAATTAAATAAATATGTGATGTAATAGAATATAATTAATTAAGTTTTAGGTAATTACTTTCTTATTTTAAATATCTTGATTGCATTAATATAATTTGGCATCAAAATAAACATGAATTAATATACTTTAGATATCTATTAATACTAATATACCCTTTTATATCGTTTTACATTTATAATCTAGTGTAATAGCTAATATTATCAAACACTTTTGATGCAATAACCTAACTTAACTACTTTCAGGTAACAGCTAACAGTTTATCAGCTGCTAGCAGCAAACAAAGCCAAAAGCTGACTGCAGCACATATTGGAATACAATGAAACCACAAATTTTGAATAGTATCAGAATGTGTACCAGTTCCAAATAGATCTTAAATACACGAGAACAATATGCTCATAAGTCATAGCAAAAAGAAAGAAGCATGATGACCCATCTGTATTCTCATTTAATAATTCATTTATAGGTTACATAAATTTGTAAGACACTGCCAACTGAAAGGTCAGAAGTGCCATCTTCATCCTCAGAGTAGGAAATTTTATGATTTTGTGAGTTATCATACTTGTGGCATAAAATTGTTAACAAATTTACAGGATATTCAATATTAGCCCAGTTATAAAAAGTTGAAACAGATTCCCAACATTGGTAAGCTGGTCATAGTATTCAGATAATCGCATTACTGCATTTAGAGCCCTTTGTTTACATTGCATAAGTTCTGATCATAAGTAAAGATGAAGAGAAAGCAAAGACATACCATGTGTTCCAAAACCATGTCCAAGCCACGATCAGGTGGTAGTGGAGGGATTATGGACCGTCCCTCCTTGAAGAAAAGCATAGGAGACTTCACAGGGTGAAATTTTGAAGGAGCCCACTGCCGGTTTAAATCAACCAAAAGTATCATATAAGCCTATATAATATCTTCTCATGAATCTTCTAATTGTCACAAAAGACAAACTCCAGCATCAGCTTAAATTAACAACAATACTGTGAGAACAGTACAAGATATTGCCTGGATTTATAAAACCCAACAATGGAACCTACCAAAATACAACTCAGCCTAGTAACTCTCAGAAGAGATTCAAATTCAATGCACCCACATGAAGACTTTCTAATCAAACAAAATCCTAGAACTGAAGAGATAGTCCCTTTGGTCTCATTAATGACCTGTGTTTAGATATTGGGAATTTTCAACTTCAAGGGCAAGAAAGAAAAGCAACTAGAATTCAGCACCAATCGGTAGAATATGGATGGTATCTACAATTACCAGTGCCCTGTATTAAAATTTAGAATATCATAGAAATTTGGAGCTTGTGCCCAAGTACTTTCTGGAACATCTACATCAACTCTAAACCCCTCTTTGAGTCCAAGAGTTTCCAATGCACCGTCATTGGCAACAGCTAACCAACTGCCTCAACAAGGGGGAGAATAAGGTGTCTAATTGTGTACAACCTGAAATGCTATGTAGTCTAATAGCAGAACATAAAGCAAACCATATAAATCAAACATGAATCGTCAAGCAAGTCACTGCAGTTTATGGATTCCGGCAAACCAATCAATATGGAGTGATTAGGATTATCTATGGAAAAGAAAACACAAGCTGTAACATTCAGGACCACAAGTGACAAAGGTGCACAAGCTACAGAATTCAGTATGGATGACTACATGCCGGTTCCATCTAACTTCTAGAACTGCAGAGAGACAAACAGACAGGTGTTTAACAAGCAGGCTAGGACAGATCATATCAATATCCTTTTGCATGATTATAACAGTTGCAACACATGTCTCTACTCTCAAGGAATCATCCTACTAAAATATATCAACTATTTTATAAAGAGAGGCCATGTAGACAATAATATAAATGCTTTAATCCAAGGATACTGATATACATACAGACAACTTACTGTAAAATTAAGAGAAGATGCAACAGTAAGGCTCTGAATCTCATTCTTCCGTTCCAATTTTTTAATAAACCCTTAGAACTCTGGAAACGCAATGAAATCCCTTTGTTTAAACAATTATTTTTTATATACCCAATGGCAAAGACCATCAGGTCGTAAGATAACCAGAAATAGTTACAACTAACTCCATCCACATGGCAGCAAGTGTGAAAGCTTTTGTAATGCCTAAACTGTCCCCATATGAAACTTCAACTATAGCATCTCATCTTTCATAACCAACATATATTCATAACTTATAGTACCATTATTTGTGAAACGGAGAAGACAATAGAGGAAATGAAGTGGTGCATGAATAGAACTTTCTATATATGCCAAGTAAGAGTTGTGTTCTCATATTACAGCACATGTGAAATTTCGAGCAAACAACTTGAACAAATACAACAGACATAGTAAGAACAAATCACAAATGAAGGCAATATTGCTCAGTTTAAGGATCACTAATAAACGTAGCTTGCCTACCATGATGAGCCAAAAGATGTGTTCAATAGCATGCAATTGTAAGATTGTATTGGAGAAATGTAAATCCACGGTAAGAGTTATGTTCTCATAGAACTTTCTATATATGCCAAGTAAGAGTTATATTCTCATATCACAGCATAGAGGTGTAATTTCGAGCAAACAACTTGAACAAATACAATAGACATAGTAAGAACAGATCACAAACGAAGGCAATATTGCTCAGTTTAAGGATCACTAATAAACGCAGCTTGCTTCGATGGCATGCAATTGTAAGATTGTATCGTAGAAATGTAAATCCACGGTCAGCACCAGCTGGTCGCCACTTCATCACTTAATTGGAAACACTCTTCAAGGTGCAAAAAGGATAAACAAATATGCTTCTATTTAAGGAATCCCAAAAAATCCTGCACTGTGGGTTATTCATTATTCACAGCATCCAAAAAGCATCCAAACTGCAAATATGTTACCAGAAAACTAGAGCTAAACTTGTTCAACCATAAAGCACCAAAATGGCCATAATCGACCACCCAATAAGCATCTAAATTGAACAAATGTTTCTAGGAAACTAAACCAACACTAAATCTGCTGATGAAAACATGATGAATATAATAAAAAAAGAACCTCAAAAATCTCACAGTTGCATAAATGTTGGAATAAAGGGTACCAAACCGCACAAAAAAGAGCATAATGAAAAAATAATCATAAAAGGATGGACTGCTCATTATAGTAGTGAAAGAGCCCAAAAACGACGTAACAAATAGCACCCAAATTGCAAAGAAAGGTTACAGTGAAAAACTCAACAAATATCCGCGCTGCAGGATGTTCTGAGAAAACCAAACCAAAACTAAATGAACCTTACAGAGAGAGAAAGAATACCAATGCTAGCGTCTCTATAATTCCGCAGAAACTTAATGGCATCAAACTGTGGGAGATCACACTGCCGAAGCTTCCACCGCCACTTGATGAGTTCTCAGGCATTGGATTTATTGCCGGAAATCCAATTCCATCCCTTGAATATCTCCTTGCAAGTATTATCGTACCTTGAAGTTCTCGCATTCTGGTCGTAGATCCAAGTTCCATCGGAATAGTCGCTCCACAAGGCTCCGATTTTGTGCTGGGACCCTTGGGGCAAGGTGGATTTGAAGCTCTGAAGGGACTGTGGAGTCGAAGGAATGGAGGCTTTTCTGTGCTGAGAAAGAAGAAAGAAGGCAGAAGCAAAGCAGAGTAAGAGAGAAACGGAAAGAGAGGGGCTCTCCTCGCATTGTTGAAGTTGGGGTCTCTTGGAGGCATGCCGGCAAGGGTGGGAGTAGGCCCGTAACGGTTACCGAACTGGGTTTAGACACTGCTGCTGTTCTTCTCATCGCAATTTTTTATTGCAATTGCAAATATATATATATTTATATATATTTAACACTCTTTATTTAAAAAAAATGGCTAGACTTGACATAATAAAATTTTAAAAAATTCAAGCCGGACAAAGTTCGAACCAAGCTAAGATACTTTAATATTTAATATTAATATCCACTACGCGTGAACTAATATTGTTTTCAATACAATGAAATCAAAATAATTATTTTATAATTATATTTGATGTGTTTAAAAATAATATAAAAATTTCATTTCATAAATATATTTGGTACAACAAAGATTATAATAATAGAATAAAAAAATATCAATAATAATAATAATGGGCTTGAAAATAAAAAGAAAGCAGAAAATAGAAACCATATTTATCTAAAAAATTGTATGATTATTTTTATTTATTTATAATTTTTTTAATAATTGAACATAAAAATTTCAAATTATTAATATTACAATCAACAAACAATTTTCTACAGTAAAAATATAAAAATTTAATTTACTTAATTTTATACTAGATAATTTTATATGAAAATATTTTATTTTTATTTTCATTTATAAAAATATAATTACTAAAATATTTTAATAATTTTATATTAAAAATAGATATGAGTTTATATTTATTTGTAAAGAGTAATGTTGAAATATATAAAAGATATGAGGAATAAAAATGTCAAAGAAAAATTTACTTCAAAAATGATGGAATGATCATTTCATTACTTTTATTATGAAATGGAGATTTTATCATTTGACAATATATTCATTCCCATTCCTTATTTAGTATAATCAAAAATAAGATTTCATTTTAGTAATTTTTTTTAAAAGTAATGTTGGGCTTTAAGTAAAATAAATCTCATTTCATTTATAATTTTTATTTCAATTATATTTAAATTATTATAAAATCCATCTAATTTAATAAAAATTTCACTAAATTTCACTTCATTTGATTTAAAAAATATATTATAAAGAAGATTTACCATTTTTCTAATATTATATTTACTATAATACTATCAAAATTAAATTTTTTATTGAATTTCATACATTTTTCAATACATACTAACTAAAATAATTTATTTATAAATAAATTAAAAGTATTATTTTTAATAAAATTTTCAAATAATAGAATTCATTTTGAATGAAATAAAATCAATTTTAGAAAAGTAGCATATCAAACAAACCCCAAGGAATATTCTCATTTCATAATACCTATTAAATGAATTTTTTCCATCGAATTCCATCATATCAAATATGGTCGGATATATTGATATAAGGGTAGAACTAGTCATCTAGCCTAGAGGTGCCCAACAAAAATGGCAATTCGGGTTAAGAAGTTAGGTTTATGTTAGGTTAAGATATCGTCTTAATTCATTTATGATAAATCTGAACATGACTTGTTTATTAAACAATTCGATCTGTAAAACCCGAATATTTATAATAAGCTTATACAATAGCAACATAACATGTTTAACCTGACCTAAACCCGTTTATTAATCCATTTATATTAATTTTTATTTTATATAAATTAATAATTAATAAATTTACATATTATATAATTTATTATTACAGGTTATACAAATTGCACAAGTCGAGTTGACCCAATTAACAATTCATATAATTTAAACAGGTTAATCCAAATTCAGCATGAAATTTATTCAGGTCAAATGGATCGATCCATTTATGATCCGAACCTGATTAAGCCTAGCTCAAACTCACATAACTCGTATTGTATTATTACATTATGTCAAGTCAAAAATTGCCACCCTTAACGCCTAGTAATCTAACCTATTTCTTACCTAATATAGTCTAATTCATTTGTATAATAAAACAAGCTTGAACTAAATTTTTTATTTATATTATAAAATAATTTAAGACATGTGATTTAAGATTTATCTTTTTAGTATTTTTTATATATCAAATTATATATATAATATTTAAAAGAAAATTTTATTACATTATAAAAAATGTATGAAAAAATCTAACACCTCTTGATTTTCTTAATTTTAACTTATATGATAATTATTTAAATAATTCATTTATAATTATTATTGCAATATTTATATTTATTTAAAAATTGAATTAAACTCGAATCAAGTTCAAATTGAACTAAACTTTAAACTTTACCATTTTTACTCAAAGAAAGTTCAAAATAAAATATTATCATTAATTTAAATTCGAGGAAATTTTTATGTTAGTTAAATTATATTTAATAATGTCAAATTTCAATTTGACTCAACTTAATTTTATTCCTAATAGTATTTTTAGAGAATATTTAATAATTATTAATAGGTTTATATAAGTTAATAAAATAGCTCAAACTTTAAAAAAATTATATATAAATCAAGTCATACTAAATTTTAAGCAGATTTATATATCAAGTTATGCTAATTTTTTTATGTAAACATAACATATTTTAAGCAAAACTTAACTCTAACTACTTTACTTCCATCCTTAAATAGAAGTGAGGGAATGAATATAAGGAAGCAAAAATATAATTCTTTAAAAAAAAGAAGACTTGTGAGCCCCCACATATTTTTTCCTTCTTATAAATATATTTCTCATTTGGGAGAGAAACACAATATTACTTTCTGTTAATTTCTCAGAAAAAAAAATAGAAGATGAAATTATTGAGTTAACAAATGAATTAATCAATAATAAGCTAAATAAGCAATTCGTTTGATATGATTCAAATTTATTACCATGGGGTCCATTTGTTGACGGTAAAATAATTAATCAAAATATACACCGCAAGGTCAGAAAATTAAGTTTGCCACTAAAGCTCCATTTTTCTTAAAACATGACTTCGATAAGAAAATTTTATTTATTTACAAGGGAAATACTCAATTATTTCTACATAAGCAAAAAAATTTTCATATTATTTATATATTTTATAATTAAAAATATAATGGATAATAAAAGAAAATAATCGCAGATATTATGGCCCATCTCACTCGCTACTTATAACATAAATAAATATAACATTTTCTATTATCTTTTGTTTTCTTGTCTAAGAATAAATTAATTTGCCACTAAGGATAAGTCAGCGTTTTGAGTGAGTATATGTAGGCATTATTATACAAATTAAAGTTCTCCACAGGCAGAAAAGAGAAAAAAAAAAGCGTCAAGTCAAAATAAAACTACATACCTTACATTGCCATACATGTTAAAAGCCTCGCGTTACTTTAAAGTGAAACGAATTTGAGGGGATAAAATTGAGAGGTGAAATCAGATGAGAACCAAATTGAAATTAACCCTAAATTTCAATTACCATAATAGTTTGGTCTTGATATTTGGTCGCTGTATTGCTTAAGATCTGAGACAACCTATGTGGACCTTTCCAAACTAGTCAACTTTCAATCAATCCCCTTCTACAGGACGAAGAGAGGTTGGCAAATCCTATTGCAGACAGTCAAAAATCTGTCAGGATTATTCTCAACCTACATCCTCATTTCCACGCTTTCATTCACCGCCTCTCTTTCGTGGGGATGGCAAAAAAATGAATTTTAAATTTTGCCTTGTGTATTTTGCCTTGTGAGATGTAAATTTAATATAAATTTTTATCTTGCAGAATAAAGCAAAGCAAGTCGTCATCCTCCAGAAATTACACAAAGCAAAGCAATATCATCTTACAATAGTCCGACTTACTCCAAAATAATAAATTTTTTATGTTTTATATTATATTTAAATATATATATTATTATAAATTTATTTTACTAATTTTATAATTAAAAATATTTATATTAAATTTTTTTTAATTAATATTTATTTTTAATTATTTTCTTTTAAATTTAATATTAGTTAAATAAATTATATATAATTTTAAATTAACATTATTTTATTATATTGAATATTAAATATTAATTATATTTACATTTAAAATTATAAATTTAAAATTTTTTTAAATTAATCCACAAATCACTGAGGGCAAACAAACCACAAGAATGGAACAGTAACTTGCCTTGCGATTAGGAACAGAATAAGGATGGAATAGATCACTGCATCTATGAGGTAAGTTAGTATACTATCGACATATTATTATCCCGCCTCATTGTCATCCTTACACTCATGTGCAATCTAGGTCCCACCTACATACAAAAGAGAATGCATAAAAATGTGGGGATAGGGATATAGGCAAAATTATCAATATACTGCTAACATAAAAATAATTTACTAATCCACTGAGCTGCCAAAATTATTTATCAAAATACTTAAAAATATTTTTTAAAAAAATAATTTCGATCACGGGATACCCTTCCCCGTGACCAATATATTTTTTCAAAAATTAATGCACTTTAATTCTCAAAAATTTTTATTTTTTTTAAAATCATTGGTCACGGGGAGAGGGACCACGTGACCAAACTTCTCACGCAAGTCCCCCTCGATGACCAAACAAACCTTTTTAAAAAAAATTAATTTAAAAATTTTAATTTAAGTTTTTTTATTTTAAAAAATATTTAATTTGAGCCTAAATATAATTACTTTAGTGTGGACCATTTTTTATTTTATTAATTTTTAATTTTAATTTTATTTATATTTGATTTAAATTTTTAAAAAATTTAAATTAAAAATTTTAATTTGAGTTATTTTTATTAAGAAAAATTTAATTTGAGCTTAAATATAATCATTTTAGTTTTAATCCTTTTGAATATTTATTTAATTTTTAATTTTTTATATAATTTATATTTGATTTAATTTATGAAAAAATTTTAACTTGAGAAATTTAATTTGAGTTATTTTTATTTAAAAAAATTTAATTTGAGCTTAAATATAACCATGTTAGTTTAGACCCTTTTGTATATTTATTTAATTTTTAATTTTTTATATAATTTATATTTGATTTAATTTATTAAAAAAATTAACTTGAGAAATTTAATTTGAGTTGTTTTTATTTAAAAAAATCTAATTTGAGTTTAAATGTAATCATGTTAGTGTGGACCCTTTTGTATATGTATTTAATTTCTAATTTTTTATATAATTTATATTTGATTTAATTTATTAAAAAACTTAACTTGAGAAATTTAATTTGAGTTGTTTTTATTTAAAAAAATCTAACTTGAGATTAAATGTAACCATGTTAGTTTGAACCCTTTTGTATATTTATTTAATTTCTAAATTTTTATATAATTTATATTTGATTTAGTTTATTAAAAATTTAACTTGAGAAATTTAATTTGAGTTGTTTTTATTTTAAAAAAAATTAATTTGAGCCTAAATGTAGCCATATTAGTTTGGACCCTTTTGTATATTTATTTAATTTCTAATTTTTTATATAATTTATATTTGATTTAATTTATTAAAAAATTTAACTTGAAAATTTTAATTTCAGTTATTTTTATTTAAAAAAAATCTAATTTGAGCCTAAATGCAACCATGTTAGTTTGGACCCTTTTGTATATTTATTTAATTTCTAAATTTTTATATAATTTATATTTGATTTAATTTATTAAAAATTTAACTTGAGAAATTTAATTTAAGTTATTTTTATTTAAAAATCTAATTTGAGCCTAAATGTAAACATGTTAGTTTGGACCCTTTTGTATATTTATTTAATTTCTAAATTTTTATATAATTTATATTTGATTTAATTTATTAAAAAATTTAATTTGACAAATTTAATTTCAATTGTTTTATTTGAAAAAATCTAATTTGAACCTAAATGTAACCATGTTAGTTTGGACCCTTTTATATATTTATTTAATTTCTAAATTTTTATATAATTTATATTTGATTTAATTTTCTACATATTGAATATTGCTTGAATACTAATTATTTGACTTATTATTCATTAACTTTAAAAGTTCTAATTTTTTATGTCATAATAATTAACTTTAGCTCCTAAGATGTATCTTACACTTAGTGTAACCATATTATGTTACATAGATAAATATTTGTACTGCTTAAAAGTGGTTATTTATTTAGATTTAATTTAATATTAAGTTTAATCATTCATATATATTTGTACAACTCAAGTGACTATTTAGTTATTATACCATAATATCCGGTACTTTAGAATGCTTTATTGAATTTTGAATAACAATATAATGAATGGAATTAATTCAATAGTGTGATCTGAATTAATAAAGAAGAGTGAAATATATGATTATCAAATTATACAATTTCTTTTCAAAAGTGGAAAATATGGCTAATGAAATATGAGAAAGTACTAAATCTAAAGTGAAAATGTCATGAATCAATTAAATTAAAAAATCAGATAAAGCATTACAATACAGTAATGAAATAATCAATCACCAAAATAGTGGCTCCCAATCCCACATCGAGGGCGTTGCTTTACTCGTTGCGATCGTTGAGTTAGGGGTTGATGTTGTTCACTTTCATCATCATTATCTTCATCGTCATCTACCTCCGTCAGGCGGGTTTGACCCCTAAAGGGTGAAGAATTCAAGTCCCAGGGGGAGGATTGAAAAGGTGGTATAGGGTTTCCTAGTGTGAAAAACCCTTACTGTTATTGGGCCATGGATCTACTTGCGTACTCAACAGTGAATGCAAATAGGTCAACAAATAACGCCATTAGAGAACCAGAAGCTGGCTGAGTTGAATGTGATGGCGTTGGAGAGAAAAACGATGCCTGTGGAGCATTATAAGGATGCTGTGGGGGCAATGTTATGTTATATGATGGGCCAGCTTCTCCACCTATGAAGAATTGCGCTGATGGAGTATAAGATGATGGACCCGCAACTCCCATATCTGCATGCATTGATGGAGGGGTGTAGGGGGAAGGGACACGTGCTTGTGCTGCCAAGGGATGACCATAAGAAATACTTTCATCTTCATCCCTTTCCTCAGGCTGAATGGGATCCCTAAAAGATATGAAGTCATCGACTCTCCTACCAAGCCTTGGCGTGGGAATGGGTGGTCTAAGTAATTCATCAGCAGGATAAGTAGGCCGGGTGGCAGTCATGTCTCTATGCTCTCCTAGTGCGCGTAACATGAGGTGACATTCCCGATCCACTGTCTCCCTAAACTGACTGTATGGCTGAGAAGGGAAATCCTCGACAAGCAGCTTATGTAATCTCTCAGTTATATCAGCCTATAAAGAAGTACATTTGATACATGTAATACACATTATATGTTGAATAATCACAAAGAAAGGTGAGAACATTGTTGGTTACCATAAATCCTGAACCACTGCTAGTTAGATGGATCCATCGTCTGGTGTGCCTCTAGTACCATGTCATGTACCCCAAGTCACAGTGAAGAACATCTGTCTCTATCTTAGTCTGTGAAAGGGTATTGCGCCATGCATTCCAAGCGTAGAGGAATATCAGGTGCTCTTATTGCCAGTCCTTTGATGTCTTCCCCCGTAGTTGCAAGGTATGATAAGAACTGAGGTCAAATGGCGCCTGTGGGATTAGTTACCTCCATCTAAACTATCAAAGCATGCGATCTGCGTGGTGTCATTCCACAATGTGGAAACAAATGATGGGGACTGATGCTAGCCAAATGTCAGGTGAGACCAAGCAGTACCTAGATATAAGCTACTGTACACTTGGAATATCATAATGGCACCAAACTAACTGCATTATACAAGTGTAATATAAATAAACACATCAATACATCTGAGGTTGGCTTCATTAGACATAATATAATTAAAGCTTCCAACCTCATCGTCCTTCATTGATCAAGTAGTACTCTGTACTAGCGTAGGGCCGTCAATGGCGGTCGAGGAGGTAGGCCAGTGTTCTTCCACCTGCGAGAAATAAATATTGTTAATTATTTGTTGGAATATAGGAGCAAGTGGAAGAAATGCCATACGAAAATCATGTATGCATTTATTACTTGAAACCTAACGGTGGAAGTAAGGGGTAGATGTCCAGCTGAGGGACGGGATACGGCGGTCTTACCGGAGTGAGAGTGAGGAATCGATCCTATGCCTATAAATGCAGTAGGTGCAAACATCCACCAATGTTATGCTCATCATGTTTTGTTACAGTGCACAATTCTCGATACAAGCATGCGAGAGCTATCGATCCCCAACTGTATTGGCCCTTATCTGCAAAGTTTTCCAACAATGACAGATACACCAATAGCACCTTGTGACCCGATGTGTCGAGCATAAGATAACCGCCTATGAGTCTCAAGATATAGGCATGGGCAAAGCATTGCATTAGTTCATCATCAGCATCATCTAATAAATGTCCAAATGTAGTTGCTAACTAAGTGATGCTCAAGCGCGGACCTTGCAAATATTCATTGGGCGATCTCACTCTAAGTAAATATTCACACACTACTAGCCAATCAAGTCCGGTTCTTTCAGACACAGGGACATCCTCACACGGTAGACCTAACTGGATGGAAATATCTTATAGGATAATGGTGCACTCCCCAAAAGTGGTGTGAAAAATGTGTGTCTCAGAGTGCCACCGTTTAACTAGGGTGGATACCATAGCTGCATTGAAGTTAAATTGTCCAAGCTAGCTGGCGCCATAAAAGTTTGCCTGTTGAAGGTAAGGCACAATTGGAAGTGGTGGATCAAATAACCGCCCAGCATGCGTGACGCGTCGTAGTGTCAAGATTCGACGATCCTATTACTATCAATTAAAAAAAAGGGTTAGAACGTTTACAATCAAGCATTTTCCATTAAGGAAATTGAATTACCTCGCCTTGCCACACGGCCTGTGAAATATGTCTGGACTGCAAATATAATAAAGAGTCACCCTCAGGCCCCAGGGTCACAATACGATACTGACTGACCATAATAGTCGAGAGCTATGAATAATGTCGAATTGTAAATTCAATTAATTGCACAGTCCTGAATTTTTGTATGTCTTGTATAACGAATAAAAAAAATGCATAATACAATTAAATAAGGACAATATATTGTTTACATATAACATATTATCTAGCTTTTACCAATATGTCAACAAACTAATCATAGCCCGGAGCAATGTACAGTAGAAGTTTGGAGCATAGGCTTTCTGTTGCAATTTTTGGGGTCAGGGGTGTCACCCTACATTTCGTTAATTGGATGGATAAGTTGTGCGATTGTGCCTAGTTTGCCGACATAACCCATACCTTTGAGGTTCTGATGGACTTTTTTTGCAATCTATTTCATTTCTTATAGGTGTGGAACAGGGACAACCATCAGGACGTATCTGCGTAGGATCTGGTATAAGTATTGGTCCACTCAATGCTGGCTAGTGCTCCATACCATCGATTAGTCGAAACTCATAGCTATAAGCTTTCAATATTGTCTTTAGGCGGAATACAGGATTGACAAACTACAATGGATCCATTGCGGCCTTCATACATGCTGTAAACACATGTTGGCAAGGCTAAGGCTCTACTTGGAATTTCTCACAATCACATATTTACTGGCCCAGGCTAACCTTGCACATTCGCCCAAACTGTTTCAATGTCAGGTCATACGGTTCGTCCACCTCGAATGCCGACCTTAAGCCATCAAATCGACGAACATGATAAGCAGAGGCTTTCCAAGTTCACTCGCATATTTTTTTTTCGGATGTCCTCACTGAATACCTCTCTTACTTGTAACTGTGTTATGATGGTCTCCACTCTATTAACAAAGTATATATTTATTCGATATAATGTGGCTTTCACCAATCCCGTGATTGGTAATAATCTAACCCCTTTGAATACGCTGTTGATGCACTTGGCCAAGTTAGTTGTCATGTGCCCCCATCGTCGCCCCCTCATCATAAGCACGACTCAATTGACTCTTTGGGATAAGGTTGATCCAATCAGTAGCTTTTTAGCTGCAATTGGCATAGTTCATCTAGCCTGGAGTTTACAACATATTGCTCATACTAATAACTTGTAACAGACATCGATCTCATTGAGTAAATAATAATCATGATAGGTTATGACAATTAAGGATGTTAGTGTAAATAATACGTACCAATGCTAGTGAACATCTTCTTAAGCCACGTCATTCTAAAAGCTGAGTTGAGATTGCTAGTAATGTGTCAAAGGCAAAACACATGATAACCATAGGAAGGCTGCCACCCTACACGTGAATTTGTGACGATAGCTAGTATTCCAGGATGCGTAGCTGATATCAAGCAAATACCCTATCTATCTTTAATAACACGCCATCGCACATTTGATAAGAATCAGGTTCATGTCTCGTATGTCTCTCCCTCAACCACAGTAAATGCAAGAGGAATAACTTTCCTATCACTATCCTGTGATGTCGCCGTAAGCAAGACCCCTTTGTATTTTTCGTACAAAAAAATGTCATCTACTTGCACTATCGGTTTCAAATAGGCAAACGCCTCAATACATGGCTTGAAAGTCCAAAACACCCGATGGAACAATGCAACTGGCTCATCTCCGAAACTGCTTAATGGGCATTCCCTGGTTACAAGCTCATTGTAAGAACCAGGATTAAAGTAACACACTGCTTCCAACGACCAAGGTAAGATAGAATAAGACTTCTCTTAATTCCCAAATGTAAAAGCAATGGCTAGTTGTTTGCCCTTCCACGGCTTCCTATAGGATACTGAGTATCCAAATATTCTGTGGATCCACTCAATGACTTCTCGGATGGACACACTTGGATTCTCAATCACCATGGCCACAATGTAGGATGAAATGACATTTGTGTCTAACTTTGGATGATCTCAGAAAAGAAAGGCGGATACACATGTGTAAGGCCTATTATATATTGATATCTATTAATGGTTCTTTCTCGGCTTATGGCATGCTCTTACCCTCCAGTTGCAGTGTACACCATAGTTAGGGTACCGATATTCTTCATACTTAACCAAGGAGTAGTGCACGTAAAATGTGTAACGTCTCCAAACTGAGTATATCTTCATTGTGCGGCGAAATGCCTTTTGATTTATATATCGCATACCCTCATACAACTCCTAGTTGTCATTTAAATTTATGTCGTCTCCCATTTTAGGGTCATCGTGACTAACAACAGCTTCCATATTCAAGCGTGAAAAAAAGGCAACAACTAATTTCATATATCGACTTTCAAACGTTGTTAGGAGTGTATTGGTGACGTCATCGTCATCATCATCATCATCGTTACCGTCATCACCACTGCCAAACCCTTTAGGGACGTCGTCATGTGCATCTTCATCTTCAAAATCATCGATGATGTCCTCTGTTTCCTCCAAGGTGGAAGGGGAGTGAGATAAACCATAGTTGTGCTAAGAGAAATATAGCTTTGGAGCGTAATCAACAATAAGGCTTTTAAAATTGCTAACCATAGTCGTCCTGCCTATTCATTAGTTCTACGCTTGCTACATATGGGTTGTAATATGAGAGCCCTTCATTAGTGTCGTTAAGTTGATTGGTGGACCGTAGCATATATGCAGCACTCGCATCAATGAGGTTGCTTACTATGTTCAAATCAAATCCAACTGTTGAGATACGTATATACACTTCTGGACAGGACAATTGGGTAGGAAATCTCGAATTCACTTCCCACATTCGTTGAATGTCATCGTCGTCTTCCAACTCACATGCCTTATATCGTGTTAGATTCAGCGAAAGCGGATGTTTATATATCAACTCAGTCACGACTTAATTTTCTTTAAGTCATAACTTTTGCCCAGCTATATTTTTTAGCGCGTCCAAGGTTATGTCTGATCTGATTTTTATTACTTTAATCCTGTGGCACCTAAATGCATTGTCTTAATTTGATTCATAAATTTCTCCATTCACATAAATAAAAACATTTTCATTCCTGGAACTCATTCTGATTTCTCTCATAATATAAAAAAAAATAGCAGTTAACTATTACTGTGTAATTACTCATAATACACTCAGAAATTATTACTTTTATACACTTAAAATGTGTAGTCCAACATTTAATTAACCTCCTATAATGCTACATTCAGACCGTATGGATTTAGGAAACCCTAAAGACCTTTGAATTCCCACACTTCCATAAGTTTTCTATGCAGCAAAAAACTTAATTATTTTTAAGTTTTAGGAAGAGAAAATTTTATGCATACCTGGTTATAGATTACCATGAAATTTTGGGTTGTATTTGCTATTTTACGTTAGTAATAGTAATAATGATCTATTATTATATAATATTCATATAAGTAGAAAATAACATGTCCAACAAAAATAAGTTACAATAAAGGTGATTACATCAAATTAAATAATCAAGTGAAGGGTATCATAATTAATACAGATTATTTATTAATAACTGACTACTTTACAAGATTTATTTATAAAAATAAATGTTTAATCATTATATAGGGCTTAATAAATATTTATAATAGAATTCTAACTATCATTATTGCAAAAGATAACAGATTTGTTATCTAAACAAAATTTAAATAATAATAGAACAAATTAGTTAGCAAATAAATTTGATAGTTAAACTAAAAATGTTATTAAATATACAACGTTCAATAAACCTAAAAAAACTTATGTATATTGATAAAAAAAGATTTTATCATTATAAAATCAGTAGAAAAAAACACAATTAATAATAGTTAGATAAATAATTTCTTCATATTTCGTGATTATTATAATCTGGATAATTAATATTAATTACAAAAAGAATAGTAATTATATCTTAATAATACTATTAACATTTACCCAATACATAGATAATACTTCTAAATATTATTTGATCTTAAATATATGTTAAATGTTACATTAATATTTTATTATATTAATAACTTTATATTTGTTTGAATGTTTATTATTTTTATTTTTTTAATAACACCAATTCGTTAATGTTTAGTAAAATTAACAAATTATAGCCGATTATTATGATTCGTTATTTTAAATGATTACTTTAGAATACTTTTTAAATAACATTATGTGTATTGTGATATTTTCCAAGACTAATAGGTTGACTATAATATTACACACTTTCAATATTTGAGTCAATAATAATATAATTAAAAAGAATAAATAAATAAACTAAAACATTACAGAAGGTATCAAAACATTGACAAATAAATTAATTATTTTATACCTACTTTGACACATAGTAATAAAATATTAATATCAAGTAAATCTTATTATATATTTACTAAATCAATTTAATTTAAATATCAACGACATAATAGTGTGATTAATATTAAGCAACTGTAAAAACTATATTATTGTTAAATAAAATAAAATCGCTAAGACGCATAATATAGAAACTGCTATAATAACAACCATAAGTTAAGTTTTATTTATACTGACTTAATTTACTTATTTATAAAAGCTAATTTTATTATAAATAAAAATTAAAATATACACAGATATCATAATAATAAAAAATCTTAAATAATATAAGCATATTAAAACAATAATACCTTTAACATTTTTTGTCTTGCAATAACATTTTAATTGTCAATGAGTTAAGGTTAATATTATACACTTTTAATATTTTCTTCCTTACTAAACCCTAAACTCTTCGTTATTTCAATTATTCTTACATTACCTTTACTTATCTGCGTAATATTTATCTTAATTATATAATTATTTATTCTCAATCAAATTTTTTTTATAAAAGTTCATTTTATTATAAATAAAACTTAACAGTATACTTAGATATCATACTAATGGAAAAATTTTAAACATTTAAACAATATAAGCATATTAAAACAATAACTCCTTCAGCATTTTTTTTAAATATTATTTTAAAGGTTAATATTCTTTTATCTTAATTATATAAGTATTTATCCTTAATCTTAATCAAAACAAAATTACATATATTTCAATATCTATTCTTGATTAAATTAAGATTTATAATTTACAAAAATATTTTAAAAATCTCAAATTATAACATTCTACCTTCAACTAATATTTTTCAATAATAATTTGTTATTAACAAATCTTACTTTTTTTTCAAAAATCTGTAAGTATTTGAGCTTTTTATTTTGCTTCTTTAATAATGCTCAACCCACAAGCATAATAATTAAAATCATTATGATTCCCACAAGATACGCCTAGTCAGACTAGCAACATAATAATATACTCAGATATTAAAATAATAATAAAACTTAAATAATATAAGCACATTAAAATAGTTCACATAAGCATAATAATAAAGGAAAATTAAAACAATATAAGAACCATAACATGTTGTTCACGTTAATTAATTCAAACATAATCGTAAAATACATAATCAAATGAGAAAATAAAAACCTAATTACAATGCCTTCTAATGATGCCTATTATATTGAGGGAATATTTGTAAAAAATAAAACCCTAAACCCTAAAATATACTTTCATTTGACTTGGAAATATTAAATAATACTTAAACTAACAAAATTAATTTATCTAGATAATATTATTTGTAAAATGAACTTCCCAAATAACATGACTTTATTGAAGATCTGCTTTTGAATTGCTAGTGGCCGATGAGTTATTGTTGGGGAGAACTGGTTTTAGGGTTTACAAGAATGCTGCTTTGGAGGTTTTAGGGTTTACATTCTGCTTGGAAGGAAGGTTTTCACAATGCGTGAAGGTGAATTTCTGTTAAGGAAGGGGGTTTTTGTAGGCTACACCCATGTCACGAGATAACAGTGGCATGACACGTGGCAGCACAGGGTTAATTGGCAGCTCACTGGGGAACATGTCCCCTGATGCGTAGTAGCTAGGAGCATCTGGATAGGGACACATGGCAGCACATGGTTGCTGGGCCAGTCATGGGGCTGCATGTTCCGTGACACGTAACAACACAAGAGCCACTCAGGGCGAGCGCACTTGACGCGGCGATCTAGGGCACACTTTGACAGTCACAGGGTTGGGCTTCACGTGATCAGACTGATCATACATGATCAAGCTTGATCACACGGCATCAAACTGTGTGATCAAACTGATCACACGGAGCCCAATCTCGTGATTGCTTGATTTTTAAAAAATAAAAAATTAAGTATTTTGGTAATATGTTATTTTGGCACAAGGTAACAATCATTTGTTTCAAAAATATTAGCAAAACGATAAAAAAAGCCTAGGGACATAGGTGCCGCGTTATTTTAAAACTAAATAGCTACATAATCTAAAAGAAGTCTCCACTACTTTGGTTCAACAATATCAAAAGAAGCTTGTTCACAACGGCTAAAAGCCTAAAAATCTATAAATGCCAAAACTTCACTTGAATGAATGGCATTAGCCAATAAATCTAAACCCACCATCCAGAAAAAAATACATAATTGAATTGTCTCATTATGGTTGGAGTATGGAGTATATAAAGTATGATTGTATAGTTTCCGCAAACTATATGGAATTTGCCCTTTGGGTGAACATTGCTTATCGGCTAGTATTCCACCCCTTAGTCTCAAGGATATGATTTAAGGTGAAAAACTTGGCAGGCCGGCCGGAATGACCTCTTGGTTGAAGCCTGTTCAAACTTCTTTCCTGCAGCTTCGTTTTCTTCTAAATTAGTTTGAACAAAAAATCTTATCCACCATGACGAGCTGCGCAATTTTGCCTTCATGAGAAGAAAAACTGGTTACAGACAGTCAAGCTTGTACAATTCTCTAAATAGAAGCTCAAGATGATATGAAACAAAGCTGATGGTACATAAAACCCAAAAGGGAATTGAATAGCTTGGTCAGCAAACTACGGAAACGTGTGCCAAGCGAAAGGATCCAGGTACTTCCACACTTTCTAATTCTGCTTAAAACATACCGTCTTTTCTATTAATCAAGAATCATATTCTTTATAATAGTTTTAGTGCTAAGTCTGTAATGGTTCACTGGATCTTGATTTTATGGCCCATATACAAGTGCACTTGAAGAGGAGTGCCTCTGTACTGAGTAATAAACGAAACAGGCAGGCCCTTCTACCATAAGCTCAAACTTGACATACCAAGAAAATTTTCAATTTTAAAAGACTAATTTTCTGTTACTACTTCATCAACTCAATATTTTATGGACTTTACACAGCCATATTGATTAGAAAAAATGTTGTTATTAAACATCCATACATTCTTTCAATTATTGAACTACAAATAATCATCACAAAATTGACAATTCGGCAATCAGTTTGATGGCCAAAAATTATGGTCTTCTAGCATCAAAAATTCATGTAGCTAAGTCAGATGCCAACGATGACAATATGGCATAGAATTCTAATAAAACAGGGTTACTTACTGGACGACCAAATTTGGACACATCTTCACCTTTAGCTCTTGGTTGTCCAGGATAACCTATGCATTGTAAATGAGGAATCCGAAAGAAAAAAAAATGCAGATCAAACCTCCATTTGTTATCAAAATCAGCATGAACTGTAGGGAAAAGAACAGCATGGTTCATGCACAATCTAAGTGCATCACCAACTAAAACTGATATTGAATCTGGTTTATTGAAATACAGAGAAAAAATGCAGGAGAAAAGAGTAAGTACGATGTACAGCAATACTTCATCAGGCAAAGACTAAAGTTGCAAAATCAACAAGATCAATAGTTTAACACAAATTTTACTGTTTACAAGGTTGGCTTGTTGTGATTTATTAGCAATTAATTTTATTTTACACTACATTTTATATTTGTGTAGGCAAACCACATGAACTAAAATATGACCCACTATACGACCCTAATAGACCAAATATATATGCCAAACTAGAGGCCTACCATATCTAATACTATGGACTAAGTTTTCTAGGTTCTTATAAGAAATGTGTAATCTGAAAAAACAAAAGCTTCATAAAGAATGTACCAGTGAAAATGACAAGACCATCAGCAGATACTCTCACCAACTGTGGCAGGGTCTTATTAAGGTATCTTGGAGATAAGTAATCCAATGCATCTGACACAATGACAAGAGAAAATGATTTTGCACGATAAGGTAGAGGAAACTTGATATCAGCTGCACGCACAAATCCTTTGCGTACAAAACTCTTGCAGTTTGCACTAACATCATCTAACTCATATGGTTCTATTCCCCAAGCCTCAGTATCCTCTTCTCCTAGTAAAATGGATACCACCGAACAAGTTTCAGGGCCAACGTGCAAAATCTTATGCATGCCGTCTCCATATGTTTTCTTCAAAATGGGCAGTGCTCGTATAACTTCTGACGTGCATGAAGCACCACCTGATAACAGATAATACACATGCATAAACTGCAACAGGATTTGCATTTTCAATTTGTAAAAATCAAATGTGGTACATGAAAAGTTAGAATTATTGTGCCTATAAATAGTAATAACACAAGATAGCAATAACATCTAGTTTACAAATATGATACATTATTCTTAAGTACCAGAAAGTAATATATGCACCAACAACAGAACAGAAGATATTCCAGAGAAGGAAGAACCATAATTCTGACTCATTTCTCACCTAAACACTGTTTCATGTTCACCTAACACAAATTATTTTTGAAGTATAGATACTAAATGAAAAGGCTAAATAATCCTATGCACATGTGTATGTAAAGATTGTGAAAACACTTAACTTCACTTTCAAGTTTTATAGCACATCGCTCACCTTTAAGCACAAGCTACCAAAAAAGATCACAGATTCAAAACTTGCAGTCATGCCATTTAAATCAATAAATATGCTTAAGTAATTGAATATTAAGCAAATTTGAATGGGGAAAAATCAAAATTCAGTGCCTTAGAGTCAGACAAATGCTTGACTATCATGTCCTACATGGAAAACGTTTTGGAGGCTTGAAATTTTAACCACAAAGGTATAACCAATTACCTTCGAGTTTACTTACACCATTAGTATCACTGCCCGTTCCACCTGCCATATGACCAAACAAAATGAGCGAAGTTATACAATCAAAATTTTAAAACATATTTTGGATGCAGGTATATTTTAAAACATATTTTGGATGCAGGTATTTTTTATACTCAGTTCATATTTTGGATGCAAAGAAAACCTATGCACAAAATGACTGGATCCAAAGCCCAGAAAACAACTTGTCTATTGATATTTTAAGTATGGAGTTGGAAGAGCAATTAACTCAAGATTCTTGCTTTATTCTTTGTGGTAAAAAGATCCTTTGTGCATTTATAATTATTTCAATTAACAGATAATTTACTAACCTGAATTGTTATAACAATAACCAATAAGAAGAATTGCACCCTGAAATTTGCAACAATCAAATCAATTAATATGCAACTTATATTGATAAAAATAAATAAATAAATATACAATATGCAGAAAATAAGTTTGATAAATATACTGGATCAAGTACGTCTAAAGAATCAAATCAAGAATGTTATGAGAGGAAGGGAAGGGGCAAGAAAGATGTAACCTGTTTGGTACAGCCAAATAATGTGGCTTCAGAAAGCTTTCAATTTTTCTGAATCACTCAGATTCAGATATAATTTCTATTAATGACAACAACAACCAAGCCTCATCTCATCCACACATTTCTAATACAAAATGTCAAGTGTAAGATGTAATCATAAGTCTCAAACTCAACTTTGAGCCCTAAATATGCCACATAAAACAAGTGAACCAAAACACTGCTTATTAAACCAAAGGATTTAATACGTTCTCCGTACCGAGATACACTTTGTCCCAAAAGAAAACAAATAGCAATCTGAATTACCACAACAACAAGCGCGATAGATAGTAGAGGGGAGCTGCGATATTTAGACTGAATAGAAGCCACAAATGGCAAACTTCCACTATCAGGAGAGCGACGCACAAGATTTACTGGCCTCCTTAACATGATAATTGCAAGAAGATTCCCACACCTAGCACGTTTTAGAAACAAGCTTCGTTATAATGTTTCCATTAGGCTAATTCTGTCTTAATATCTTGTCACCAACAGTATTTTCTCAATCCATAACATTAAAAGCAGTATCGAAAACAAAGTACCATTGGTAATTGCAACACAATCAAATATCCATGTCAAACGGAGAATGGATGCATAAATTGACTTGCAGTACACACTGAGTACAACTACCAACATTTGAAATCAACCCACAAAAGTGCACCCAACAAGACCTTCAACCCACAAATACAAATTCAACACTAATTTGATTCAAAGCTCAGCAAACAAACCCGAATTTAAAATTTCCAGCTAATCATCAGCCTATGGAATTGATAAAGCGAAACAGCGTATGCTTCGAAAGAGAGAAAAATGTATGATTAATCGTCAAGGTAAGTAAAAATTGATAACCTGATAGAAAATCAAACAAGTTAGATCTGTTGCTTCAAAAACCAGATCTGAGATATTCTTACTCTGAGCTGATACTGAGACAGAGCTGAGAGCGGTGGAAACTACAGTCTCATACTTGGAAGCTTCGATTATTTTATTGCTTCAGTTGATTGGTTGCATTATGTTATTTCGCGGCTGCAGACCGCAAGGCGCAACTTATTGGACCTTCAAAAATTGGATTTTTCATATTCAGTAAACCTTTTTCCGTTTATTATTTTCTTAATGCAAATTATCCCTTTAATTTTGAGGTAGTTAAATTTTAGCTTCTGCATTTTTTAAAATTTATAAATTAATTTCCTTAAATTTTAAAAAAATTAAAATTAGCATTCATGATCCACTAATTATTTTATCAAATTTTATAATTTTTTATAAAATTTTTAAACAAGAATCACAATATTTTACTATATTAATTTTTTGATCATTTTTGACATATCATTTTTATTTTATGTAATTAATTGAAATTGAATTTTGTATGAATAATTTTAACTAAATACTTGTAAAGGAGGTGTGAAATTATATTTGATAATAAAATAAATCAATATTTTATAATATTATGATTCTTATTTCAAAATTTCATGAAAAAATTATGTAATTTAATGAAATGATTAATAAGTGAATAGTGATTGTTAAGTTCAAATTTTATAAAATTTAAAAAGATAATTTTAAAATTTTTCAAAGTTAAAGAAGGCAAAATTCAATCACTCCAAAATTGATTGGAGTAATTCAAAATCTTCTTTTTCTTTTTAATGATATGAGTGTTTAATTCATAGTAGCCAAGAGAATAATAAGAATGACTTTGGGTTCAAATAGATGAATAGTGACTCTATTTATAAGATAAGGCCTTCATATGGATAGGTGAGATTATGGACCCCATCAATATAGATTTTAAGGGTGATACTCCTTTGGTGTGACTTCTTAGCCATTTTTAAATGGATGCAAATCCAAGCAGTTATTGCCCATGGAATCATGCTTTTTTTACAGTATTCTAGAGGCTTTTGTAGGCATAGGTCACATTTGAGTGGCCTGATTAACCTAATGTATGATGGATCATTCATGTTAGAGCCTTAAAACTTGGGTTATTGTAGATTATCTTATTTATTCAAACTTGCCATATTTGTAGGGACATTCATTTTCAGTTGTCCCCTTTCCACTCCCCACTTATCATGTGAATGTAAGTATTGAAAAGGTAGTAGGTCTTCTATCAGTATTGTTACTTATTTAGGTGCAATATATTTGATTGGATTTTCAATGCCATTTACCCCCTGCATTTCATCAAATAATCTATTTGCAACTAGTATAATATTGCAAGCCATTTGAGTTCAATTTAAGGCTAAAGGAGCTATTTAAACTAAGAAATATTTAAAGGAACTACTTAGTTGGCGGGGATCGAGTCCTTAACTCGTATCTAAGTGGATTACTCATTTTTTGGGAATTTGCTTTAGTTATGTTACTTAAAAGATCTACTCAAGTGCCAAGGATCATATTTGAATTTCATTTTTTAGGGCATCTTCTTAAATACTTAAGATCTTATATAAATTTCATTTTTTTATGGATTTGCTTAGATGTCAAGGATCTAGTTTAGACTTATTCACTAAAGGATCTACTTGAATGCTAAAAATCTAGTCCAGACTATAATTTTTAAAGAATTTACTTAGATGTTAAGGATCTAGTCTAGACTTCATTCATCAAAGGATTTGCTTAGGTACCAAGAATCTAGTCCAAACTTCATTTTCTAAGGGATATGATTAGAGAGCCGAGATCTAGTCCAAACTTTTATTGTTTAAGGGGATAGATGTTTTTATTATCCAAAGGGATAAACAAATGGTTAAGGATTCAATCCAAGATTTATATTAGTATTTTTTATCTCAACCTTACTATTTTTTATGTAATTTCTTAACTTTATCAAAACTAATTGATTATCACCTAAGGATCTTACATAATTTGATAGCAAAGTTAGCGATCACTCTAGAAAAGCATAAATAAATGTATATTTGAGAATAAAGGATAATACCTATTGTATGAGTTCTTCCCCCTTTTCAAGAGGGCTAAGTGGTAAATCATCTTTTAAGTTGATTGGTTTATGTATGGCAACCAACTCTTTAAGTTAGTGTAAGAAATTTTGATTAAATACCATCGAAGGAATCCAATTCTTAGGCTAAGCAAATCTCTTTGTAATTATTGAAGAATCTAAGGAGACATGGTAGATTTGCAAAGTCAACAATGCAAATGTAGTTTCCTCTCTAGGGAGTCCGTGCTTTCTCCTTTTGTCAAACTACGATGATCGAACAAAATTGCAATGGTGATGCTTTACATCATTGCAATTTTGTCTAGCTAGACAATGCTAATGCTTTTCTTCTCATGTCAAATAATAATGATGTTCCTACCAAAAACATAAATGAAAACATCAGTCCCTAAAAGGAAAATCAATTCAATAGTTTTATTGGAGAAATCATATTTCCATGGATTAATTTTATTTCTGGCTAGGCTTTAAAAATATTCTTTCTTTGATTGCAATCTTTTAATCAATTTTTCAAAAGAGATGTAAGAAGCTTGATAATATTAAGATCTTGCTCTTTCCTAGCCCTATACAATGATGGCTAGCTATTTTTGAAGTTTTGTACTTGTACAGATGTGAAAATATATATCATTAATAACATTACATAAGAAAATCGAAGTCTCTAAGCAAGAGAATTTACCTCTTTTAATTATAACATTCCAAGAATTTAAGGAGATTTAATATACTCCTAGGGTTTGCTAGTTTGATCACCTTTTTGGTTAAGTGTTTTTTATAACTTACTTGCAAAAAGCCATGAGTGAAAATCATCAGTCATTGAAAGAAAATTTGATTAGATATTTTCTT
Source organism: Sindora glabra (assembly GCA_020226215.1). Taxonomy (NCBI): domain Eukaryota; kingdom Viridiplantae; phylum Streptophyta; class Magnoliopsida; order Fabales; family Fabaceae; genus Sindora; species Sindora glabra. The sequence goes on along the minus strand of CM035225.1, from coordinate 19,133,243 downwards.
CAATTGGGCTACCAAAAAGAGTAGAGAAGTTAATGGAACTTAAAGTTATGAATATGATAATCCTCCTTCCACCTTGTAATAGTGGCTAGTAAAAGACCATATCCAATTTGAAAATGTGGTTAAGTAAGCTACAAATGATGCCAATAATAAAGAAGTTACAAAATAGGCAATATGCTAATGGATACTAGCCCAAAGAATAATAAAAATGACTTATAATCCAAATCAATGAATAATTATCATATTTATAGGCTAAGGCCTTCAAATGGATAGGTAAAATTGTGGGTCTTTCTAGCATAAATCTTAAGGGCGATATTTTTTTAGTGTGACTTCTTGGCTAACTCTAGGTAAATGTGTGTCCAAGCAGTTATTGCTAATAAAGTCATGCTTCTTCTACCATATTTTGGAGCCTCTTGTAGATATGGGCTATATCCAAGTGGACTAATTAACCTAATGTCTAATCAATTATTTAGGCCAAGTCTTTAAGATTTAGGTCATTATAGATTATCTTATCCATTTGCACTTATCATGTCTGTTTGGATATTTATTGTCAAAAAGATTAGACTTAAATTTGAATATAACATAAGGTAAATTTTTAAAAAGATATTGAATATTACTTAAATAAAAAACTATTTACTTTTATTTTAATTTTAATAATTCATATTCAATATCTTATATTTTATTATTTAGGAAATGAATTATATAATTTTAATTAAAAATTTTTATATGCTCATTCATCATTTTCTTAGAAAGCTCTTTTTTTATTTCTAAAAATATTAATTTTGTTTTTATTTATCTAGAATTGGATTAAATTATTGTAATTAATTCTTTGGTCCAAAAGTATTTTTGTTTTGAAAATATTATCTTTGTTTTTGTTTGTCTCGAATTGGAATAAATTATTACAAATCATCCTTGCCTTAAAAGATTTTTTTCACACAATTTGGAGGAATTAAGGCCTTTATTTTTATATTTTTCGTTAATTAACTTAATCTTGAATACTAACAAAGTGTTAGCTTAATGAAAAGTATGTTAGTTTTGGATAAATTTTAACTAGGGGTGGTAATTTTCAACACGACACGAGTAAAACGGGTGGTCATGAACGGGTTGACCCGTTTGACCCGAATAAATTTTGTGTCGGATTCGAGTTAACCCGTTTCAAACCTGTTTAAGTTACACGGGTTATTAAACGGGTCAACCTGACCCATCAATCTGTTTAATCCGTTATATAATATATAAATTTATTAATTATTAATTTATATAAAATAAAAAATTAATATAAACAGATTGATAAACAGGTTCAGGTCGAGTTAAACGGGTTGTGTTACTATTTTATAAGCATATTTTGTATATTCGGATTATACAAGTCGTGTCAGATTGACCCGTTTAATAAACGGGTCGTGTCAGGTTGACCCGTTTATTAAACGGGTCATGTTCGGGTTGAGCATAAACGAGTTCGGGTTATACTCAACCCGACCAGTGAACCTGAATTGCAACCCCTAATTTTAACTATATATGAAATTTTGAATAAATCTATTTTATCATAAGAAAATATGTTTTATTTGCAATTTAAAAGATAAGACATAATGATTATGCTATTAATTTATATATTTTAAAAATATTATTAAATTATCAAAAATATTCTTATTGAAAATTAAGTGCTTAATAATGACAAGGAATAATGGTGGAAGATGATCAATAGTGGTTATTTGTGGTGAATGGTGGCTATTAGTAATGTTTAATGATGGATGATAGTCAACAAAGGTTGTTAGCGATAGGTGATGGCAACAACAATTACTTATGGTGGATGATAATTAGCAGTGGCCAATAAATGTGGATGATCGATAGTAACTATTAATGATAAATAGTGGTTGATGAAGGTTACTAATGACAAGTGGCAGCAACAACAATCACTTAAAATGTGTAATGGTCGAATGTGATTAACAATAACCACTAATGATAGGTAATGACTAGTAATAAATCATGAAAGATAGTTGTTAATATCAATGGATAATGGTTGATGATAGATAGTAATAAAATAAAGTATTAATAATGGTGAAATCTTAATAGAATGATTGGTAATATAATCTATTTATATTGTTAAAATATTCTTATATTATAAGAATGTATGATGTTCATCTCTCCTATGAAAAATATTATTTTTAGGAAATATTAAATTAAAAATATTCTTAAAAATATTCATATTCCTAAAAATTGAACTAAATATGAGAACCCTAAATTTTCTTAGAATATCTCTAAGAATATGAAAAATATTTTACAAACCAAACATAATTTAAGAAAAATGGAAGAGAACTTAACTAATAAATTAATTAAAGTCTAAGGTAAGCAGAACTTTGCTTTTAAAAAAACACTAATCCTATTAACATCTAATATTATGAAATAAATTATTAACAATTATAAAAAATATTTGATTAATATATTAGGCAATTAAAGTATACTTTTAGTTAAATTAAACATTAAAAATTTTAAATTCTAAACTCTGTATTATTAGAACTAAATTTTTTTAATATATATTAAGTATTATTTTATATAATTAAAACTAAATTCATTTAATACATATTAAATAAATAATATAATATAATATATGCTTTTGAAAAAAAACTGAGCGGCTGAGCCAATACTATTTCCAATTACAGGTATATGTTTTATTATAGATGTTTACTAAAATAAATTGCAAATATAAGTTCAATTATGTTATCATTATTTTATCTTATTTTTTAAAGAAATTTAATCAGAAATAAATGAATAAACATAATCGATTTACACCACCAAATAAGTTTGTTGCAATTGAAATGGAAATAGTATAATATTTCATCTTTTATTTTAATTTTGATGAATTAAAATAGAATAAAGAAAATTAATTGTAACATAATATTAATTTTTTAATGAATTATTTGTTAAATAATAAAATCAAGCGGTGATGCTTTTATTATAGTAGTAGATTTAGTTATTTATGTTATCAGATTAATTAGTTATTTATTATAATATTAATTTTTGGAGAGGGAAAAGTAGTATGCTTTGATCTTTATTCAAGGGTCTATGTGTATTTGATCTTCAATTATTCAAAAAATGACTTTTTTTAAAATTTAATTATATATATAGAAAACTCGCGGTAACAACAGGTTTCGCTTTATTGTTTGAAAATAATAATTCAAACTCTAAATACTCCCACACGACTTCAATGATGGCAGTCGATTTCTAGTTACAGGACTTCATCGTAAATTCATGATTATCTGTCTTTTACCTCGAGCAACACTAGGATCGGGAAGCATCATAAAGTTAAGATGATATTCACACGTAATTACACCATACAGTTTTGGATTATAATTTTATGTGTATTTTTTAAATTTATATTAATAATTGCAATTTAAAAATTAAATATAATTATTAATTAATTACTCTATTAATATCAATAATAATTAATAATTATAAAAAATAATAATTTTAAGAATAAATTTAAATTTTATTTATTATCAATATAAGTTCATTTTCCTTTATCATTTATTTTTGTATTATTATATCATTTAAAAATTATTAAAATTTCTTATTATTAGTAAAAATAGTTACTATTACATTTTTAATAATATGTCATATTTATGTTTAATAATAGTATAAAATATTTTACATTAATGATGTATCAAATTTAAATTCTTTAAAAATAATCATAATAAATTTAGCATTAGACACGATATTGTTTGAATTGGTACATAGAAACATCATGCACCCTCAAATATCATTATACACCATCTAATAAAATATCATACAATGACCTTATTTGACAATTAGCTGATAACTGTAGCAGTTAGCTAATTCAATTAACTGTTAGTTGATAACTGATTTAACTAACTGATTGTATTAATTGTTTGAATAAAAGTATTTGATAAAATTAACTATTTATAATTAGTTATTTGTATATAAAATGATATAAAAATGTATAAATATATTTTATAAATTATTTATATATTTTTTATTTTAATATTTTAAAATTGATATATTATTTACTAAATTAATTTTTTTATAAATAATAAATTATTATAAATTATTATATATTAAATATTTTTTAAAAATTAAATTAATAACTATAAAATAGAAATTGAAGTTGGCCCAAGTCTTGCTGCTGTACAGATGTTGAGGTGCAGAAGTAAAGGCAAGTGGTGAGAAACAGAGACATGTGAGAGACATGCGGCTGGTTAAGAAGGAATATGCAAAAACAAGTGGGGGCAATTCAGTCACTTAAAAATTTTAATCCATCAGCTGAAGCTAAAATGCTGGAACAAGTAGCATTTTCAAAAATAGCTATTTGAGGGATAAAAGTTATTTCAAACAGCCATTTACCAAACAACTGATTTAGCTATTTTAAAAGTCAAAAAACTAAATTTACTTTGACCAACTAAACGCCATTTGAAACGCTGGTAACCAAACATCACCAATATCAACCTGTACATGAGTTCTACATGCAAATAAACAAGAGCAAACCAAGAAAATAAAATGGAATGCTTTGTTAACTCTCCAATAATTTGTACCAATTTTTCAAGATCTATATAACATATTTGTTATCAATATTAATTAAACAGCCAATTAGTAACTGTGCATGCTGAGATGTATGAATTAAAAAAATAATATATATATATATATATATATATATATATATATATATATAATTATAATTGGAACTTCATAATAAACATTCATGAAACTTTACCTATATTTTCTCTTATCACTAAATATATATTATTTTAATGACTAATAACTTTTTTAAAATTTTGAGGTATATAGATGATAATTTTCTTAATATATGACAACTAATTTATGGTAATAATATTTTTGAATAAGATAAATAACCTACTTAAAACTAGATAATAAAAAAGTGATATATATATATATATATATATATATATATATATATATATATATATATATATATATATATATATATATATAATAGTATATGTAAAGGGGTTGTTGTCAATAGCTTCTAACTTTTTTTGAAAGAAATTATATTATTAATCTAATAATAAAATAATAAAAATATTCAATAATTTTAATAAAAAATATTAATTTAAAATATTTAAGTTAATTTCACTTGTTTTCCTTTTGAATTTAGTTATTTAAATTATAAGATATACTTCACAAAGTAAAGTAAGACATTATTGCAATTGTTGATGAAAAAAGTTAAGGATTTAGAATTTAATAAATAACAATAAATTAAATTTTTTTTTTAATTTGTAATTTTCCAATCCTTTAATTTTCTAATCAAAGGTTATGATATCCCACTTCACCCTTTAAAGTTCAACTTATATTTTAGAAATGCACTTTACAAGAATTAGATCCAAGATGGATCTAACTCTTCTAAAATGTAAAATACATTTTAGAGGATAAAGTAAGATATCACTAACTAGGGGTGTTCAAAAATTGCCCAACTGCTAAAAACCGACTGAATTAATTCAAAAACATGTGATTAACATCGGTTCATAAAGCCCAACAGTCGGTGGCGGGTGAATTTGTTGGCAAAAAAAATGAAATCGGTTTGAAACGAGCAATTGAAGTGCTAATCAACTTAAATCGTGTCCAACCGAAATTAACATTAAACGACGGCATATGAACTTGGCAGCACCGCAGCAAGAAAAACGCTCTCTGTCTCTCTCGTCTCTGCTCACCAAACACACTAAATGACGTCGTTTTAAGGCTGATTTGGCCTTTTTCTTAAAGCCTTTTTCGAACAAGCCAGAGAGCAGAGATATTCCAGAGTGTTCTACTCTCTCCTCCTATTCGATTTTTTCCCCAAACCCTAGCAGAGCTCCGTCTGCTTCCTCCCACCCTAGCAGAGCTCCGTCTGCTTCCTCCCACTCCCTCATTGCCCCACCGGTGATCTCACACCCTCCTGATACTATTGAACGAGTGCGTCCGATCTAAGAATGAGAATGTTCGGTACAACTGAGGAGAAGATCGACGCTGAGACGGAGGTTGGTCAAAATTACTAAGGTATATGATTTACTATGAAATGATTACGTTTTCTCTTTTCTTTCGATTCTGTAATCATTATTATTTTTAACACTCTGCTTCTTCACTCTAAAGCCAAAGGACGATAACTTGTTCACAGTTTGCACTTCGCACAAAGAATAGAAGAGACTAGTTGTTTGAATCCGCAAGGTTCCTTGTTTGCTTTTGCATGTTCGGCGAAAGTCCAGATTGAATTTTTCCTTACTTTGAACAAGAAAGGTACTATCTTGCATCAATCCTTTATCTATTTGGGTTTTTTTTTGTATTGCTTGCATGCTTGCGTAAATTTGTCTTATTTAATTTGCTCTATTTTTTTCCTAAATATTGGTTCTGCTTCTGATATTGCTTCTGATATTGGGCTAAATTTGGTTTCAAATATGTGCTAAATGGTAAACATGTTCATTAGAAATATGTGCTGTTGATATTCTTAGTTCAAAATTAAATTATTAATGAAAAAAATTTCTCAGTGTAATGAGTCTCTATTATTAGATTGTTGCCTTCTCTCTCTCTTTTTAATTTTTCATGAAATAACAGAATGATTGTTACTTTGAAATCTGAAGCAAGAGAAAGATATATATTGTTTTTCCAATAATAGGATGCTTATGTAATTTTGGAGACTTGTTGTGTGTAACTTTAGACTCTTCCTTTTTACGGTGCAACTTTTGCTTCATGGGAGCCCCACCTATTTGTCTTCCATTTCATGCTTGATTTGATCACTTTCTTAGGGTTATTGAATTTCTCTCTCTCAACTCTTGAATAAGATATCTCAATACCAATTAATCTTCTGATGTCATAATAAAACATTAATGTTGGAACCAATTAGCTTGCCCAAGAGGAAAAGAAAAAACAACTATTGTTTATTCTAAAATACAAGTTGAAACCTAGAGAAATGGAAACTCGTCCAGAATGCTACTTCTTTATTAAACATTCTATGTTGTTCGCAAAAAATGGCAATAATCCATAGCCATCTTTGCAAAATTGTTCAAATCTTCAATCTTTTCGATCTGTGTGTACTGTTTATTAATAAGTCTATGTGTCCTGTTTTTCTGAATTTGGTATAGTGGTGAGTGAAGTCTGTGTGTCCTGTTTTTATCACAAGAGCCTCAAGATTTGAATTAGCCCTGTAATTTTTGTCTTGCCTTTATGCGTGAAGGAGATACAGTCTATTCTTTTTTTTGTTTAATTACTTTTCTTTATATCTTAATGAGTTGAGACTTATTTATACACACATAGCTAAGTTATAAGCATTTTAACGAATCACCAATAGCTATCTCTAATTTGAAAGTATTCAAGAATTCATAATGGTCAACAGGCTTAGCTTCACTTCCTCACTTTGTGTTTCCATGTATGATATGATGATATTGCTTTCATACTTGGAGACTTTCTTGATTTAGTTCTACTCTATTTTCATATACATAGGAATCTAAACTTATTTCCTGCTTAACTTGAAATCAGAGCGCAAATCTACCTTGGTCCTTGGCTATATTGGATTTTGAAAGAGTTATTCATATGGCTGGAATCTTTAATTTAATGGTAAACATCTAATTATTTTCTGTTAAGGTTCATAATATGTGGTCATTTGCTGTGTAAGTTGTGAAGGATGTTAATAAGTAGGCCTTTTTATTGTCATTTGCTGTGTAAGTTGTGAATGATGTTTATAATATGAGTTTGAATTTCTTTATGGTTTTACAATCTATTTTACTGTTATTAAAACTTGGTACTTGGTAGGTTATTACATGGAGGACAACCTTGGTGAGCCACCCACTGGTGGGGCAAAGAAAACTGCTACAAATGTTGCAAGTGGACCTAGTGTAACAACTGATAGTGGAAAATAACCTGAATATGATGCAAAGAAGCAGCCACCAGCAACAACAACCAAGACAAAGAAAAGGAAGCCATCTGCCAACAAAGTTGCTGGAATTTCAACTAGGAAAAGGAGCATTGCTTAGGATCACTTTAAGAGAGTGCCTGATGAGGAGGTTAGTGAAGCTACTGCTAAATGTATATACTGTGGAATCAGATTTTTGTGTGATAGTAAGGAATATGGTATATCTAACATGTTAGGGCATATTCCTAAGTGTCCAAAATATCCTTTTGCTTTGAGGAATGACCCTAAACAACAAGTACTAGATTTTGAAACAAAATCTAATAGGACAACCTTGGTAGGTTCAGCCCTTCACGTTTATAGCTTAGAGGAGTGTAGGAAAGCCATATCTGTGTTTATAATATGTGATGAACAGCCTTTTAGAGTTATTGAGGGTTATGGATTCAAATATGTGCAAAAGATTGCATCCACAATTAAATGTTCCTTCTAGGCACACCATTAGAAGAGATTGTATGAAGATGTACATAGAGGAGAAAGGGAGATTGAAAGCCTTGTTAAAGTCTGATTGTGTTAGGGCATGTATTACCACTGATTGTTGGACTAGTATTCAGAACTTGAACTACATGGCATTGACAATTCACTTTATAGATAATGATTGGTAATTGCAAAAAAGAATTCTTAATTTTTGCCTTGTACCAAACCACAAAGGAGAAACCATAGGAAAACAAGTTGAGAGTTGCATGAATGAGTGGGGGATTAAAAGGTTATTCACTGTTAATGTTGATAATGCTAGCTCCAATGATGGGGCAATAGCATATTTGAAGAAAAAAGTTAGTGCTAGGAAAGGGCTGGTTATGGATGGTGAAATGTTACACATGAGATGTTGTGCCCACATCCTAAACTTAGTGGTGAGTGAAGGCTTAAAAGATCTCCATAACTCTATTTCAGCAATTAGAAGTGCAGTAAGATATGTAAGATCTTCTCCCTCTAGGTTAGCAAAGTTCAAACAAGCCATTGAAGAAGAACACATCTCTCACAAGTCACTTGTATGTCTTGATGTGCCTACAAGGTGGAACTCCACCTTTAAAATGCTAGAAGCAGCAGAGAAATTTCAAAAAGCTTTTGAGCGATTAGAGGAAGATGATACTGATTACACTCTCTATTTCATTGAGGATTCAAAGAAAATAGGGCCACCAACTAGTGCTGATTGGGATAATGCTAGAGCTTTCGCAAAATTTCTCAAAGTTTTTTATGATGTTACATTGTTATTTTCTGGTTCTTTGTATGTAACATCAAATTCTGCATATAGCCATCTAGCTTTGGTGGAAAGTGAGATTAAAAAATGGAGTGGGGATGAAATGAATGATTCGATATTCCATGTTATGGCATTGGACATGAAGGTTAAATATGAGAAGTATTGGGGTAAGATTGAAAAGATGAATCATCTGTTATTTATAGCAAATGTGCTAGACCCTAGATACAAAATGGCTTATATTATGTGGTTATTTGAGGAGATTTATGGGGAAACTGTGGCACAAACCATGGTTAAAAAGGTTAAAGAAGACTTGGTGAGGATGTATGAGTGGTAGTCAAAAGAATATGGCCAACCTTGTGCATCTACAAAAGATGGGTCAGAACTTAAAGATGCAAACAACATTTCATTTGTTGTTGAAAGCCATGCCCATAGAGTTGCTGCTTTTAGGTCTCATTTGAAGAAAAAGAACACAATAGAGGAAAGAAATGAAGTGGAAAGATTTCTGAATGAATTATGTGTAGTTGAAGATGAAAAGTTTGATATTTTGGCATGGTGGAAGCTTAACGCATCAAGATTCGATATCCTTTCAAAACTAGCAAGAGATGTGCTTGCTGTTCCAGTATCAACTGTAGCTTCGGAATCTACCTTTAGCACAGGAGGAAGAATGTTAGATTCCTTTAGAAGCTCTCTCACTGCAAAAATGACTGAAGCCCTCATATGTACTCAGAATTGGTTAAGGCCATCACAGATTAACATTCATAACATAGAAGATGATGATGAGCTTGGCTTATGTCAAGAAATAGAGCAAGGTAAATCTGTCCACTCATTACTTAGATTTTTAAAAATTGTTTTAGCTTATTTTATAGTTCTTCATTCTTTAGTTTATTACATATTACTTCATTCTATTTTATGCTAGAAATTTTGGGAGGGGGTGCTGGAAATAGAGCAACTAGTGAGAGGGAAACAAACTCTCGACACAGCCTATGGTTGTTGATTGAACCAACCTAGTTCCAAACGTTCAGTTTTTTATTTTTGTTGCAAGTAGTGAAATATTGAAGTATATATTTTGGTAAGTGAAATAGTAAATACACCTTGAATTTCTAATTTCATTGGACTTTTTTTTAATTATGTCTTTTGTTCATATAATTGTTTATGTTTATTTATTTGTTTTCACTGAAACAGAACTGGTCTGGACCGATTTTTTGGTGTGCTGGCCATCTAACAAGAGTAACATCACGCCACTGGTACATTATAATTTGTGGCATTGCACAGTTTTTGGCTTTTTTGAGGCTTTTGGTACAGTTTGATGGTGCACAATCTGTGGATAGAAGGCTGTATAAAGAAAACAATCAGTACAGTGCTACACACAACTTCAAGTTCATAGGCTGAAGAATTTTTGTATAGCTGAATTTTTTGGCACATAATTGGTAGAAGCAACGTCAATTCTCATTATTAGAATTGGAGAATCCAAATTATATTTTTGTTGTTGATATTTTTGTTATTATGTTGACTTCAAACTTGTTGGATTGCTGGATAATATTTCTATTATGATAACTTTAAATTTTATGAATTTTATCTTAGTAATATAAATAGATATTGACATATTGGATGGCCTTGTATGCTGTCTGTCCCTACTGTGTTGTTAAGCCTTTAATTGTGTGTATGCCATTTGTTATTTGACCAGATTTAATCATTTTTAAGTTTGTATTTTTAACTTGGGCTTACTGGGAAAAATAGCCCGATTTAAATTATTTTAAACCAAATTAAACCGTCTAAAAACGGTTGTACTCGGTGGGCAGTATTATTCAGTCGGCACAGGTATTAGAAATTAGGTCTCTGACTTGTTTCGGTAGGGGAAAACTCGGTTTAAAACCGAATTAACCCACCCGATGATCAGTCCTATCACTAACTTTGAACAAGAAAATCAAAAGAATTAATGATTACATATTTTAAAAAAAGTAATTTATTATTTATTAAATTCTAAATCTTGATTTTCACATCGATGGCAATAACATCATGTTTTATTCTATAAAGTATATATTACACTTTAGAAAAACTTGATTCATGAGAGACAATATTAAAATCTACAATTTTGTTAGTATTAAGATTTTATATGATAAGTTTTAGTTACGACAAATGAGTGAAATAATAGAATTACATGTCCTCATCTAGAGTGTTATAAAATTCTTATTAGACATGTTATATTATAGTTGCAATAATAATGCTTAATTATATGCTAAAGTGTTAAATCATATACAAGTTCAATAAACATACTATACTATGGTTGATGCATGTATATGATATGATAATTTTGTATGTTCTTGTTCTAACATATTATATTTTCTATATATAGATTATGCATATTAATATCTTGATATATTAGATTGAATTAATTAAATAGTTTATAAAGATTATTTATATTATATATGAAAGTCCAAGAAAAAAAAGAGTTATCAATGAAGTAAATTAGTAGAAGATCTTATCATGTGCAACTTAAGAAGAAATAAGAAAAAAATTCAAGAAGATGTGTTTTAAATATTGAAGAATTGAAAGATTGGAGTTTTAAAAGTTTATAAGCATTAACAAAGCTTAAGAACCTCATTTAGTATAACTGTTCTTTTTAGGTTTAAAATTTCTTGTAAAATAGAACTTTTCTTGATATAGAGTCCATACTTCTTTTTAAATCTTAACTCGATCAAAATATTTTTAAAAAATAATGTACATTTATTTTTTTACAAAATATCCTATAAGACACTGGAAAAATAAACAAGATATGAGTTTTTCATTTTTTTTAATTTTGACCTTTCGCTATTCTTTTAATCATGTCTCACAAAATATAAATGCTTTAATTATGAAATTTTTTTATATGAAAATAGACTTAAAGAGTTTTCCATGAAATGGTCATTTACTTAAAATAACCAAAATATAAGAGTTGTAAATTTTACAAATTAAATCTTAAAATCATATTTTTACAAACTAGTCTCTTTGACCTTTGCTTATTTTTTAATCATATCTCAAAAATCACAAATTACATAAGCATAAAACTAATTTCACTAAAAATTAAACTTAAATACCTTTCTATCATTAGGTTATTAGCATAAAACAAATTTAAAATGAAAAAGTTATAATATTTTAAATTTGAGCCTACAATCTTATCTTCAAGAAATGATTTGCAAAGCTATTCCTATCAAATAGAAAGTAAAAATTTCATTAGAAGTAGTTCGTGAAGCAATTCTATCTATTCTAGTGCCTGAATGATGATTATAAATAGCTAGTTTTATTTTCAAATATTCCAAACAGTTATAATATCCCATAAGCTTTTTATATAAACTAAGAATCATTAAATACAATATATAGGAAGCATGAACTTCATCTTTTAATATTATTTTACTCTATCTTTCATCTAAATTATAATTTGAGATCTTTATTGTGAATTTCTTCTATTTTAAGAACTTCATGTCATTCATTAACTTCATGAGAGAGGTTTTATAAATTATTCTTTATCTTAAATCAATTTTCAATTATGAAAGATGATGTATCCTTTAGAAAATCTTAGAAAGGGTAAGAGATCCCTTGTAAAGAAAAAATTTATTCAAGAAAAAGTAAAAGTATTGTAATAGACTTTTTTAAGTGCCCAGATCAAACTTGAAATAATAGATTAAAATACAAGTTTTAAAAGTTTTAAGAGTAGATATACACTTTAGAGAGAATATTTAAGGGGAGCTATTATAAATTCTTGTGTTTGATCTTTTAACCTTTATTCTTTTTACATTTGATTAGATGTTGTATTTTTGTTGATGAAAGTTGTTAAATATATTGTGTCAATGCTTATCTTGATGCTTGGTGATCAAATGCTTAAAAAGAAATGTATATCTATGTATGAGCTTTTTGATAATTTGTCAATGCATAGTTGATGAAATTGTTAAATATTGTGTTATTATTCTTATCTTAATGTTTGAGTAATCAAATGCTTAAAATATGTATGAGCTTATTTATAATATGTGTATGCATGATTGAATGAGTTGATTTACACAAATTCATTAAATTGATATATCTTGATTACAAATATCTTCATAAAACTTTCTTAAATTTGTTTAAATTGAATTTATCCTTATGACTTTTTGAAATCAAAAGATTTTCAAAAAAATTTTAAAAATTGTGAGAGTAAAAAAAAAAGCACTCAATTCACCTCTGTTGGATATAAGTTACATTAGCCTACAAATATATGGAGCCTCCCATTGCTTCTCACAATTGATAGCATGAATATAAGAATAATAATAATAATAATACTAATAATATTTGTGCACATCATTTATGAGTTCAATTAAAAGGTTTAGAGTTTAGCAACACATCCAAAAATTTTAACTTGTGGAAATAATAAACAAATAAAAATTTAGATATTTACTAACAATAAATGTTCTTTTATCTCTTTCTATATGTATTTGATAGTGTGTATAACAAATGAAACTTCAAGCATTGTAACATTTCTTTAAAATAAAAAATTTTCTTCCAATTGATAAAAGACAATACAAGAACAATTTTATTAAAGTTACTGAAACAAGATCAAAAATTTATGTATATACATGAAAAAAATTATTTACTAGTTGGCAATTGCCCTCATTGATATATGAATAAGTTTGCATGGATTCATATATTATTATTATTATTATCAGATGAGACTTATAAATGAATAAAATTAGCCTAATTAGATTTGCAAAAAAATTCAAACTTTGAGAATGTGTTTGAAAGTTAGGAGAGGAAAGGAAGGAAAGAGAAATTAATTAGATAGAATATAATGAAAAAAAAGGAGGAAAATGAAAGGGAAGAAGAGGAAAGGAAAAGGTTATTATATAAATTTTATAGTATGTTTGGACAGGAGAGAATGAATGGGGAGAAAAATGAAGGAGATGTTACATTATAATCTTATTAAAGGTCATTTAGTTTGCAATAATCTTCTTATATAAATTTTATAATGTGTTTAGACAGGAGAGAATGAATGGGGAGAAGAATAAAGGAGATGTTTCATTATAATCTTTTTAGAGGACATTTAGTTTGCAATAATCTTCTTATATAAATTTTATAGTATGTTTGGATAAGAGAGAACGAATAGGGAGAATATTAAAGGAGATCTTACATTATAATCTTCTTAGAGGTTGTTTAGTTTGTAGTAATAATATGGAAAGTCCTATTTCTTGAGAAATAGTAAAGATGTGGAATATGTGGTTAGTTATTATTTAAACAAATTGAAGGAAATAAGACTTCCTAAACATTTTTTAAAAAGTTTGCATAAAAAGTTATTTCATAAGAAGTTTAATTTCTTGCAAAAAGTTATTTTTCATACGATTCAAACAACTCATTATTTTGAAGTTTTGATTAAAGAGAGGAATATTGAATATTTATGACTAATTTTTGAAAGTCCTCCAAAATTTTCCATTTTTAATTATTTTGTGTTCTTTTAATTTGAAAAATTTTTAGGATATTTTAAATTTACAAACAAAGGGAGGAAAAAGCCATGGACTAAATCATTTATTTCCATCCCATTCCTTTCCCTCCGTCCTTACATCATTTTCTCTTATCTTCCTTTCACAACTCTCAATCATATCATAAGAGAAGAGTTGACTTTCTTCTACTTAAATGTTTAAAAAATTCTTCAAAATCTCATAAACTAAAGAGACACAGACAGAGAATAGTGGAACATATTGGAGGACTTTAATTGACCTCTAATCTATCTCTCTCCTTAATCAATATTTCTAAACTAGAAGATTATAATATAACACTCCTTTCTTTCTCCTACCCCACCATTAACCAAACAAAGCATTAAGGATGGAGAAGTGGTTACGGAAACAACTAGCATCACAATTTTCTTCTCATTTTTTCAAAATAAAAAGTTCAAGTAATATTTGGTTAGATTTTAAAACTTCACATAAACCTATTCTACTCACACATGCATCAGCATTAGTATATTAGTAGGTGAGAAGGTAGTTTCATAGACAAACACCTCCTTGATCTCTCTAAAAGTCCATTGTACAGGTCGCAATCCTCACCCCACCTCGCAAATAAATAAATAAATAAAGGTACTTTTCTTTTCTTCTATGGGTATTTTTTTTTAATGCCGGACTTTTTTCTCTTATAAATAAGGAACGATCCATTTTATGATGCTAATGTTCAATCCGTTTGCTACTTCCAACAAGAAAAAGCTACTTTATAAATTTCAACTTCTTTAGCCAAACCTAATAATTAAACCGATACGACTAATATAAGCCATGCTTTATATTCATCATTTACAGGCACCACTAATACTTTATTTTGAACTGTTTCTGATAATTTTTGAAAGATATACTTAACCTATATTGTTTAGAGAAGGATATGAAGTTTAGAGTAGAGTTCATTTTTTTTAATTAAAAAAATCTATGAAGAAGTGAGAATAAGAAAATACAGGTTATAATTTTTATTAGCTTATAAACATTGGAGTGCTTTGGATGGACTCTCCGTTATTAATCGAAAAAAATTCTTCTATTTTTTTTGCCATAAAAAATTCTTATATATATATATATATGTAATGTATTATGATAATATATTTAAAATAAAATTTTAAATTCTAAATTACTAATGAATTTAGATTCAATGTAATAACTTAGACTCTATTTATTTTATTGAAAAATATTTTTTTAGAAAGATATTACTTGCATATATATATTAATAAAGAAGTAATATGTTACCTGTATTTATGGTTAAAAAAATAATATCTAAAATATGGTGGTAAAGAAAAATAATTTTTTTTAGAATAGAGAAATTCACTTTCTCTACATTTCTTATATTGAATATTAAACAAATAAAATGCATTTTCATCTTATTATTTTATAATTATATTTTATAAAAAAATATTTTTATTAAAATAAATGAAACCTTAAATTGTAATTATTACATTCAGTGTAGTCGGAATCGTAGCGAATCGCACGATTCGGTTCGATGCAGAAAGAAAATGATGCGAATCTTCAAATGAATCGCTAATGCTTCTGAATCGGTGCGATTCGGTAATGAATCGCACGAATCGCTTCTGGGAATCGAATCAAACTAGTGAATCGATGGCGTCTCTATTTTATGGAAAATGGTGGCTGTTGCGAAGGAAAGTTAGAGCAGTCCAGCAAATCGGGTCGCCAACAAATCCCGACTTGGGTTTTGCGCGACCTAACTCAAAAATAAGCCCAGATTTAGTTTTTTTTTTAAGAAAAAAGTCAAAAAGTTAAAAATCCCTTTTCACTTTTCAGAACCACGTGAATCTGAAAACCCTCACCTCATCCTGCCCATCTTTACAGTGCTGTAACCTTTTTTTATAACCTTCAGCAGTTGTGGACTCGTGGTCCCCAAAATCCTCTTTTCAAAGCAAAAAACGTTGCAGAAAAAGATGAGAAAATATGAAGACGTGATCTTTGACTGGAATTTCTTCAAACTTCAAAGGTAAAAAAAAATCAGAACTTTCGGGTTTAGATTTTATTGCAGGAAAAAAAAGAATTTTTATTTGGTTAGTTTCTAGAATTTGAAAAATACAAAATGAGTTCTAGAAAGCATGTGAAAAAAGATGTGACATGGGACCATTGTATAAAAGTGGAAGGGGCAAATAGAATGAAAATAAAATGCAAATATTGTGAAAAAGAATTTTGGGGAGGAGTATTTAGAATTAAGCACCATCTTACAGGTTCAAATAAAGATGTTGCTCCATGTGTAAATGTCCTATATGATGTGAAACCAATTTTTGTTAAAATTTTGGAAGATTTAGAAAAAATTCAATTGAAAAAAAAAACATTGGAGGTGAAGAAATCTTTGAAGATGTAGTAATGAGCACACAAGATAGTGATGTTGCAACAAAGGGAAAAATAGATTTGTTTGTTAACAAGGGAAAAGGAGGGTCTTCTAATTTTAAACAAAAAACAATGAATGAATTGTTAAAAGATAGAGAGGTAGTGATTGGAGACATTTGTATATGCATATATGGTAATGCTTTGTCATTTAATTTGGTAAAAAGTCCATTATTTAAGAAAATGTTGAAATCTGTTGGTGATTATGGCAAAGGCTTAAACCCTCCTACTTATCATAAGGTAAGGGAGTCTTACTTGAAGAAAGAAGTTGTAAATGTTAAAGCAAGCTTAGAAAAATATAAAATTGAATGGAAAAAAATGGTTGCACTTTGATGTGTAATGGATGGACCGATGGGAAAGGGAGGTCACTTACTAACTTTCTTGTCAATAGTCCAAGTGGAACTATTTTCCTAAAGTCCATTGACACTAGTGATGTAATCAAGGATGCCACAAAAATGTTTGAGTTACTATATGGTGTTGTGGAAGAGATTGGAGAAGAAAATGTGGTGCAAGTGGTGACAGATAGTGCCTCGGCTCTTGTAGCAGCTGGTCATAAGTTGGAAGAAAAGAGGACAAAATTATTTTGGTCCCCATGTGCAGCTCATTGCATTGATTTAATTCTTGAAGATATTGGTAAGCTTCTAGTTTTTCATAATACTATTTCTAAAGCCAAGCAAATCACCATTTTCATTTATAGGCATGCTTGGGTGCTTAATTTGTATAGAAAATATTCTAAGGGTAAGGAGTTGGCTAGGCCAGTAGTTATAAGATTTGCAACAACCTACTTTACTTTGAAATGCATTATGGATAGAAAATGCAATCTTTCATCTATCTTTGCATCAAGATTATGGGTTACTAGTTCATATGCAACAAGATAAGAAGGCAAAAATATAGTAGAGATTGTCTTGAGAGATAAAAGGTTTTGGAATTCTATCCAATATTGCTTGAAGTGTGTAACTCCACTTGTTAGTGTGTTGAGACTTGTAGATGGTGACTCAAAACCGGCTATGCCATATATTTATGAAGCAATGGATAGAGCTAAAGAACAAATAGCTGCAAATCTTGATAATAAGGAGGAAAGGTATATAAAGGTGTGGAAGATTATTGATACTCGTTGGAACTTACAACTTCATAGACCTCTTCATGCAACGGGTTACTTTCTTAATCCCAAGTAAGTTATATCAAAGATTTAGATTTAATACCTTTTGATTCTCTTTTAAAGATTTTTATTTAACTTGTTTCTTATCTTGTTAGGTATCATTATGATCCTAACTTCAATGTGGATAGTGAAGTAAGGTTAGGTTTATACATCACACTTGAGAGGATGTTTCCCAACATAAGAGAAAGGCTTTTAATTGATGAACAAATTCAAAAATTCACTAGAGCTCAAGGACTCTTTGGAATTAATACAGCAATTGCAACTCGAGATAGGAAGCAACTAGGTAATGGATTTTAATTTTTAATTATGTAGTTTAAGTTAATTTTTAATTTATGATTTGTATATTTTCTAATTCACATATAATTTAATTTTAACTTTTTCATAGCTCTTTGGTGGGAATCATTTGGTGGAGAATGCAAGGAATTACAAACTTTAGCTATAAGAGTCTTGAGTCTCACTTGTAGTGTTACGGGATGTGAAAGAAATTGGAGCACTTTTGACCAAGTACATTTGAAGAAAAGAAATCGTTTAGCACAAAAAAATTGAATGCACTTGTATATGTCAAATATAATCTTCAACTTCAAATAAGACAAAAGATTAGAGAGGAAAGGGGAGACACGTATGATCCTATTTGCTTATCGGACATGGAATCAGATGATGAGTGGATTGCTGAAAAAGAAAATCCTTGCTTTCTGGAAGACAATTCTTGGATGGATGTTCATGAAAGCTTCAATCTTGATGAAGGAGCTCCTAATAATAGAAAAAGAAGAGGTAGTATTTTGTCTAACTAATAACTACTTTTATTTTTATTAGTTAACATTTAAGAAAGAATCAATGGACTAATGGAAGATCTTATTTCTTATTTATAGGACCAAGGAACTTAAATGCTATTGCAAATAAGAAAGCAAAAGGAAAATCTATTGTTCAAGTTAAAGAGGAGGAAGAAGATGCTTGTGATGTTGAAGTAGTGGAAGAGGAAATTGAGGAAGAGAGTATGAGATTAAATGATAACGATGAGGACAGCATTGAAGATGTTAATCTTGAAGAAGAAGACATAGATGATGATATTGGTAACAATGAAATTGAAGAAGAGGGCAATGAAGAAGAAGAAGATTGAAGCTTTACTATTATGTTGTTTGTTGAAATATTAAGTTTGTTTTGAATCTATGTGACTTGACTTAACTCTTTTCAAACTCCATATTTATAATTTTGATTTTTAAGCTTATGATATTAGACAAGTATTATGTTTCTTGACTTGAATTTATGATTTTTTATTATTAATGCTTATATTTTGTTATACATAGGATAATATATACTATTTTTATATATTTTGTGAATCTTACCGATTCACGATTCAAAATTTTGATTAATTGATTCGTGATACGATTCACGATTCGATAACAATGATTACATTTAATCATGAGTAAATCTCACATTTTTATAGGTTTCATGTCATGAATATTTTATTAAACTCATAAAGATTTAAGTATCCATAAATAAATGGTGAGATGCTTTTGCACTAATCCAAACTCAGAGATAATTTAAATTTTTAAAAATGTTATTTTAAATGATTTAATGCAATACACTCTACTCCACGAAGTTAAAAAATTTTCCGTTACTTGATCCCTTTATGGGTAGTTGTGAGCTCAAATCATTGTATCTAAATATTATTATCTGATTTTACCAAAAAAAAATAGTATTATCTGAAGTGTGGAATACATGCTCAGTGGATTGGGCATTGGTGCGTTTCCACATATCGATAACGTACTTATACTTTAAAGCAACCCCTCAAGGATTATTTTACTCCTAAGAATGGCATTTTCATACACAATTCTGATTGGCTTAGCAATTCATACCAAGCTAAACATCCATTGACATGCCAATTAATCATTCAACTATCACCAATATTCAAACAAGGAATAATCCCATGAGACTATAACAAATATTTCTTTTAAAAAAATTTCAATATGTAACAATTTTATTAAATTCTAATTAATTTAAAATCAAATTAATTTGAGTCTTTTTTCCCAAGAGAAGATATCCTTATTTTTTTTTCTATTTACTTACTCAACTACTCGACCAACAAATGGTAATGTTGTAACATATAAACTTATATGTGATCAAATGATTAAGATTTATTTGTCTTATACGATGGTAAAGACAAGAATAGATTAGCTTTCAAGTGGATTGGACTTCGGTGGTAATGGTTGGTATGGAGGGTTATATGGTGTGACTGTGTTGAACGGGATCATACAATGCAGGATCGTTGTGGTCAAAGAAAGTGTGTCACTCGGTATTATTAGATGTGAGAATTGGCGTGGTTTGAATCGATTTATTTATTAAATTGTATTAAAATAAATTTATTTATTTAATTTACTTAATAATTTTAAATGATAAAATTTATATTATAAAATTATTTATTATTTTTTATAAAAATATTTTTAATTTTAAATAAAATATTGTTTTATGTTTTTATTATATATTTATAATTTATTTAATTATTAATTATTTTTAAAAAAAAATTTAAAAAATTTTGATATAAATTTTTAAATGAATTAATGTATCAATTCAAACCTATATAAAGACTTCATAATCATATCAACTTTTTGTGTTATATCAAAATTTATCACCCCTAAATATTATGTGCTAGAGAAGTTATATTAACTATCCATAATTTGCCATTAACAACGTCTAGTGAAGATATCGAGTGAACGTGACAATCATCAATAATTCGCACTTAAATGGATTGAGTTAAGCCAATTAGCAAATTTAACAGATTTATAAATTTATATACTAGTCCAATTTTCTTTACCTTGTGAAAAACAAATTGGTCGTAGATTTTTTTAAAAATTTTGAAATATTTTAAATTTTTAAATAATAAAAAAATTTAAAATATTCCAAAACATTACATGTTTATCAATAAATTAAAAATAATGCATTTAATATTTACATATAACCTTAAAAAATATTATACATGCATAATAAGTCATAAAATATTCATGATATAAAGACATTATTTATAGATAATTTATAATATAATTCTACATAATTAAAAGTGAGAGAGAGGGATTTAATTTATTTAATTTAAAATTTTAAACCTATATAAAAATTAAAAAAATATGGGAGCTATTCGATTGGACTAAGTTTAACTTATATTTAAACATGTTTTAAACTTAGAGGTTCAAATTTACAAAAATCTATGAATTAATAGATCAATTCATAAACTTTTTCTATGGCTCTAAAAGCAATAGTTAAAAGATGGATCTAATGTAAAGCATAAATGAATCCAAATAATTTGAGACCAATTTGAAAATTATTTAATTTTAATTTTAATTTAAATTAGTCAAGCTTGATTGAGCTTGAACTTTATGATATTGAGTTTAAACTATTTGTTGGTCTTAATGAGTCCAATAATAAAATATATTTTTTAATTTAATATTGTATATAAATAATATAATATATGAATTTTATGTTATATATAATAAATGCCAAGCTCGTGCTTAAAATTTTTAAACTTAATGACAAATTTGACCTACATAACATATAGCTCATGTAAGTTTATTTAGGTTTATATTTGAGTTTAAGATTGAGTTTAATGTTTACAAGTTTTTTTTAACTCAAACTCAAACCTTTTTATTACTGCTGAACTCACTTGAATAAATAAATATTTAACTTGACTCAACTTATTTGTATTCTAATTCAATCCTAAAAAGATAATTGCCATAGATGATCCAAAGGGAGTCGGTTGAAATGCACAAAAATTATGCAAAAGTAACATCTTAAATACAACATTTTTAAACAATCAATCAAGAATATTAATTTTAGTATTATGTAAAA
Organism: Sindora glabra; assembly: GCA_020226215.1. Taxonomy (NCBI): domain Eukaryota; kingdom Viridiplantae; phylum Streptophyta; class Magnoliopsida; order Fabales; family Fabaceae; genus Sindora; species Sindora glabra. Next base: position 19,111,296 of record CM035225.1, on the reverse strand, counting down.
TATTTTTTAATTAGATACATGTAAAATATGGATACACAAAGAAAGGGGGATTGGCTTTCATGACTTTTTTACAACAAAAAATAGAGTCTTCACAAAAGGAAGCTTGGAAACAAAGAAAATTAGCCTAATCAATTTTTACTTAACCAAAACCTATACATCATAAGTCAATATTCGAATGAAATAACTCAAACATGCAAAAATAGTTAATATGCAAAAATAAACTACATATAATAGTTCTACTAAGAAGAAAATTCATTCCTTATCTACATCCAATCTTTGGGATTGAACACATTTTAATTTTGTAGCTAAAGCACTATTCCTTTTATATTAATAATTTAAGAAAAACCTTACAATCCATAAGAAAACATAATATCTCACCTCTTATGTATCCTTACACAAGAAAAAGCATTCCTTAAAACTAACTCACTTTAGATAGCATGAGATATCTCACCGAAGTAGAAAAGCCCAGAGAAAATTGTTTATAGGTTGAGAAAAGAGAATAAAAATAGTGCATTTTACAATTTAAAGCTCTAAACAATGAAATTTTTAAAAAAATTAAGTTAAATAATGATTTGATAATCAAATAGGGTAAGCCTAAATGCAATGCCAATATACTAGAACTCCACCAGATCCATAACTTAAAGCACATTTCCTATAACTTGGATTAAATCAAAGATTGAAAAGGTTTGTAATATCTCAAGAAAATATGTTCATTGATAGTTAAGAATATAACAATTGCAACATCCATAAAATCAATGATAATGGATTAAAATAATAATGAATGTAAGACTCCATTCAACCAAGTGTCATTTACTATAAATCGTTCAATAGAAAGTATGGTTGCAAACACTAATTGTCTACTTGCACTTTGATTGCCAATCCACAACTTTATAGTTGTTGCCTGCTAGTGAACATTGATGATTTATCCACTAACTCAAGAAAGTTCCATAGCCTCTCAACACATAAAACTTTTATCTAGAGTAACATATCCATACAGCTACTTTCATTAAATTTTCCCTTAAAGTGAAGGAGGGTAATGTTAAATAAAAAAATTTAAAAAAATGAGCCATAAGCTCAAAATTAAACATTACTTCTTAAACATATTTTATGCCATTAAAAAACTAAAAGCCTAAGATTAAGCTTAAGTGTCTTTCTCAAACATTCAATCTTATCTTGAATGACTTATTTGCTATTAGTGAGCCATGAACTAATAATCAAGCCTAAACTACTTCCTTAATTATAATTTTAGCTCAAGTAGCTTTCTTAATATTAAGCTAACCATCATAAATCTTAAACATAAGGCAATCAAAGCCAAAACCATTAGAGTTCTTGTAAGCTTGAATAAATATTTATCAAGTTAGTTCAAGTATCTATCAACCTACAACTTTACTTGACATTCCCTTGATAAATAAATACTTTGTCTTAAATGATATCAATTGTTCTCATCATAACCCTTTGGAGTGAGGGAGGGAAAATGACAATTATTAAAATATCCAACCAAACCATGTTTAGTCAAACATAAATGCTCTTACTTGATGCATGTGCAGACAAGTGCAATCTTAACCTTTATATCTAGTTAGCCTAGTTAAAGTTTACTCAAAGGCTTATTAACTTATCTAAAGTCATGTCTAAATATCCATAGTTAGCCTATAAAGACTTATAATGCCTTATTAAGGCTTATAAATGTCACATTATGATTGGTTCCTAATGACCTACAATCAACAATTATGAAGGTTTATAATCTCTAGCATAATTTATGCCTATCTAAGCTTATAAATGACTAAGGTATGCACATGTAAACTATGTAATTACTCTTGATTACTACTATGCTTAGATAAGTACTGATTTAGACATCAGAGTATGCATGGTAGGTCATCTATGTACATCTAATTGTTCATTTGTTATCTTATATAGGTATCTTGACTAACTAACAAATTCAAGAGTTATTAAGTATTATATGCATTTATACCTTATGATTAAAAAAAATGGGAAGGTTTACCATTTATTGCTCTCACTTCGAATTAGGATTAGTTTTATACCAAAAAAATGTAAGGATATTTATGTGCTAACAAAAAAAATGATATCAAAAGCTATTATAAAGGAGGAAAATAATTCCCTTTTTGATATTAAATATGTAAATTATTTTTTTCTTATGAAATATATTTTTCATCAAAATAATCAAAGCTTAAAAAATAATGGTTGTTTAAATTTATCCATGAATAGTACTATCAAAACCATCAATCATACATTTATAGTGTTGCAAGAATAGAAGTATGCATATTTATAATTTTGAGATTTGAGATGAAAGATAACATAATTCTAGACGAAAAGCTTCATCATGCTTGAAAATGGTAATTTCTAAGCCAAAAACCCATTATAGAATAAGATTATTGCTTAATTTGATGCAATAATAAAAGTAAAAATTTTTATCATATGAGAAATATTTTCATGGTAAATAATTCTCCAACAACGATAGATATTGTCAAAAAAATTTCTAATTCTTTTGTATATTAAAAATGAAAAATTCCTTTTATATTATCTTTTCTTCCGTATTCTTTTGCATTCTCAAGTCTTGTTGTTTCAAGCATTTTAACTTTCAAGAACTTGTTTCTTATCTCATAGTTAAAAATTTAAAACTTTATTGAAATCTATATATTATATATTAATCGTAATATTTCTTACTTTCTATGAGAAATGCCATTTTCATAAATTGTCATGTGTCAATTTATCATTTCTTATCCATTTATCTTTTAAAATTAAATGAATTTCTAATAAAAATTTGAATTTGAATTACTTTTTATCTATCCCCAAAATTTTATAAATATCAAATTATTCAAATCTCATAAATAGCTTCTTAAAAAACTCTTCAAATTAAATTTATATATTTATAAATTAAACACTAATATCACTAAATGGTATCAATATAACATAAAATATTTTATCATAAATTTTTTAAATAGTTAAAGATCTAATTTTATTTAATTATTTTACTATATATCATATATTTTAATTCTTATATCACATTTTAAAATTTTTATTTTAATTTTAAATATATAATAAATAAAAAATAAATATGCTAAATTGGATTTAATATTTTTATAACTTTTTATATATTTAATACTCTTATCTTAGAAAAAAAATAAAGAGGTGTGCATTGTACAAGTCTAAATTCTAGTATTGATATATTTTTGAAACAATATATTCACAATTCTTAAGGAATTTTTAAGAAAAATAAATTTTAAATATTGCTACTTGTAATTTTTATGAGCCAATTCATCCTTTTTCTTTTAGTTTGTTTGCTTTATCTATTAGTATTTGAGATTGGTTTCACTTTCTTAGAGTCTAACAACTTTATGAATAATGAACACTAATGCTATTACACTTAGATATTTCGTGAAGCACACAATAGCCATATTTACAAGAGAGTTTATGAAGAATATGAAGCCAATGATGGCCACTTTTTAATACAATAGCAAATTCATTTTTTTTTACTTCGTTAATTATGGTGAGACACCAAGTGGGGAATCATCTCGTGATTCAAGTATTAGCGGATTTCTTTTCTTCTAGCAAAGGTCATCTTTAAGATTCAAATTCTTGTCCATTAATAAGTAAAATTTGCTTGAAACCGCATGCTTTCTACTCAGTTAATGCTTTATTACTTTTTAATTGAAAAAGAAAAATCCATGCCTAATTCTCAAGTTTAAATTCTAATACAATTAAGAAAAAGAGAAAATACAAGAAAAATCCTTAATTAAAGGCATTATATTAAAATTATAAAGAGAAAATTCATTATTATATAAAAAATCAATTAATTATTAATATTTAAAGAAGACCTTTTTTAACCATCAAACTATTAGAAATTTTTGTGGAAAATAAAAAAATATATAACCAATTAATTATAACTATTTAAAGATTTTTTTAACTTTCAAAGTATAAACATTAAATTGTTGATTTAAACAATATTTTAATTTTGAGAAAATTTCGTTTGTAGTTCAGCAGAATGAAAATTTTTAGAGGAGGGTTTTTAACTTTCAATTTATAAAAATTAAATTGTTTCTTTTTCTTTATTTAATTATGCATCTAATTTGAAGGTCTAATAATTACTAAATTATTAATCTCACTTTTGTTATTAATGTGTGGTGCAAAGTAAAATTGTAACATATACATTTTTATATTAAATAATTATTATTTCTATTTTTTTTGTGAAGATTGAACATTAACTAACAAGTTGTTGAAGGTTGGTCAAGTTGGTTTTGGACTAAGGTACAAGCTATTTCAACATTTTAGCATTTAAGAAAGACTTATAAAATTGATTTTATAATATGGAGAACATTTGTGCGAAAAGAGAGATTTTCACAGTCTTATATTATTATTGAAAATTTAGTACTTCTTTCATACAAATTTTGGCAACTGAACTATTTTTTTAACTTAATAATATGATCTAATAGAAGATTATATATTGTTTTGCAAGAAATAAACTAATTTTGAGGAAATCAGATTGTTGAGATAAAAGAAGATACACTTGATAATAATTGTATGGAAATATTTTTGAGCTTTTGATAATATAGCATTAGAATTTTTTTTCCCTAACCAGTAGATTAACAAATGTAAATTTATGTGTCTTAATCCTCTTTCACATTAGAAATGTAAAATGAGCCTTAGGTCATGGGCATAAGGCAAGTTGGGCTCCTTATTTGAATTTTTTTTTTTGTGAATTTATGTGGGCAAGTTCGTATGATCTTACTTGAAGTAAACTATTTTTTTAGTCAATTTTTTTTATAATCATTCAAACATTTAAAGAATTTTTTAATTTAAAAAAATTATCAATCCAATGTCCAATAGTTTAATAGAATTTTTTTAACCTTACTTGAATAAGTTATTATATAAAATAAAAAAATTTAATTATCTAATTACAATTTTAAAATAGACTTTTTTTAAATTTAACCTAATATAACGTTGTTTGAAGGTGCCTTTATCCATATTTAGGGTTTAATATTTAAATATTTAATTTTTATGTATGTGTATCTAGTAATTTAATCAATAATAATAATAATGTAGTCTACTTGTGAGTTGAACCCTTTTTCTTTACCATTTTTATAGTTAAACTTATAATAATATGATCTACTTATGAGTTGAATTATTTTTACCATTTTTTTATAGGTAAACTTGCACAGGCCTAAACTTGTGTAAACTCGAACCACTTCCCATACAATTTTAAACATGAATTGTGTCAACATCTTTAAAGAAATTTATTTCATTATTTAAATTATGTTGCATGATTATTAATAAAAATACAAGTAATTTCAACTATAAGTACATACTAAATTGCATTAGTTTTAAATTCAATTTTTTTCAATGAATTGGACTATAATATAATATTGTAAATTATATTATTTAAAAAGTTAATGAAGAAAATTGAAGTATCAAAATTAATTAATTAATTGTAAATGTATAGAAAAGACATTTGAGTTATAAATATTTAATCATTAATTTAAACGACATTTATAATTTGGAGAAAAAATTATAATTCATAAGGTATGCATGGATTAGAATATAGATGGGGACGTCGCCTTAACAAGTTTAAAATTTATAATATTTGCTATTTTTCCACCTATTATATTTTTTACCTGAAGATTTTTTGCTTGAATGTAAAATATAAGTGTTATCAAGCAGCTAGCTCATAACATACATTTTCAAATTTTTGAATTTGTAATATGAAACTCTATTGATAAAATATATTTAATTATTACTGAAAAACTTTAACTTAAGCGATTTTTTTTTCAGAATTTATCTTTCGATACGTCCATAATTTTAATCTCAAATCTTTACGTGTGTTTATCCAATAAACTCACTTCTACTATTATATATATATATATATATATATATATTTATAGAATCATAACCAACATTATTAAAATATTATTAACTTTTCATATGTGAATTTTACTTCTGCCATCTCACCTTTTCTTCGCTCTCATAATAAATCTATCTAATTATATATTAGTCGTATTTTGGAGCCTATTAAAATTTCCAGCTAATCAATTCTCTGCGCGAGATGTTCTCACAATGCTATGGTTGCTATTTTCTTCCTCTTTAACATTCACTCGCCGTATTGGGCCTTTCTTCTCCTTTCCTGCTGAGATTCGGTAAGACTACCTTCAATGTTTGCGTCTCTCCCGTTGCTCTTCCTTACTCACCCATAATCGCTAGGTCCTTATCTCAGTTTTTCGTTGCTTTGGTGAGTGGATTGTTTGATAATTTTTCTGGGCATTCCTGTTGCTTCTGCGAGCGGTCTGCATCTCCTCCATCATTCCTTCGTTGCTCAACCATGATCTTCAGGTCCTTCTCTCAATTTTCCATTGCTTCGGTGAGTGGATTATTTGAGAATTTTTTTGGGCATTTCTCTCAATTTTCATATTATTCAACTTTTTTTGTCCTACAAGTTCTGCAATGATAAATTGGGAGTAGTAGTAGAATTTACTATTTCTTTAATCTATTACACTAATTTCGCATTAGGTGTTGAATTTTTTGTTGTTATCCGTTGCGCTAATTTGATATAGTTATTTACTTTAGTTAAGGAATTTCCATTAATTTTGAGAGATTACAGGAGAGAGCAAGGAATTGAAAACAATCACATACATGGCTTCAGGATTCAAATCAGTTTGTTCTACCTGACCCAAGATGATAGATTTATGGAAAAAAATAGTGAATAAGTCTAAGTTCAAGGTTCGATGCCAATATCTCAGACTTCTATATTGCCTTTGTTAAATTTGAAAGTCTTATTAGAACTACATGGTTGCATGCTGGAATGACATACAAAACTTTAAGATTTAAAACTCATATGCAGTTTGAGAACATAAATTCAAGATCTATCTGGTTTATTGTTGCATGGGAATTGAAAAAATTTGTAGTTTTCTTTTTAGGTGCTAACAACTATTGTGGTTTTTTTCTGTTAGTTATAACATATCTTTTTTCTATGATCTATGAAGCTGTCTTCCCAGTAATGGCTTAAGTTTACAAGTAAATGCTACTTCCTTTGCTTTCCGAGAAACCTATATGCTATTTCATTTTTATTGGTTTGTGTTAGAAACCTTTGCATTTGATGTAGTTGAACTTTGCTGCTTGAATTTATTTTAATTGCTTATCTCCACCCTTAAACTTATGAATAATGATCATTTAGTTCCTTGCCATATGGTTTTACCAAATTGGTTACTTGCATTGGTCTGCTTGTCAGTGTTATAACTAATAATCTTGACGGAATATGTTGCAGTGTTTGATTTAGATAGTTATGAAATTTAGCAAAAAAAGCTGCAGAAATTGAGATTTAATTTCATTATGTGAATGATTAGATTAATTTACAAATTGGATATTTTAGATAGTGATGGTTGAGTTATAAAGCTGCAGAAACTGAGATTTAATTTCACTATGTGAATGATTAGATTAATTTATAAATTGGATTCTTTATATAGTGATGGTTGCGTTATAAGGGCTGATGCTATTGAGTTTTTTGCTATGATCAATTTGTTTGACACATATCTCTGGCAAGTTGTATGTACTGGGTCTACGAAATATCTTTGGCAAGTTTTTTGCTATATCCTAATGGGTCTACCACATATCAATTTGTTTCATTATGGGGCTGATGTTGGTGCTGAAATGCATTGTGTCACCTCAATCAAACAAACCGATAATGGGAATTGTTCAAGATACACTTTTAGGATGTTGGAAACTCACTAAAAGGGATACCTTCATCACAAAGGTTATATTCAAGCTACTTCTTTCATTGGCTTGGTTCCTGGATGAGACCTCTAAAGATTTGACAATTTAGGGACTACTATTGCAGGATATTTTTATGAGTATTTTGATGTGGTGGGAAGATTTTGATGGGAAAGTTCATGCTCCTACAGTATGGAAGCCAGAGCCATTGTGGCTGGAAGACAAGTTTTCAATCTTATCATACCAAAATAAATAAATCTCATTCGATATTCTAGCTGGCATTAGATGAGTAAGCTAAATCCATGACTCCAGGAGATACTGTCGTCATGATAGAAAAAGGTGTACTTACTGGAACTCTTTGTAAAAAGACACTTGGAGCGTCTTCTGGAAGTCTTGTCCATGACATATGGTATATACTTCTGGTATATAATTAAGTATTACACGTTGAATTAGATTATTAAATTTAGCACCACAAATTCTTTTTTCTTTTTTTTTTTTGTGAGAAGGAGAAAAAATATTTTTATGGACTTCCTTTGACCAATATCTTTGGGAAATGGTTTTGATGTTAGAGGGCTATGATGATAGAGTAAATTATTGCACTGGACTCTTCTGTTTCTGCTAAACTGTCTTAAAGATACCGCAGTTAAGACCTCTGAAACGACATATATCCAAAGGTGACTTGTCAAGGCTATGGAGGATATCATGGTTAAATATGATGGGACTGTTAGAAACTCACTAGGGGATGTTGTTCAATTTCTCTATGACGAAGATGGTATGGATGCTGTTTGGATAGAAACACAGAACCTTGATTCATTAAAAATGAATGCACAGAATTTGACAGTGTTCAGGTATAAGTTTAATGACTAAAACTAGAAGCCTAATTACATGCTTGAAGAACCTGTGGAAGACTTGAAGACCATCAGTGGGGTCCTGGTTGAAAACCTGTAGGGAGTTTGATGACTAAAATTGGAATCCTAATTACATACTTGATGACTAAAACTGGAAGCCTAATTACATGGTTAGAAACCTCTGGAAGCTATTGATAAGCTCCTGGAAATACTGAAGGTTGTTATTAGTGAAGATCGCTTAAGTCAAGAAGCTCAGAAGAATGCTACTCTCCTATTTAATATTTTGCTTCGTAGCACCTTGGCCAGTAAAAGGGTCTTGGAAAAATACAAGCTTTCTCGAGAGGCATTTGAATGGCTTGTCGAAGAAATAAAGTCAAGGTTCCTGCAGTCACTTGTAGCCTCTGGAGAAATGATTGGCTGTGTTGTTGCTCAATCTATTGGTAAGCCTGCAATTCAGATGACTCTAAACACATTCCACTTTGTTGGTGTCAGTGCCAAGAATGTCAATTTTGGCATCTCTAGGTTAAGGGAAATAATTAATGTAGAAAAAAGAATTAAACCACCTTCTCTTTTAGTCTACCTAAAACCCGATGTCAACAAGACCAAACAGAGGGCCAAGAGTGTGCAATGTGCCTTGGAGTATGCTACTCTTAAGAGTGTTACTCAAGCTACTGAAGTATGGTATGATTCGGATCCCATGAATACAATAATTGAAGAGGATGCTGCATTCCTCCAAAACTACTATGAAATACCAGATGAAGTTGCTCTTGAAAAAAATCTCACCTTGGTTGCTTCGCATAGAGTTAAATTGTGAAATGATGGTGGATAAGAAGTTAAGCATGGCTGACATTGTTGAAAAGATCAACCTTGAATTTGATGATGATTTGACATTTATATGTAATGATGACAATGCTGAAAAATGCATACTTCGTATCCGCATTATGAATGATGAAGCTCCAAAGGTAGAGATTCAAGATGAATCAGTTGAAGATGATGTTTTCTTAAAGAAGATAGAAAGCAACATGCTGACATAAATGGCTTTACGAGGTCTCTTGGGCATAAAAAAAGTTTTCATAAAAAACATCAAGGCTCAGAAGTTTGATGTGAAAGATGGCTTTAAGACAAATGAAGATTGGATGCTTGATACCGAATGTGTCAACCTTTTAGCTGTAATGTGTCATGAAGATGTTGATGCAATGAGAACTACAAGCAAGCACTTGATTGAAGTTCTTGGTATTAAGGTTGTTCGTCGATGTCTTTTGGATGAACTATGTGTTGTTATTTCTTTTGATGGCTCTTATGTTAATTACCGGCTTTTATGTAGACCGATTGGGACATAGCAAAACACTTGCCAAAGATAGCAACTACACCATCTATTATATAACATGTAAGTAGCACAGGACTCATTGGGAAGTTGATATATGGTAGACCTAGTACCACTTGAACTACTGCTGTAATAGCTTTAACATTTTAGATGATTAAAATCTCTAACATTGAGCTTGAGATAATGAAGATTCCCTAAAAAGGGCATTTGATGATGTTTCTAACACTATACCAAGTATAAATTTAATCAGCCGTTAGATGTCTGCAAATAAAATGAAGAAAATTATTAAAAAGGAGATTGATAATTAGATTATATATTTAGAACTTTATTTAATTTATGATTTTTGTATCCTTGAAATAATTTAATTATGCTTTTTTGTTTATTTTTATATTTAGTAAATTAGGTAATATTTGTGTTTTATTATCTATCATGATAAGCATTTATATAAAAAGTAAAGATTAACATTTACACATTAAATTTCATATAAATTAATGTTATTTTTTATATATTTTTCTAAATGTTATTCATTATAATATTTGATCATGTATGTATTTATATAAATATGATAATGATAATAAATTAATGTAATATTATAATATTACAGCAATTCTGTTGATTAGTAATGACTTAAAAAATATAATATCTTTTATTATTTAAGTTAAATACAATTATGTGAATTTTATAATTATTTAAATGATATAAATATAATGATAAGTTTTAAATTGATCACTTGAATTCTTTATAATTTAAATTTTAAAAATTTAAATTTATATTGTAAATTATTATTAATTAAATTAAATTTAATTAAATCCATGCATCGCTCGGATTAAAAGCTAGTTATATATATATTGAAAAGTGTAATAATTTGAATCTATAGAATTTGATTATTATTTATTTTAAATATGTAAAATTAATTTATGATTTACTATATTTATAGAATAATTTATAAATTTTAATTATTATGTTTTTTATGAAATCATTGCAATATCGTGCATTGCATGGGCAAAAAAACCTAGTTAAAACAAATACAACGTCAAGTTTAAAAGGTTTAAAGGGTGTGTTTGGTTCGTGGAATCTTATATCCTCAGAAAAATATATATTTCTGAGAATGTGATTCCTAGGTATGTGATTCCTTGGAATGTGGGATTCTTACGTTTAGTTCAATACAAATATTCCTGGGAATATTTTTTCACATTCCTAGATATATTATATTTCTATTTTTGGTTCGCACTTCATATTCTCAGGAATCTTATTACTTTTTTAAAAAATACCCTTATCAATTTTTTATTATAAATTAAAATAAATTATAAATTTAATTAAAAATGTACAAATAAAGACTCTTGAAGATTTAATAAATTAATAATTTAAATTATATTTGATTAAAATATAATAAATAATTTAATATATAAACGTTGAATAGAAAACAAGAAAATGTGAATTTAATGAAGTCCATCTGGTTAAAAATGTGTAAATTAAGTTTAAAATTTTGAACAACCAAAATTAACCAAATACTCTAAATAAATGTATAAATCAAGTCTAATTAATAATCAAATTACTAAATAACAATATATTACTGTTTATTTTTCAAATAGTAACATGTTATTGTTTCATTTCAAAACAGTAATGTCAACTAAAAATTCTAAATAAATAGATAAATCAAGTCTAATTAACAATCAAATTACCAAATAACATGTTACTGTTTATTCTCCAAATAGTAACATATTACTGTTTTATTTCAAAATAGTAACACCAACTAAAAATTTCAAATAAATGGATAAATCAAGTCTAATTAATAACCAAATTACCAAATAACAACATGTTATTGTTTATTCTTCAAATAGTGACGTGTTACTATTTTGTTTCAAAATAGTAACACTAACTAAAAACTCTAAATAAATGAATAAATCAAGTTTAATTAATAACCAAATTACCAAATAATAACATATTACTATTTATTCTCCAAATAGTAAAAAACATGTTCCTGTTTCATTTCAAAACAGTAACATTAGCAAAAAATCTCAAATAAACGGAGTCGGTTTGCTAGAATCTTGTTGTTCTTCCAGTTTCTATGATTTTCATGTCCTCTATATTTAATCCAAATAATAATGGAGCTCTAAAGGAAGCACTCAATCACGACTTTAATTTGGAGTCGATTATTGACAGTGCTAAGTGCTCGATGTGCATGAATTCTAAGGGGGAATGTGGGTATTTAAGTGGACAATTCACCTATTTCTGCATCGATGGGGCTTATAGCACTTCATGTACAAAAGGTATGTTATTTTATTTTATTTGCTCAATATTAATGTTCATGGCGTAAAACTGCTATTGATGATAATGTCGAGCTCTAGTTCGTATTAAAATTTTATGAAAGTGGCTATTTCTTAATCTTAAGAATATAGTTGTGGAAGATCATATTTTTTTCTATCACAAATGTAATGAAAATCATTTAAAAATGATAAAAAATTCCTAAAAATGTGATTGAAAAATCAAAATCACTTCAAATATAAATAATAGAGTTAGAAAGGTAATTATAATGATATGACGCGAGAATATGCATGTAAAATATAAGAAATAGTTTCAAAAATCCACTAGAAAATGATTAAGAATCATAAATAACGTAATTGAAAAAATAGAACCCAACAACGTCAATAAGAAAACGAAGTTGATGTTAAGCATCAAATTGTGTAATGTAGAAAAATATTTTAAAAAGAAATAAGTAATTTTTTCATTATTAACAATATAATAATTTAAATTTTTAAAAGAAAATAAGAAATAATATAATTTTTAAATAAAAATTTTCTCCATTGAAAAGAAAATAAATTTTTTTAAAATTTTAAATAATTAAAATATAATAATCACATATTTTATCTTTAAATATTATTTTTATCCATTTTCTTCATGCAAATAAGAGAAAAAAATTAAATGTTCATTTATTTTATCAATAAATATTTTTTATAAAAAATATTAATTATATATATTTATAAAAGGGATGATATATTATTTATATTAAAGATTACAAAATATTATTTATATATATTTATAAATGAAGGTATAGAAGAATGAGAATAAAATTGTCTTTGTTCTTTAATATTAATATTCCCATAGAATGAGAATGTGGGATACCCATCTCCTCATATGGGAATATTTCATGGGAAAATTGGCCTCCAAAACATTCCCGGAAATGTTACATTCCCGAGAAAATTTTTAAAAAAATTGAACTAAACATAGGAATGTAACATTCCCATAAAATATTCTCAGAAATGTGAAAAACTTCTCTTGAACCAAATACACCCAAAGAGAAATGTTAAAATTAAAAACCTTTTTCATATGAGTAATATGTTATTCTTTCATTAGGTTATTAACCAGAATATCAAAGAATTATTTTTTTTAGAAACTTCTCTAAGGAATATTTGGAGATTTCTTGAAGGGACACATTGTGGTTTTAATTTTCTTACATCATGCATTAAAAAATCAGTTGACCAAAAATATTTTCCAAGAAAAATATATATTAGCACATAAATGTTAAGCTTTCCAATCACATTAACAATTAATGTCATTTCCTAAAGCAACTTTCCCACCAAACTTTTGTGTAAGTATTAATGTCTCAATGCTCCTGTTATACAAAGTGCATTTGAGTTGAGTTGAACTAAGCTCGTTTAAAATAGAGTAGTTCAAATCGAGTTTGAGCTTAAATTAATATTATTTTTAATTAATTCAATAATAATAAATATATTTTTAAAAAATATGATCTTTAATATAATCATAAATATTATTAAATAACTTAAATTTAAAATTATAAAAATAAGTTAAATTTTTAAATTTTCAATTATATACTATATTTTATACAAAAATAATAAAAAATTACAATTGAGTTGCTCGTAAATTACATGAATTAAGTAAAGATCTAATTGAATTGAATAAAGATCTAATCAAATTGAGTTACTTGGGTCAAGTGTGAACCTTGTCTAATTTACCTAAAATCATTAGATTTTATTTATCGTATGTAGTACTATACAAATCAATAAATATGGACTATTTTATTAGTTAGATGCTAATATTTTAGCATTTGAGACATTTATGACTCAGGGCTATTGAGCTTTAACCCATCTTTTCTACATGTAATGATGGTAGTGGGTCTATTAAGAAGGATAGTTATCACAAATCTCTATTTTTCTTTAAAATTCTTTTATTTGCAATTTCCTTAAAAAAAATCCTTCCAAAATAACCTCAAAAAAATTTATGGCAAAGTGCATTTAGTATAATGTTTGTCATTTTTATATTTTATTAGATTAATTTACTTTTTTAAAATTTAATATACTATAATTATTTAATTTTTATTCTCTTTTAATAAATAAAAAATTTTACAATCTACTAATAAATCATATTTAATATTATCTTAAAAATTTTATAATTATTAATTTTTATTCAAATATATTTTATATTTGTTATCACTTTATTTTGTTAAAATTAATTCATTTACAATAAATATATATATTTGACTTTTATATTATAAATATGTTTTAAAAATATTTTATTTATAATACTATCCTTTCATATTGTTAATTAAATTTAATAATTATCACAATAAATTTTTTACTATATTTTAAATTATATTAAAATTTAAATTATTAATTTTATAGTTTTACTAATATTCATATTGGTTGGCATTTTAAACATGCCAAATTTAAAATCACTTTAGGTAGAATATTTTTATAATGTAAAATAAATATTTTTTATTTAAATATATTTTATATTGTTAATGAATTATTTTTATATACTTATATTGTTGGTCTATCTATATTATCTTCTTTTAAAATTCATCCACTTTCAAATTTTCCTTCTAAAATAAACTCAAAAAAATTCTTGAGAAAAGAGTATTTAATGTAATATCTATCATTTTTATATTTTATTAGATTGATTTGCATTCTTTTTTAATTTAATATAATGTAATTATTTAATTTTTATCCTCCTTTAAATGAATAAAAAATTTCATAATTTACTAATAAATTTTATTTAATATTTATCTTAAAATTTTTTATAATTATTTATTTTTTTACTCATATCTTTTATATTCTTAATGAATTATTTATATACATTTATATTGTAAATCGTTATAGTACTCTTGTATATTTATTTAATGTTATTATAATTTTAATGTTCATAAGAGCATATATTTTATATTTATTATCATTTTGTTTTATTGAAATTAATATGATTTATAGTAAGTATATATTTAACTTTTATTTTATAAATATATTTTAAAACATTTTATTTAAAATACTATCCTTTCATACTATTAATTAATTTTAATAATTATTGCAATAGATTTCTCATTATATTCTAAATTATATTGAATTTTAAATTATTAATTTCATAGTTTTATTAATGTTATTATTAGTTGATATTTCAAATACTTCAAATTTAAAATCATTTTTGGACAGAATATTTGTGTAAGATAAAATAATTATTTCTTATTTAAATCTATTTTATATTCTTAATAAATTATTTATATATGTTCATATTATAAATTATTATTATAATACTTATGTATAATGAGTCACAATGTATTTATTAGTAAAAAAAAATGAATATTATACTTTTAAATTAATTTTGAAATATGTAAACTTGATGAGATTGAATATATAATCCATGAAAACTTTAAATTTTTTATTTAATTACTAATTTCAATATCTTGCATTAATTTTTTCATAAAATAGAAGATTTTTATACAAAATTCAAACAAGAAAAAGTAGTGTGTGTATTTAAATATGTGTATATCTATATATTTTTAATTGTACAAATTATATTAACTTTATAATAATTTTTTGATAATATTTATTTGTGAAACATGAAGCATATATACATACATATTAATTTTAAATAAAAGAAGAATCTTCTGCGTTATCTCACTAATTCCACATCTTTTCTTTTGCACGTGGGATAAAGCTTCTACTTTGCCCATCTATAAATAAAATAATTATTCACTTCATTCCTTTTTAAGCATTGTTTAAAAAAATATTCTCATTTATTTATTATTTTAGTAAACCAATGCTATACTTATTATCTTTTTTTAAATATTATCCCTACTATCTAAATAAATGTTTAACAAATTTACTTATTAGTTAATTTTTATTAGAAGATATATTAATAAAATGCAATTCTTTTTTTTAAATTAACGTTATTTATTGTATTTTTAATTTTTGTGCATTAATTTAAATGAGTATCTTATTTATATCATTTGATGTGTTTTTATCTTTAGCATGAGTTAGTTAAATTAAATATATATAAAGAAAAATCATCATCGCTTCGAGAATCATACGGTTGGAACATGTACATGAATTGTGATCCAACACTTTGGAGAAATTCCGTTACATTTATTGCATCCAAGTTTATTTGAATCTTATCCCTCTCATTAATGCAGAATTAAGGAGTTGGCTACTTGGTTAGTAATCCTCAAAATTAATATTTAACGGCAGTTTTTGTACGATTCCAATTAATTAAAAAATTTTGTACATCCCAAGTATAATTATCACATATCCTTAATCTCACTTAATAGAAAAGAGATACTTATCAATTTTGTTAACTAATATGAATTGAAATTTTTTTGTTAAACAACAAATAACACACAACCTTCTAACATTTGAGCAAAAGTGAAATCATATAAAAAAAATAATTATTTGTTCATATAATTTAAAAGAGTTTTATGTCACCCGCATTCCTTATGATTAAAAAGTAATGCTTGGCATCACATAGGATAGCAGAAAAAATAATTTCTTTTTTAAAATAGAGGATATTATTTTTTTAATGTAAGACGAAATAGAGGATATTATTTGATAGGATAAAGATATACTAAGGGATGAATTGATATTTCCAAAATTAAGAATTCAAGCTTAAAAAATAACCTACTTTTTTGAAATCTCAAAAAGTAACCAGAATGTAAGTACCAAAGATCAAATAAATAGTAAGTAATAATAACCAATAAAGTACATGAAATAAAAGACTAAGTGAAAGAGAAGATATTGTCAGTATTTAGTGGTTTGATAATGTAAAGGAAAAATCATTCCTTTGGATTCACCCCACTTTCCTAAGGCCAAACCCAATATTGATAGTTTTCTACTGACAATTTTCTTTTACAAAGTATGTTTACACTTTCTTGCTTGATATTTGATACTCAAGCAATCTCGCTTTAAACACTTAAAGATTTTCTTCTTACTAACATAACTACAAAGTATCTACAAGTGATTCTTTATCCTTTACTCTAAATAGTGAACTTTTGATGGATATGATTTGTCTTGCAAAGAGATTACAAGGTTATTACATTCTAATAATGTAGATATATAAATTTAAGTTCAAGAAAAAAGACTATAAAAAGTAGAAAGAGTTTAGAAAGAGAAAGTTATTAGGAAAAATTGATTAGAACGCATTAAATGTGCATAGTGAATTTTAAAAATTTTATTCTAAAAGCTTAAATCACATTGTTTTCAAATTAATCCTTGTTAATTATATAATTTAAATAAAATTAAAATGGGAATTTGAGTTATACCATCTCAAAAGTTATTTTTCGAAATCGTCGATCTTTAAATGAAGAGTTGATCTCTAATACTACTAGTGAACCACACAAATTATATTAATCCAAGCCTCCATCTACACTCATGAGAATGGTAGAGTGAGAAATTTAATTCCTTTAGCCAAGAAGGTGCTAGCACATCCATGAATCACTCATTCACATAACTAAGGTTAATGTTTTGAATATAAAAAGGAGTTAAAAGAATTTTTGGCATACAACACGTGTTAGGATTTTTCACACATATCTTAGAAGTTGGTGTCTTCTCCCTTTTATTAAAGAAGATGACACATAAGTTGAGAATGTTACTTTGCAAATGTCATCCCATTTCAAAATATTAAGTTGTATAAAAAGGTTAAATATTTTGGACTTGTCTACTACCCACTTAAGCTAAATGAGTTGATATCCTTTTATCGAGTTACTATAAGTCCAAACTCATAAATTCTCCTATGCAATAATAAAATTAATTATTTAATTATTTTGATTCAATAATAAAAGCAATTTCTGAGTAAGAAACTATTCCTTTACTTATAATCTCTTCTAGAGTTGATATAAATATTTTTATAATACTTGAATATTAACATTGTAAATTTACTATTATTAATAATTGTAATCTTCATTGGAATTGTTAAATTATTGATTAATTATAATTTATAACTTATCGACTCTATTAATATGTTATAAGCTAGTATTTGAAGGTGTTTATTATAGTAACTTATTGAAAAAATAAATTCTAATTTGATAAACTACTATGAATTTATAATTGAGAGTTCGTAACTTATCATTTCTTTTAAATTTATTTTTCTTTTTTAATTAGTTGACATTATATACCTTGAATTATATCTCAAATATTTATTTTTTATTTTGAAAGGTAAATAAATAATAAGTATATAAATAAGCATGTAATGCTAAAAATATAATTAATTAAAATTTTAATTAATTATATTTTTATTTTAAATATATTTATTATATCAATATTATTTAATTTAAAATAAATTTAAACTAATTCAATCTATATATCTATTTATATTACATATTTTTATATTATTTTATACTTTTTAGCTTGTTAAATAACTTAATCTACTAAACACTTTAGTTATAATTAATTAAGCTAACTTATTAATTACTTGTATTATACATAAAGGTTATTTGGTTTTGGGGAGTAGTATGAGAAGTAGAATTTATTAGGAAATAAAAAATAATTGAGTTGTTTGATTAGCCACTAATTATTAAAATGAAAGAAGTTCTACTTTTCATAAATTATGAGAAGTTACTTACGGATACCTTTTTTTTGGTAAAAAGAACTTTTCCATATTTTTCATAGATAAAAGTAGATTATTATCCTTATTTAATTTAGTTAATAATCATTTTAATATTTTTTCTTTACTGTACAAAAGTTATAATAAGTATATTTTATTAATGATAAATATAATTTATTCATTTATAAAGTATAAATATATTTACTTAAATATAATTATTAATTATATAAAATAAAATAATTTTATTAATTATATAATAAAAATGAGTATTATATAAAATGTATTTTAAATATTATATTTGAAATATAAATTGTAAATATAATTATAAATATTATTATAATAGAAATTTAATTCCAAATATAATTATATTTATTTTATATCTATTTTATTATTTTATTTTCATTATTTATTCTTTTGATATTTAATTATCAAAGAAAAATATTATATATTTTTTGTCTACTTTATATAAATTTGATAAAATTAATTATTTAACTAATATTTTTTATTTAAATTATATTTCATTTTAATTATATTCTATATATAAATCTTAATTTTTTATATTAACCTTTTTATTTTTTATAGCAAATTAAGAAAAGAAATTACTAATTACAAAATTATGATGGAAAGAGAGATAAAAATATAATAAAAAAACATAATTAGACACAATTAAAATTAATTGATATGTATTAAAATAATATTAAAAGTATAATAGTTATGTTGCTAATACTTTTTGAAAATTCAAAGTTAAACTAAATAGAATATAGGAAGCTACTCTGTGGGAAGTATTAATTATTTAATATCAATTAAATAATTTTGAGAATTTTTCAAAAAATTTGTATAGAAAATTATTTTTATAAGAAGTTCAAATTCTTGTAAGAACATACTTCTCATACGAACCAAACAACTCCATATGCGAAGAAAAATAGTAATTGGTAATTTCTTATTTTTAATTTGCTATTAAAAAGTAAAATAGATTTTATATTAAAATGTTAAGATATATATTGAATTATCTTAATATAATTAAAATTAAATATAATTTAAATAAAAAATATTAATTAAATACTTAGTAATTTTTTACTGAGAGGGTTTTCAGAAAAAAATGAAAAATATTAGTTAAACGCATCTATGAAAGGCATGAGAATTTTTTTCCAACTTTTTATTATTTGTTGGAAGTAGAACATTCAAAAAGTTCTACTTTCTCTGTTTTAACAATTAGCGATTAAACAATTAATTACTTCCCATTTATTAAAATTTTTTTACTTCCTATAGATAAATGATATGACTTCTAAGTTAAAGATAATGTATAGTTAGGGGGTGCTTAATGGTTACCGGCTCCACGAGCTTGGCGAACCGGTTCGCGACTTTTTTACGGACTGGACTTGCTTAAAATTAGGCCTGCAAAAATGCGGGTCTAAACGTGACAATCCCCTGTGGGGCAGGCTTGTACAGATTGCGGGCTAACCCGTAGGCTAAGTCCGTTTATAGTGTAAAATTCACAGGTTTGTGAATTTTTTATAAACTGAACAATTTTATGTGGGTTTTAACGAATCGGGTTTTAAACGAGCCTGACTTGCACGGGCTGATCCGTAAGCTAACCCATTAAGCACCCTTATGTATAGTATGCAAATAATTTTTTTTAATCATATGTCATCTTATCGTTATTCAAAAAAGTTTTAGAGGGGGTGAAACATAAGATGCAAATCAAAGGAAATTATTGATGTAACGAGGGAGTAAGAGGACCAATATATTATTAAATTTTATTTATTTTTTACTAAAATTTAAATTTCACAGATCATATTTTATATATTCAATAATGAAATATGTGAAAAAAAAAAATGAAATTTTGCGGTAATTCACGTAATGTAACCCCACCATGCCGTTGTCGTCTTCGAAGACCTATATATAGTTTATCAACTTGAAAAGAAAGGGCGGGTAGGTATGTTTGTCAGTCTCATCTCGCATCTCTCTCTCAATGATCTCACCGGTCTGCTCTACACAGATGCGATACCGCAGTGACAAAAATGCCATAGACGTACTTCACCTGTTTTATTATGCTCATGGGATTCACAAAATCTGTCTGCCTTTCTTCACTACCAAACAATTCTCAGACAAATCCAACATCAAGATCGAAGAAAATCAAATTAAATTATATATATATAATATATATATATATATAAACTCATGTGCTCTCTCCGTTATTCTCCTCTTCAACTCAGCCCTTTTTGTATTCCAAACACAATAAAATAAAGTAGACAATAAACAATTTCCTCAGAATCAACATAATCAGCCGTCGTTTTCCTTTACTGTTTTACGGCTGGCCGTCTCTCTCTTCTCTTGCATCTCTCCTTCTCCATTATAGGAACTGTAGTTGCTCTGCAATGGAAGTTGTGGAGCTCTGGTGGTTATCCTCTCCCCCGACAGAGAACCCAATCTCAGGCGGAGGAGGAGGAAGAGGGAGAAGAACACGCATATAAATTATAGAGAAAGAGTTCAATGGCAGATGGAGTATAAGTGCTGCGCGAACCGATGTTTTTCATACGCTGATGGCAATTGCGCTGCTGGTGATGTTTTGCTGGACTAATGTCGGGGCTCGCCCTTAGGTCTCATGTCCTTGAGTCTTGTTGTATCTTGAAGTTCTGGCTAAGTCTGGCACTCCTCAGGATCGTAAACCTGCTGGTAAATTTCTTCAGATTCTGTAATGATGGCTCTCTTTGTTTGTTTGTTTTTTTAATCTTCGTTTGGAGTAAGCTTGTGGAATTCATGGATGTCTATTGAAGAAAGAGTTTGCTGCTGTATATTAATTTGAGAGGAATTGGGGATTCTTGAGTTTTTTTTTCTTAGTTTGCAGGGCATTCTTTGTTATGATTTTTACTTAGGTTGCTGGCTTGCTGTGTACCTTTATTGAATACTTACATGACTAAAATGAAGTTGAGAATACGTTTTGTTGATTATTTATCGCTTTTTTGTTAAATCTCAACACTCTGAAGAGAAAATTATAAACTCATCAGTATTATAATAGTTCATTGTAGTGTTCAGTTTTTAGGCATTTTCCTTGAGCTTCTGGCCAGTGGAATGGGTAGAAAATGATATAGAGAAAGAAAAAAAATTGATGAGATTTAAGATTTCCAGTTATTTTGATGATTATGGATATTTGATAATCACAGTAGACTTTCTTTAAAGCTATATCACCTTGTGGCTGCAATTTTTAATTTTTAACTTGAGGTGGATAACTAGCAATCGGTTTTCCTTTAGTGATTTTTGTGAAAATTATCTCTACTACTATTTTTCCTGATGAGAGAAGATCATAATAATTTAAATATTCATTATTCAGTTATATCATATGATTAAAGTTTGATGGTCTTTTGGACAAAAAGAAATTCAATAGACCATAAAAAACAAAGAAATCTGGGCTAAGTTGGGATCAGGTTGCCATTTCTATCATTTTGCCTTTTCCTCAACCTCTAAATCCTACTCGCTTAGCATTGTAGAATCAGGAAAATATTACTTGCCTTTAGGTTGTTATGCAGTTTTTCTTCTCTGGCTTCATTGATTTACCTTTTTGTCATCACGGAGAAGATATTGCCAGTTGTCAAAAATCAAGATTTACTACTTTGCACCCTGCTCATTTGCAATGCTGCAGCCATGTAGGTACAGCTATGCATATTGTAAATGTTACATGGATGAATAGGAGTTGACTAATACTTGAAATGGATGTTGCTTTGTCAGGCACTTCCTATTTGTCTTGATAATTTGTTTACTGCATGGATTGCCATTCTGATTTCAATGACGTTAATTCTACTATTTAGTGAGGTGAGATTTTTCCTCATTATAATAATCTATATACATTTATACGAGAGATCTGTACCCCACTTATACTCTGCTTTGTTCTAAAAGGGGTACTATGTCGCCGTTCTTACAGAGGCAAAGTGAAAGAATGATCTTCACTCTTCGGCCATGATTTTTCTACCTTTAGTTTAGATCATAAATAGTTGCAGTTTCCAACTCTGACTTACTAACTATTAGTATAATTGTTTATGTTCTTATAAATATTTCTAAGGATAAAATCTGTGTGGAATCTATGGAAGATCTTGCAAGAAAATTTTTTTCTTCCAACATAGCCCATACCAGCACGTTTTGTGAAAGTGCAATCTGTCTATTTTTGTGAAGATTATACCCCCATCAATTTGTTCTCAGTATGGATTGGCGATTGGTGCAACAGTGGCTCCATTTGTCCGTGCCCTTGCATGGATATGCTATCCTGTTGCTTTTCCAATTAGCAAGGTGACATATATCGGAGAGAATCCCTGATTAATCCTTTTGTTCAGGGAACACTGGACGTACATCAAATTCAGTTTCTTTTTTTTACCTTTGCAGAATTTTCTCCTTCTTTTGAAGTTTGTGCATTTATTTCATTTATAGGTGTTGGACCTTTTGCTGCTGCATCGAAATGCAGCCCTCTTTTACAGAGCATAGTTGAAAACATTAGTAACTCTTCATGGTAATGACGTCTGTACATGGGCTGTCTCGCTTCAGAGGCTTGCATTTGTAAGTATTATTGTTTCTACCATATTTGTTTTTTCGGTATGCTTTTGAAAGTTGAAGGAAAGTTTATTCTGATGATAGCAGCTATATGGATATGTCACTTAAGACAAAAGGCTTATGTGTGGAGAGACTGTGGAACATTTGTGAGTTAATGGATAGATGGTTAATGTTCACTGTTAGGGAAGCAACTATAAAGTTATGGATTGGCAATCAAAGTGCAAGTGGACGATTTGTATTTACAACCATATTTTCTACTGAACATTTCATTGTGAATGACACTTAGTTAAATGGAGTTCCTACTCTTACCTTCATTGTTGTTGTTTTCATCTGTTATTACTAATTTTTTGGATGTTGCAATTGTTATGTTCTTACCTGTCAATGAACATATTTTCTTCAAATATTGCAAACCTTTTCACTCTTTGATTTAATTTGAGTTATGGAGGTTAGGTGCAAGAAATGTGTTTTAAGTTATGGATCTGACGGAGTTCTAGTATAGTGGCATTCTATTTAGGCTTACCTTCTTTGATTAACAAATCATCATTAACATCAATGATTAAAGTAGAAATAACATTGCTCTTTATTTTATGCAAGCCAATTCCTATTGATATTATCCAAGCATTCAACTTTAAGCGAGCATATTTGTATAAAGAATTCATGCACAAAAATTTCAAACACCATAAACCAAGTATGTTCGATATAATGTAAGGAACATTGTATGACAAGCTCTTGAATAATGAAAACATCAAAATTAGCAAATTCATGGGAAAAGTTACTTTTTTTTATAAAAGTTATTTAGGGGAACATTTAATATAAAGGCTTTATTTGTTTTGATACAAAATGCTTTTCATAAAATATAAATATAAAAGTTAATATTAGGAAAGTTTTCTTTGTTTAATGTTAAATATAAAAAATTTAGAGAAAATAACTTCTTATATTTGAAGAAAGAATTTGCTTTACTTCATTAATATGCTTTTAGGCATCATTTTTTTAAACTACCAATATAACTAGTATATCACTCCTTCATATATATATATATATATATATATATATATATATATATATATATATATATATATATATATATATATATATATATAATATTATATTTTTCTACTGAAAATCGTTTTGAATAAAACGAACAAACTTGAATTCATTACTCATGTAAAGTTAGTATGGCCACTTAAAAATTAAAAACATGTAACCTTATATATAATATCTAAATTCATCAGGTAACCTTATGTTTCAACCAACACTAATTGCATAACCTCTTACTATTCAAAAATATAGAAAAGGGTTCTTGATATATTAAATGATGGTAAAAAATAGAGAAGAACTAAGTGTTGCCCTAAAAATGCATGTATATATAGATAAATTCCATTGTGGCTTCATTTACTATAGTAAACGACCTCAAGTTGGATATAGTCACACCATCTAATTGCAATTTTGATGGTAAAAATAAAAAAACTAATAAAAGCCTCTCTCTCTCTCTCTCTCTCTCTCTCTTTCGGGGAGAAAAGTTTCAAAATGTGTTGTTCCTTACTTAGAAATCCAAACAATGAAAAGTTGTTTATTTTTTTTTTTGTTTTAAATTACACATTTAGAATTATAGTTTTTAAAATATATTCTAAAAATAAATTCCCAAATTATTTTTTTATTTTTTTTAAAATAAAAAACTATTTGAAAAAAAATAAACAAAAATATCCCAATTCTCTAACTCTTGCATATTTCTCATATATCAAAGAAATAGAAAATCACTCTAAACATATAAAGCAAAAGTTTATTGCTCACATACATATTTAAATTTAGTTTAACATAATGCAATACATAATACTAAGGAATATAGCAGCTACACTACCCTTATAAAACTAATCAATCTCTTTCTTCCACACCAAAAAAAAAAAAAAAATCCCTCTAAGGATTATGCTAGCAAACTTGTAACCAAAAAACATAAAGCAAAGTTCATGGAAATAAATTCTCTAATATAAGTTACATGAGTTATAGTAGCACATAATTTTAAGATAGTATAAGAATATCAATCATGTATTATATATAAGCAAAGCTATAAACCTTATCTAAGTGTGCTTGGTTGTATGCAAAGGCAGGTGCACTTCCTTATGATCCACCAAATACTTACATAATTGATTGGAAAGGATCGTACCCTCTCATATAAGAATTAAAAAGAAAAGATGTTAAAGAATTAGAGATTAAAAGCGACCTGTCATTTTGAAAACTCCAAATGTTTTCTTAGCTTTTCAAAGTCATTAATAAGGTCCTAAGTGATATTTCCCTCTAAGCAAGCATAAGGTGTACTTTTTCTTGTACTTCTCTAATAAAGAAAAGATATATCATTATACAAAGCTTTAAAGACTATCATTGCACAAAAACATTCATAAAATTTATCTGATAAAATGAAATTATCCAATGAAACTTGAGATAAAAAAACTTTTGATCATAAGGGAAGTTCCACCTCCAAGACCCCATGAAAGGAAACGATTAGCTACAAGAAAAATGCTTAAATAATGAAAAACCAAAATTTTCGCTTTGTAAGCATATTTGTATAAACAATTCATGCACAAATACTTTAGACATCATAAATTAAGTAAATTCAATATAATGTAAGTAACTTGGTATGATAAGCTCTTGACTTATGAAAAATATCAAAATTAGCATAACCATATTAATAACATAATCTCCTATTTTTAAAAAATGTAGAAGAGGAAAAGTTTGCATTGATTTATTAAATAAGCAAAAAAAATCATAGAAGAACTAAGTTTTGGTCCGAAAATGCAAGTAAACACAAATAACTTTTATTTGTGGCTTGATTTATTGCAAACAATAACCTTAAGTTGGATGTAGGTTACACCATTTGATTACAATTTGTGATGGTCTTGGATTCCTTCCCGATATCTATATTGGTTAAGTAGTTTTAGGATATTATGTTCTTGATGATGTTTTTTAGTTTCTCATTTGTAGCAACAAGTTTAATAGCTATGCTAGGTTTATTAGCCGAATGTCTAGCTAGCCTATGGTACAATCTATTTTATAGTAGTATGATTTAGTAAACATTATCCATGCAAGTTTAGATGGAATGTAATTAGGCCTCTATCCTTTGACTAACTCTAGAGTGTGATTTAATTGAAAGAAATAACAACATAGTATGAAGACTACAAAAACAAGTACATGCAAGAGAAATGACATAAAGTAACATTCTTATCTTAAACTTTGCCTCTAGCCATGCTTTATGTCCTGTGTTGACATCATAAGACAACAAATATCATATTTCCCCAAAAAAAAATTAAAACTACTTAGGTATAGATTTTTATTAATGGCATGTAATTGTTATCTCGAACAATTGTGGTGTTGATATTGCCTTATTTTATATGTATTTTCCAACATGAATGAATCTAAAGGGAAGAATCCCCAGATCACAAAAATATAATTTTCAAGCCTTGTAAATGGCAAGATATAAAAGACAAATGTTTGCCATTAGAATAAGTTTTAAAAAATATTAATCATAAGAAACATCTATACAGAATCACAAAAGGATCCTAAATGAATAAATATTTAAATAAGGCTTTAAAACTACATGGTATATCTTGATAGAACTAATAAAAGATGTACCTTTTTTTCCTATTTTGAAAGGATCTAAAATATATGTTGTTCCTTACTTAAACCAACCAGTGGAAAGTTGTTATCATCCCTTTTTTTGTTATTCTCCTTAATTGGAAGAAGAAGAAGAGAAGGCATCATTTGCCACCTGGTCATCTATACATTAATTCTTTCTAGTATTGGGATATAAAGAGCATAGTTCCTTTTATTTCTTTCTATTTTCATTTTTTAAAGTGCATCTTGCCATTTAAAATATCAAGTGTATAGCTATAATTAATATAAAATGACTCATTCAACTGGTTCGGGGTCATTTTCTTATAAAATAATTGTTCTTGTCAAGAAGTTTTCTAATAGTTTTTGAAATGTCTATGCTTAGGAAGAGCTAATAATACTAATAGTTTTTGAAATAATTGTTCTTGTCAAGTCCTTCTTCTCTCCAAACTCTGGTTCAATGGGCCTCTTCCCTGTCACCAACTCCATAAGGACTATTCTGAAGCTGTACACATCACTCTTTTCTGTCACTTTAGTAGTGTAGGCGTATCTGTCATAAAAAAAAACAATCAAGATGAGCAATTAATTTCAAGAATAACAATTTAAACAAAAATGACATTTATCCCCAAACCTTCATCTTAAAAATTATTCTACACCTGATTGATTTGTTCTAATAATACTAATCATTGTATTATTTAATTAAAAACTATTAATCATTGTATTACTCGATTCAAGTCAACCTAAAAATTTTTCATGAATTTTATAATGGAAAAGGAACCTTTTATGAGTAGAAAAGGAAGTACATGAGAAGAGGATAAGAATTTTCAAAATAAATAAGCCAAACTAAGACAAATCTGCTTCCTAATATAGTCATTAGCTTTTAGCCATAACGATGCTACAAATATAATCATATCTCACAAATGACACAACTTTTGATGATTCTAGCTTTTCTCTTCAAATGCACCAAATGATAGCAACCCAAACACAATCCCAAACAACCTCCTTATTATATCCAAAATTTCTTGTCTTCATTCTGTCTTTTTGCATATACTTTCTTGTGCAGCACATAGAGCTTTACTTTGATGTCATGAACTTCTCATATTAATTTGCACAAATAAGGAAGGGGGAAAAAAAGCTACAATCAACCAATTCCACTTTGGCATATGATTCAGCTTCACATGGTTCATTAATTATAAAGAAAATTTTTAGCCGAAACTTACTAGAAGATGAACAACTATTGGAGGTTTTGTCTAATCATTAGAAATTGGCTGCATTGTGGTTACTCAGGCCATTGTTCATGATATTTAATGACCAAGACATGTGATGGGGGATGTTGCCAACGATTTTATTTGTGACAGATAATTCAGGGCTTGTTCACAATGTTTAGAAGTAATAAATATGTAAATACTAAAAAAAAAAAAAATGCTGCACAGTTTTCTATTTCCTTATTGATATCCAAAAGTTAAAATTATCAAAATTTAAATTATAACACATTATTTCATGTTGAAGAAGTATTTTGATTAGTTGCAAACAATATACCGTAAAAAACCAAGTACAAGAAAAATAAAGCACCACTACAATGCAATGAAGCAGAACAGAAGCATGTTGAAAGCATATCTTTGCACAAGATGTCAAGCCTAACTGACATCAACTATGTTTTGATGTCACATTTTCATTCATTATGATGCTTCTATTTCATTGTGTACAATATAATAAGCAAAATTATCATATAGTTGTTACCTAAAAGGCTAAAACCAAATTCCATCTTGTCTTGTAAGCCAACAAAAAAACCCAGGTTTTCTTATTAAGGGATTTATCAGGCCCTTTCTCAAAGAGCTCATTGCTGAAAGTAGCTTAATACTTTCAGAGAAAGAAAGAAAATAATCATCTTGTTTAAATATCCATTCGTACTATTGTGAAGTCAACTTACCAGCTCAGCTGACATTTGAGAACTTTTAATTCCTGGTGTTTTCGCCTCCATTAAGATGTTTCCTTCATTAGCTGCAGCAACAAAAGCATTACATACTTCTGGGGGAACCTGAAACATACAATTTTCTGTATAAGTTCAAGAAATGTGAAGCATGAATTAGTCAACTCCATAGAGATCCAGGTGAAATATAAAAGACTGCCCAGTATTTAATATATATAATATATAAAAGGTCAACACAAATATCACTAAGCATCAAAAAAGCTTACCACTGAACAGTAATGCAGATGATCCTACAACTTAATAAAGCATATTTAAATTACAAGAGGAAGAAGGAGAGCACTAGTTCTAGGCTACTTTATAAACATTTAATGAAATCAGGCATAAAACCTTTTTGGCCATCACAAACTAGTACTTCATCAATCCCAAAAGAAAAAAAAAATACATTCATGACATTCACTGAAATTCATAGTCTACCTATGTGTAGGTTAAATCTGAATTAAAGTAACTCACTTTGCTTCCTGCTTTTAAGAGGCCCATATCAATCATTTTATGAATAAGCTTCTCTGCCTTGTCATTCTGATTATTTTCTAGCAGGGCTTGAATAGTTGTTTGAAAACTTACAGCATCAGGGTGGCAGTGACTGTCTTCCATTTTTGAAAGCAAAGCAATTGCCTCATCAAACAAACCTTTTTTACAAAGCCCGTTGATCATAATGTTATATGTTTGTACATTGGGACAATAATATTCATTGTTCAAAAGATGCTCAAAGATCTCTTGAGCAGTTTTAAGTCTCCCACCTTTGCACAACCCATCAAGAAGTCTATTGTACGTGCACAAATTAGGTGAAATTCCTCGATCACCAAATTGCAAATATAATGAAATTGCCTTGTCAAGATTTTTATTTTTACAAAAACTATCCAACAAGATATTGTAAGTGAACACATCAGGTTTTTGGCATGTATGATGCATTTCATTAAGAAGATCTTGTACATAGGACATTCTCCTTAATTTGCACAAGCCATGAATAAGAGAAGTGTAAGTTACAATAGTAGGAAACAAATTATTCTCACGCATTTCTTTAAAGAGTGCTATGGCCTCATCCACTCTTTTAATCTTGCAATATCCATTAATCATAATATTGTAAGTCCTTACATTTGGTGCCAGACCCCTTTTGACCATGTTATCAAATAATTCTATTGCCTCATTCACTTTATTGTTTAACCAATAGCCATCAATCAAGGCACTATAAGTAATAACATTAGGATCATGACCTTTTTCCTTCATCATGTCAAACACATGTTGGGCTTTTGTGACATTTCCTTCTTTACATAACGTATCTACCATTATAGTAAAGGTATAGGCATCTGGATCAATGTTCTTTTGAACCATTTCTTTCAACAACTGAGTTGCTTCTCTCAATTGACCCTTTATGCAGAAACCATGAATTAAAGAACTATAAGTGACAACATTAGGAGAAATTCCCCCAGCAATCATTTCAGAATATAAATCACTTGCATTGCTTGCAAGTCCATCCTTGCATAGGCTGTCAATGACTGTGGTGTACATTACTACATTAGGTTTAATCGCTTGTTCGGCCATCCTTCGTAGCAATTCAAGGGCAGTCCTTGTGCTTCCTATCTTACACAGTCCATTGATCAAGGTCCCATAAGCGACTTCATTAAGCTGGAATCCAGTTGCAACTAGTTTATCATGAAACTCTAATGCTTTCCTAATCTTACCATCAATACAAAGCCCTCTCATCAGTGCTGTCACAGTAATTTTATTTGGAACAAATCCCCTTTTAAGAATCTCTCCCATCAACGAAAATGCAAAACCCATCTGACCCAAATGGCAGTAACTGTTGATCAAGATATTCAAAGTAATAAAATCCGGCTGAATTCCTATGAATTGCAGTCGTTCATAAAGTAAAATAGCAATGGAATAATGTTTCATCTG
Organism: Sindora glabra; assembly: GCA_020226215.1. NCBI lineage: Eukaryota > Viridiplantae > Streptophyta > Magnoliopsida > Fabales > Fabaceae > Sindora > Sindora glabra. Next base: position 19,080,560 of record CM035225.1, on the reverse strand, counting down.
AACAATAGCCGTTAAAATCTTGTTAATTTCAACAATAGGTGGCGGAGGTCGCTTATCAACCAGGCGGTCAAACGTGGTCACGGCATCGTCAATCTTATCAAACCCAGAAATATTACCAACATACCGTCTTTGAGTTTGTCTGCTTAATAGAAGCAAGTTGGGTATTTCGAGAATAGATGAGAATTTCAAAGCGGCATACCTCGTGTTCAGCATCTTCATACCGCCTTACCTCGCTTAAAAAGATTGCCGCAGATTATATGAATATGAACTCTCTGTTTTGCTGCTTTAATGTTTCGATTTGCATCGGTGGATCATCTTGGCTGTTTTGAATGAAGATAGTGTTGGGGAGGCTTCAAGTCTCAACGGAGATGGGCGTTTGGTATGGTTCACCGCCGAGCAGTTCGGCGGGGAGGGCGAGCAGATCAAAAGAGAAACGAGAGACGAGGGAAGGAGAGGATATTCAGCAGCAAAGCATGAGATTCCTTCTAGGAATTTTTAGCTTTTAGTATTTTGTGAGCCATATTTTACGGAAAAAACGATAATTTTATTAAATTGTAGTTGGAAAATATGATAGTGTAGGATAAGATATGATAAACAATGCAATAAAAAAATATAATATAATACTTTGATAAATAATTATATAAATATTTTGATAATATAAATTTATCTTATCATGCATTTATCATTAAATATAAATATTACATAATAATATTAAAAATTTTATTTAGACAAAATTTGTCTTATTTTAAGAATAGTTTTTATTGTACTTATTTATTAAATTTGATAATTATAAATTTTTAATGTTTTATAATCAATTTAATTTCTTTATTATATGTTAATCATTATATTCTTAATCTTCTATTATAATAAGTATCATTTTTATAATTTATTATATATCAATTCATCATTTCTTCTTAATGAATATTGTATCGCTGTGAGTTACACTCATGTAATTAGTAAAAAAAATTAAATCTCTCATTTATATATAGTAATTTATATTAAATTGAGGAAAAAAGTTTTTAATTTCTTTCCTTCATTTCTTACATTTTTATTAACGCATTAATTTTTTTATGATTTATTGAAATTTCTAATTTTTATAGATTTTCTTCCCCTTCGAAGTAATTTCCATTATTTCTTGTCCCTATTTATTGTATTCTCATAATTTCTTTAATTTCAATCATATTTGATTTGCATTAGTAATTTTGATTAAATTAAAAATTATAAATTTTAATTGATAAATTGAATTAACTTTAAAATTGATAATTACTAAAAAAATATAGTCGATTAAACTATGTAAATAATCAAGTTAGAATTTTTTTTCCTTTTAGATAAATTAATAATTTGTACATATTAATTAATGATTGAGTCATATTTTTTTGGTAAAACTTTCAAAATTAATTAGTGCTAAATTTTTCATAAATTTAACAAGTAGGATACATAATATGAAAATTTAATTTTAATTATTTTAACACAATTATTTGATGCTTAATATAAATAAAGTATTTGTATAGAAATTTTCTAATTATTTACTTCCCTTTTATTTTTATATATCATCAAAGTAAATATATTAGAATTAAATAGAATAATAATTAACTATAGTTTTAGGAGAAAAAATTTTTAATTCACAAATTTATTATTTACTAAAAATTAATGATCAAAATGTAAAGTGATTAATTATTTATTAGGATATTAATTGTAAAATTGAAAAGGTTAATAATTTTATTTTTGGTTTTCTAAAGATATAGATAAATAATAAAAAACTTATATAAAATAATAAATAAAATAGAATAGAGGAAGTTATACATAAGTTAGAATTAATTTTGATAAAATTTTAATTTTCTAAATAACAATGTAATTTTTAAATTTATAAAATCTATAATTTAAAATTAAAATAATTTTCAAGAAAAATCTATATTTAATCATATTCAATTATATATATTATTATCTCTAGAGAGTAATAAGCAAAGAATGATTAAAAATATTAATTTATAATAATATAAATCATAATTCAAATATTACTGTTAATATAGTATTCAAAGAAGTGTACCAATTTTATAACTTCATATATGTATAATTTCAATTCTTATTTTTCAAACAACTCATTCTTCAAAAATAATTGAAAAGATATATTTATGATAAGTAGACTAATAATATTTTTTAAATTAATTCATATAATATTATTTAATTAATTAATTAAAATATTTGCAACTGTACTAATCTATAATAAGGTGACTGGTAATTTTAATATCACAACTAATATTGTATTCTAGGAAGCATTTCAAAATTTATAAACTATTTAATATACATATAATTTTATATTTTCTTTTCAGTGAATATTTTGATATAAAATTAATAATTGATATATTCATTGTAATATTAACTTTTGATTAAGCAAAACTGCAACTCATACATAACATAAGTTATAATCTAGTTAATAATTATTATTATATTTATTATATTTTACCTATTTTATATGTAGAGAATAAATATTAATATTTTTAAGTTTATAATAGGTTAAGAGTAAATTAAAAATGATAAATAAGTTAAAACTAAATTATTAATATTTTTAAGGTTAAATTAAAATAAATAATAATTATTAAAATAGAGAAATATAAAAATAAGTTAAAAATAAATTAAGAATAATAAGATTTATTCTGATCCTATCTTGTTATATCAAGTTATGATGGAGAGAATTAATTTATTCTGTGTTGATTATATAAAACAAAGTGGTTAAGTTATTTTATATTATTTTGTAAAAGGTGAAAACACTTAATATAACATCCTATTATTTATTTATACTATCACATGTCATTTGTATAATGTAACAAATGGATTCTTAGGACCTTTTGGTGAATCGTATAAGATGGATATATAATAATATAAATAATTATCATGTTTTAATATGCATTTGAACTTTACACATGACAATATAATTTAATCTAGTTAATTAGTTTTATATGGTTAATATAGGATAATTTTGAGTTTATTATTTACTATTTTTAAAAATAGTTTTCTAAGTTTTTATTTTTAAAAATAAAAATTTTTATTTGATAAATTACTTTCAAAATTTATATTTAAAAATTATTTTTGTAATTTTTTAAAAATAAAAAAATAAATTTAAATGTTTTCTAAACTTTTTTTATAGTAATTATGTAATTAAACGAAACTTTTGCTTATTTACTTCATTAAACATAATCTATTCATTATATTTTTTAAATTCAAAAATAGTTTTTAAATATAATTTTTAAGAATAATTTTTAAAAATAAGAAATAAAAATACATCTAAATACACTCATAATCCTCTCATTCTAGATATGTTATAATAGGATAAGATGCTATATTAAAATAAAATAAATAATTTATTTGGATATATTTATATAGATTAGCATTAATTAATTTATTAAAATATTTATTTAAGTAATTAATTTTTTATTTTAATATTAAGTATAGAACAAATTGGGCCCCTAATTCAATGTGCTTGATCTATGGTAAGTTGGATTATGTATAAACTTATATGGGCAAAGATCCCAACCTACAATCCTTTAATGACAGTGGTTTCCTATCACAAGTTTGACCTTAAATAGAGATATTATAGTTATCATTCAAGTAATGCACAATAAGGATTACCATTCTCAAAATATTTTCTCTATTCTTTCTATTTGAATAACCTAAAAGGCAAAGTAAGTTACAACTTTACTCATCAATATCATCCAAATTAATTACAGCTTCATCAGAGTATGCATTAGGTATGCTAATCCTTTATTGTGATTAATTATATATATTCATATTTGTTAATCATACTAACAACAGATGGTATTAGAGCAATGTTAATAGTATGAATTATCTGATTATGAGCAATTTTAACTGTTTTGGCAAAATTTATAAAATTCCCAATTTTCTCTTTTCTTTTTCGTACAAGAAATTATTAAAATTGGAGATTTTAATTCTAAAATAAATTAGATTTGTTTTTCTTTCAATTGAATCATAAATATTGTTCTTATATACATTAAGAAAATTATTCTATTGTTTGATTGCATTAAATCTCATGATTATTGCGGATCAAAGTTTAAATTTTTTTGAAAAATTTATGATCATATATTGCACAATTTTGAAGCCTTTTCTTTTGATAAATACATGAATCTGTGTTGAAAATAGGTTAGATAATTTTTTTTGGCATTGAAAAAGGTTAAAACTTAAATTTTTTAAAGCTTTAAAACCCTATTAATGGTTGAAAAAATAGCCATAAATGGACGGGACGAAGCAAGAATGAAGGAGGCCTTGCTATTGTTGTGTGTGTGTGGGAGTTATGCGCTTGGATAGCACGTGAAACCCATGCACTAGCTTGATCAACCAGTCAACACTAATTGCGCGCATAGGCATCACATGCTTGTATAGCATGTGAATCACATGTGCCAGGAGCTAACTAAACTTTGTCATGCCCACTCGTGGGCACACATGCATGCAGGTGTATGCAGCCCATGTGCTAGGATGTTGGGTTCGGATTTTGGGCTAATTGTGTAACATTCAATTTTCTATCCATCTATAATTTTTTTAGAATTTTTTTGTGGCCAATAAATGTTTACTTTAGATTTTGTAAGATTAATATTGTATAAAAATATATTTTATTTGTGGAATTTTGGCTTGTAAAAATTCATGAATATTCTTCATAATTTTTCTGGGCTTGGTGAGCAGTCACTCCTTCTAGTTGTAAGCATAGTTAGATTTGTTAAATTTTGAATCCTTAATTATGTAATTTTATACATGTATAGATACCCAAAACCATTTAATTCACACCAATGTTAGATTAGGATTATAGTGAGGTTATTTTACATGAAAATATTATCTTTCTGAGATGTTTAGGAGCGTATTACATTAATGATAGCTGCACTATCAGTGTGAAATTGTTAATGTAATTTTAAGGTTTGAACTCTTTTGAATAGGCATGCAGTATTTATAATGTTTTAATATTTCTTGTACTTTATTGGTATGGCTATATTGATTACATTCTTGTGTAGAATTTTGTACAAGTCAAATCATGTGGTACATGTAATTTTGTTGATGCCACCTTGTTATATAATTGCTTAACTAATTTTTATTTTAATTAAGAATCTTGTATTATAATTATGTTGTGCATGCATAATTAAAATTTTCCAATCTTGTAGCACTAATCTTGACTTTTCAACAACTATCTATGGTAAGGACTTTTAATGAAACAAATTATAATGAATGGACAAAGTCTTTCAACATGTACCTAATAATTTCTAAGGAAGATTTAACTTTTAGAGAATCAAAGCCGGCTGATTTCTTACTTGAGTCTAATGCTGTAGATAAGACTTATCACAAGCAATGGTATAAGTCGAACTAGATCTGTTTAGTAATGATCAAATTCACTATTAAGAAAGAAATTAGAGAAAGTTTCCTAGACAAGGACACCGTTATACAATATATGAAAGTTGTTAGAGAGAAATACAATTTTACCCTTCTAGCTCTAGTGTGTTTTGAGTTCAATAATATTAAAATATCTTCTGAAATTTTGGTAGTTAGGTTCTGGTACGATTGTTCATGTTGCAAATTCTTTGAAGGGGATAAAAAATTGGCAGATCTCAAGTGAAAGAGAGAAGATTGTCTTAAGAGTAGTAGAGAGTGAAGTCAAAGTTCAATATATAGGATCGATCTCCTTGTGTTTATCTTTTAGACACATTTTAGATCTGAATAATGTCATTTATGTACCTTCTACGAGAAGGAATTTGATTTCTAGTTCTTTTTGGATAATTCTAGTTATTCTTTTTGGCAAGAGAGTGAAAGGATTGAGATTTGTTATAATTCTGCTATTATTGACACTACCACTTTATAAAATAGTCTATATCATTTGAATTTGAATGATTGTCCTGCTATGTGCTCTAATGTTCCCATTAATGTTATGATTAGGTATAAACATCCTAGAATGAGTAAGGACTCCTCCATTTTGTGGCATCGATGATTAAGCCATATTTCTAGAAAGAGATTAGAAAGATTAGTAAAGCAAAGTGTGTTGTGATATCTAGCATTCTCAGATTTTTGAAATATTTTTTAGTATGGGGTTGTAAAGTAGAAGTGAGATCATATAATCTCTAGTTGAAGAAATTAAACTCTAGAACAATTAGTGGATTCTTCACTAGGTACTATACTAGATTAAGAGATTGCAGATTTTATTGTCCTTTTCATAATACTAAGATCATCGAGTCTGATCGAGTATTCTATTTTGAAGATGACTTAGATAGTGGGAGTTTGGTGCCTAGGGCTATCAATCTGTGTGATGAGGCCACCATTTTGCCCATACTTATTCTGACTCTTTCACCCACTGGAAGAGATAATGTTAACAATCCAGTTCAGATAAATAAAGATTCTCATGTTGAAGAACCTAATCAGCTAACCATTCAATTAAAACGTTCTCAAAGGGTCCAAAAACCTACAATACCAAAGAACTATATTGTGTATTTGTAAGAGTTTGAATCAGACATTGTTGATAGGATAGATTTCATTTTTTTTAGCAAGCAATGTTAAACCCTCATTCTTCTAAGTGGTAAGAAGCTATGGATGATGAAATTTCCTATATGCATCATAATCATTTGTGGAAGCTTACTGAGTTACCAGATGGATGCAATCTAGTTAGTTATAAATGGGTTTTCAAAACCAAATAAGGTGTCACTGGTGAAATTGAAAGGTATAAAGCTAGACTCATAGTTAAAGGCTACAATCAGAAAGAAGGCATTGATTATACGAAGACCTTCTCTCTTGTGTCTACTAAGGACACTTTTAGAATTATCATGACTCTTGTTGCATAGTTTAACCTTGAACTTCATCAGATGGATGTCAAAACTGCTTTTCTAAATAAGGACTTGTATGGAGAAGTTTGCGTAACTCAGTTAGATGGTTTTGTTGAACCAGACAAAGAGCACCTAGTGTGTAGACAATAGAGATCCATCTATGGGCTAAAACAAGCTTCTAGGCAATGATATCTGAAGTTTCATGAGGTTATTGCCTCTCTTGGATTCGTTAAGAATGCTTCAGATAACGTATCTATCAGAAATTTGATAGGGCTAATTTTGTCATCTTAGTGCTCTATGTTGATGACATTTTGTTGGCTAGCAACTCAATCATTTTTCTAGATAAGTCAAAATACATATTGTCATGCCATTTTGATATGAAGGATCTTGGCGAAGCATCTTTTATTCTTGGAATTTGGATCTATCGTAACAAAACTTATAATATTTTTGGTTTGTCCCAAGCTAATTACATTGATAAGTGCTTAAAAGGTTTAAAATGGATACCTATGCATCTAGTCCAATGCCTACTCAAAAAAGGCGATACATTATCTCGATCACAATGCCTTCAACTTGATATTGAAAAAGCTGAAATGGACAAGATTCCTTACTCTTCCACTGTTGGTAGTCTTATGTATGTAGAGGTTTTCACTAATCAAAATATAGCTTTTGCTATTAATGTGCTTAGAAAATACTTGAGTGACCCTAAGATGGATCATTAGAAAGCGGCTAAGAAAGTAATGAGGTATCTTTAAGGTACCAAGAATCATATGTTAACTTATAGATGATCTAATTCATTTGAAGTTGTTAGTTATTCAAATTCTAATTATACCTCATGTATAGATGATCATAAGTTAACATCTGGATGCATCTTTATAATGTTTGAAAGAGCTATCTCATGGAAAAGTATTAAACAGATACTCACAGCTACCTCAACTATGGAAGTAGAGTTTATCGCATGTTATGAGGCCACTTGTTAGGCTGTATGGTTGAGGAATTGATATCTAGTATGCATTTGGTTGATTCTATATTAAGACCTTTAATGATTTTTTTTTTGCAATAATTCTTCTACTGTGTACTTCTCTTAAAATTAGAGAAATTCTAATCGTACTAAACATTTTGATGTTAAACTCCTATTCATTAGAAAGAAGAATATTGGATCTCAAACTTGCATTAAACAAATCCCTAGTGGAGACATGCTAGTAGATCCGTTGACTAAAGACTTACCTATAAGAGTATTTAAGAATCAAGTAACTTATATAGGTCTTGTTAAATCTTTTGATAAAGCCTTAGTTTAGTAGGAGTTTGAGATATGCTTATTTTATTTAGTTGATGTTTGAGACTACTTATGCACTAATTGCCTAGTTCGGATGTTGAAACATTGGTAATGTATTTGATATATCATTTATTTCCCTATCGAATTTAATGATTTGAGTTATTTCTCTTTTGAATTATGGTCAAGAGACTAACTTTATTTCGTTGATGTTTGAGACCACTTATACAATAATTGCTCAGTTTGGATATTGAAACATTAGTGATAAGTTTTATACATATATATAAATTATTTCTTTCTCTATCGGATTCAATAATTTTGAATTATTTCTTTTCTGAGTTATGGATAAAAGACTAACTTTATTCTATTATTTTCAAATTATGAAACAATTATATTTAAACATTACTTCTTTCCCTATTAAATTCAGTGATTTTGTATAGTCTCATTCTTTGAATTAAGTTGAAAGTTTAATGTATACTAATTGCTTAATTATTGTTATTTCAAATATTTTATGTAATTAATTAATGCTATCCAAGTGGGAGATTGTTATATTAAAATAAAATAAATAATTTATTTAGAAATATTTATATAGATTAGCATTTATTAATTTATTAGAATATTTATTTAAGTAATTAGTTTTATATTTTAATATTAAGCATAAAATAGATTAAGCCTTGATTCAATATGTATAATCTGTGATAAGTTAGATCATGTATAAGTCCATATGGGTAGAGGTTCTAACTTATAACCTTTTAATGGTTGGTGGTTAGTGATTTCTTATCATAAGTCTGACCTTAAATAGAGAAATCAGGATTATCATCTAAGTGATGCATAATAAGGATTACTACTACTAAAATATTTTCTCTATTTTCCCTATTTAAATAACCTAAGGGGTAAAGTAGGTTGCAACTTTACTCATTATCATCATCCAGATCAATTATGACTTCATCAGAGTATGAATCAGATATGCTCATCCTTTATTATAATTAATTATATATATTCATATTTGTTAATTATACTGTTAACATAAGAATAAAGTAAAATTTATCATTCATAATTTAGAATTAATTTATTTTTATTATTATCACTTTGTTTCTATTAATAATTATTATTTAACATAATATAACTTTAAAGTATTTTATACTTAAAAAATATTAATAATTTAACCACAACATAACTTATTTATTATTCTTATTGAGTCTTAACCTATTTTAATCTTAAAAATATTAATATTTATTGTTAAATAGGTCAAATATAATAAATATATCAACTATTACTAATTAAAAAACAATATGTTGAAAATTTTTTAAATTACTAAATACAATAGAATAATTGTGATATAAATTGTTTGTAAAATAAGGCTAATTTGGTTCAAACAAAATTTTTAATATTATCAAATTACTTTTACGATTATTTATCACACATTTGATAATATTATATCTTAATTTTATTATCTCATACTATATTATCGTAGTTGCTTATCTTATCCTACATTATACTATCATGTTCTTTAAAGGTGTCCTTAGTTATTAAAGATGATTGGTGTATATGAATTTATTTGAAAAATTAAGCTTCGTAACTATTAACTTTACAATTTATTTTTTAAATTTATCTTTCTTATTTGAATTAAATGATATTCTATATCATAATTTATATAAATTTTCCTTTCATTTTTTCATTCACGTGTTTTGCCTCCTCTTTAATGTAGAATATTATACCAGATACGTATATGGTTCAAGCTAAAAACCCACAAAGGGAGCAACAAAAGTTGCATTAAAGGTTTTTTGGACAATATCGATCCAAAAAATAAGCTTTGATAGTAAGTGTTTTTGTGTTAATCACAAAGATGTTTGTCAAGTAGCTTGAACAAGGCTTGAAGACTTATAAATTTACAATAAAATCATATATTCACCATAATGCTTTATATTACATTGTTACTATTCTCCTCAGCATAAAAGACACAACTTCTAGAAATCTTGTGTAGGATTGTCAAACAGACTGGCTGGAGTGGGTTTGCGAGGGTTTTAACCCTTCATGGGCCAGTCCATTTAATATGCAATAAAATAGAAGCCTATTAATACTGGTCCAGGTCCAATCTACAAAAGTCACAGGCTAGCTTACGGACCAGTTCATTTTTGCACATAAGGCAAAAACCCATTTATGCTAGCCTATGGATCAATTTGCAAACCAGCCTAATTCTACTAGCAGTGGTTGACTATTTATGCTATAAGTGATTTCTATTTTGCACACCTTGTATTGTTGTTTTACCACTAATAACTTATCCGAAAACAAATCTAATCAACTAAAAGGAGACGATTACTTCTTCCCTTTTAAATTAGTAAGTATAAAATTAAAATCTTAATATCATAATATTTAATACAATTAATTTTGATTCTACACATAATACATTATAATAAAATAAAATCCACTAGCAAATTCTAATAAAATTGCTTCCATAGTTGAATATTTGGTGACTAAAAAAATCCAAAGCCATACTAACTTGTCACTTGTGTAGGTAGCAAAGCCCTAGTGTAAAATCTTAATATTTTACCATCTTCTTCATTCTTTAACTTCCACTTCAAACCTTCCACATACCAAACAAAACCAAAAATACATTACATTTTATTATCTTTTATAATATAGTATATAAAACCAAAATAATAGAATTATTTTACCAAAAAAATTAATGCAATTATTATTATAAAATGACACATAGAAGTGTATAAAATAAAAGGAAATTAGGTGAGAAACACTCACCAAAAGCACTCCAACCAACAAAGTAGCAATGAGTATTCAAATTAGTCATTACCAAGAGTCCAAGATAACTAACCAAAACACATAAAGTCTTTTATTAGTTAGTATAATTAGTAGTTAATTAAACAAAAATTAATAGCAAATGTAAAGAACTTTACAGCATGAACAAAAAGCTAAAGAAAAATAACAAGTTGAAAATCTAAAAATAATGAATTTAATGATTGCATTTAATATAAAAATAATAAAATTAAATTTAAAGCAAAATTAGAATAACATTAATTAGCTTATTCACTTACTAAAAAGTAAGCGGAGTCCTTTATCTATAAATGTTCTCATCTTCATCATTAACTTCCAACTCGTTTAGATCAATTGTTTCATTTGTGTTTGAATCCTTAATTTAGACATATTGACCTTCATTATCATCCTCCAAATCTACAATTGAAAATTTAATTGTTACGAAACTTTAAAGATTAAAATAAGAAAGGTTAGAAATTTTCTAAATTAACTAGAAGTTAAATAAAAAGGATTACCAGGAAGAGAGTAAAACCATGGATTCAATTGTAAGTGCAAATTAAAGCTTGAATTTTTTTTAGAAGGAGACAACTTCTATACTTGTTTAGCACACACCTTCTAATACTAAATGTTGATTTGGATATCACTATAGTAATTGGCACACTCAACAAGTTGCAAGCCATGGCAGCTAAATCTAGAAATCTATTATTATGTACCTTCTACTAATCTAGAACATCCAATTCTTTATAATAAGCAAATTCAAACTTTAACTCTTCTAGATAAATCTCCAATTGATATTTTTAGCTTTTGTAAAAATCTGAGAATTAAAGGCCTTGAAATTCTAATTAAAAAATTCAAACAATTAAAAAATAAAAAAATTAAAAGATAATAAATTGTATAAAGTATGAATCATATTATTTAGTCTACTTCTTATACTTAAACTTCCAAAGAATGACATGGAAGTAATACTACAAGATTGGGTTTCTTGGGAGTTAGAAGGTGAATGCTTAGGATATGCCTCGTAGAGTTAAAAAAGCTTTGTTTCATAATTCCAATTTTTCTTCGCAAGTTATGGGGTCAATAGTATTGTAGCAAAACTCTAACAAAGAAAGCTTGATTCTTAGATCAAAGATAGCCACCATAGCAAGCAAAACATTTTACTCACTCTAATATTTATTAAATTTAGCCTTCATATTAGTAGTCATCTGTTTGATGGTTTCATCTCCACTTTTTAAATTATCCAATAAGAGGCACTTAATTTTCCTAATTTAAGCGAAATACAAGTTTGCAGTTGGATAACTTGAACCAAATATCAAATTTGTCATCTCATAAAAAGGTGCTAAAAATTAACACATTTTTTCGTCTTTTGCCCACTTTACACTAAATGGATAATGCTTGTAGTTTTTATTAACAACTGCAAAGCGGATAAATACTTGCTTATATTTTAAAGCACTGTCAAACATGAGAAAAGTAAAATTCCATCTAGTAGGCATATTTAAGCATAATTTCATACCCCTTGAATTGATAAATTTTGGATAACTTTCTCAAAGCTTTTGTTTCAAGCCTTTAAAGCCTTAACATATTTGATACTTTCTCTAATTTTATCAATGGCACTAAAGGCCACTTTTAACCCTTCTTGAACAATAAGATTTGAAATATGTGTAGAACATATCACATAAAAGAATTCACCATCACACAACAAGCTTTCTTCTAAACAAATTTATTTTTCAAATAAGATTGCATGTTATCATTTGTAGAAGCATTATCTAAAGTTAAAGTGAAAATCTTCTTATTTATCCCCCATTCACATAAGTGTTTCATTACTTTTCTTGATGATTCATACCTTGTGTGTGGAGGTGGCATGCCATAAAAAGTTAGGATTTTACTACTCAACTTCCAATTAAGATCCACATAGTGAGTAGTTAAGCATATATAACCTTCTTCAATGTAAGAAGTTCATAAGTAAAAAATAAAACACACTTTACCTGAAATTTTGCCATTTTGTCTTTTACCCTATCTTTTTCATTTAGATAAAGCTTCCACACATCAAATTCAACTGTGTTTCTAGAAATCATTTTCGTATCAAAGTTTAAATATTTATTGATCAATTTTTCTGCCTTTTAGTTTACCAAGATTATTTAATAAAAATTTTGGCATGTTAGTTTGCTTCAACTTTCTAAGTTTTTTTACGCTTTCAAGCATGACGAGTAAGGCTTAAGGTATTGGCTTAAGTTCCACCTCCCACAATTAAAGTTCCACAACTTTTACATTTACTTCAATGTCTACTATCTTCACATATTTCCATATTCCCATAATAAATCTATATATTTGATGTTGTTTTCTTTCTTTTATGGCCTTTATTATCTTCAGGTTGTTCAGGTTGATTTTCATAACCATGAATATTTCCATTAATAATATTAATATTTTTAGTTTCATTATTGTTCCCCTTAACATGATGCACATCACCTTCATTATCATGTTCCTTTTAACATTTTGATATGTAGATTGTGATTCCATTATTTAGGATTACTATAAACTGCATGTTGACACACAAATGTACATTTAACTAACACTTTTACAAATAATAGCATAAACAACAAATATGTATTTTAAAATAACTAAAAATAATTAGAGAAGTGGATAAGTGAAGGAATTGTAACTTGGAGAAATGAAACAACAACAAAAATAAACCATAATTTATGTAGCTTATTTTACAAGATAGATCACATTAATTTGTTACAAAATGCAAAAAATGTTGTTTATAAAACACACAAATAACCTACAGAGAATCAGTCACAAATAAAGAAAGGTTATAAATATTAATTAAAATGATAAATAATAAATATGATACTTACTCATAGGGGAGCAAGGGTTGTATGAATAATAAGCTTGATAATTTGAGATGGAACATTCTCACTTCTTAAGAGGCTAAGTAAAAACTAAAGAAGGATGAGTTGCACCAAGCCACCAGAAAACTAACTTAATGTTATCATATTGGACTATTTTAACATTGAAACCAATAATTACATTAAAAAAAAGGTAATCATTAATCAGCCAGCATTGAAACTAATATACTTATTAAGCATCTAACAAAATTTATGATTTTAATGATATAAATATGAATCAGAACTAACTTTTTATGTATCCAACTGAATATGACACTCTTAACAAATAATAATAATTAAATTATAACCCTTCCAACAATAGTTTTGATTTAACGCAAAACCAAAACAAGAGGCATGAATTTTTTTAAACACTTACCTAATATTGTAATAGGCTTGCAAAAGAATACTTTGAGAATGAATAAAAAGATCAAAATAATGTCAAACATATTAAATATATGTCTCCATTTAACTCAAATAATAACCCAATGGTATTAATGAGGAAGACCAGTGGTATCTTTCTTTCAGAGGATAGAAATGTTTCTTACATTTAGCTAAAAGTTAAATCAGCCAAAAAAGAAAATAGGACCTTAGTTGCTTGAAATACATAAGAACTAGTATAACACTAATTATGAACAGTAATACAAATGGAATGACAATAAAAAGAATGCCATTGTTTAGGATGGTTTTCAAGAACAACAATACAATAGTGAAAAGAGTGAGGTTTTAACATATAGCAAATTCAAGTTCTTAAAATTTTATCTTTTGTAACACTATAGTTGAATATAGTCATTCACATCATATGAAACCTTATTCAAATTAACATATGCATGGGAATACAAACCATTTAAGCCCTTACAACATGCACAGTACTAAGAAATTAACAAGATAATGATGATACATCAAATTCTAACATTTCCTCTGAATAGGCCATGATAA